>OZ024856.1:19628190-19643190 GCA_964017155.1 Oasisia sp. SBJ-2009
ATGACAGACACAACCAGTTCGCTATATGGATTACTCGTGTCCGGCAATATGGCGGCGTCACGTCTTAACCTATGACCTCCGACGTTCATTTACTGAAGCGCTCAACTAAAATTGCGCACGCGTGCTAATTTGGCGCATCGGTTGATATACAGAATTCCCGATGTCCGAGTCATGTCAATTTGGCGACACGATGCGCTTAATATGGTCGAAAAACGGGTCTTATGAGAACGAGTTTATCGATTGCTAATAGGATGACATCCAGCGAGACAAAGGCACGGTTTTCTCTGCGAGTAATCGACATGTTCACTGCCTTCTAGTTCAGGTCCGGGGAACAGTAGCCAGCGGAGTCACGCACGGAAGTAAAAAAAACACGCCGACTTCCCCGAGTATGTGTCAGCATATTAAAAATAATTGTCCAATGTATTTGTATTTAAATGATTGTGGATTGAAAAGTATTTTATTTGAACCATCGAGGGTATTTGTATTTAAATACATTTCAATGTATTTGACCCCATGCCTGATATATATATATATATATATATATATATATATATATATATATATATATATATATATATATATATATATATATATATATATATAACAAAAATATGTTTCATTAACGTGAAAAGAATAACAAAAATATATTTCATTAAAGCGAAAAGACTGACAAGTATCAATACAACGAAATAGTTCACAGGTTTCGTGACGCCGACGGAACTGGCTCGTCAATAAGGCGACTCCCTCCAAGCAGTGATGATGTTGATTTGGTTCAGATGATGATCGTGGTGATGGCTGTTGTTATACTTAACAAATATAGTTTAACGTGTTGATTGAACAGTTTGCGAATTCCACCGCTATAAATCCCGAACTCAAATCCGACAACGCATTGTGACTATAAAAAAATCACAAGTTGATAGATGTTTTCGAAAGATAGAACACAATTTATTTCAATTAAACATGGGACACCAGGTTCAATCAACGTACCAGAGTCCGTGCTACGTCTCATCCGCGATTTGCTACATCAAGAGCTTGAAAACTTGCTCCAAGAGCTTGGAAACTTGCACCAAGAGCTTGGAACCTGTTCCAAGAGCTTGGAAACTTGCACTAAGAGCTTGGAACCTGTTCCAAGAGCTTGGAAACTTGCACTAAGAGCTTGGAACCTTTTCCAAGAGCTTGGAAACTTGCACCGAGAGCATGAAAACGTGCACCAAGAGCATGGAAACCAGACCAACAACTTGGAAACAAGCACCAAGAACTTGGCAACCAGCACCATCAAGAGTTTGGAAACATGCACCAAGAATTTGGAAATATGTCACAAGAGCCTGGCCAAAGAGCATGCATGGAAGCTTGCACGAGAGCGCGGCAGTGGGCGCTGAGAACTCTACTTGAGCTTGTTCGTCGGCCCGACACTGGACAAGGACGACTGGCTGGACCCAGACGGGGATTGCGCGGGCGTGGCGGGGCGGATGGTCTTCTTGAAGTTGGCGTTGGGTTGGCCTCCAGATAGTAGGCTCATGAGGTGCTTCGTGTCGACGTCCATTTGCAGCACGGACGTCGACCGGCGGCTCGGCTTGTTGCGCCGATAGTGCATCATCAGCACGACGGTGTAGGCGGACAGCGACCCGATCACCCACATGTGGTTGCGCCACGCGATGTAGTCCGTCAGCTGCATCATGTCGTGCTCGACCATCTGGGCGACGACCATGCGCTGCATGATGAGGTTCGTGCTCAGCTTGATGCGTTCCTCCAGGTAGTCGTCCGCCAGCTCGTACTCGTTCAGGTACAGCTCGACGTAGGCGGCCGTCACGGTCGCGTCGAGCATCTGGCAGAAGGCGGACGTGCGCGAAGGCAGGTAGTGCGACGCGTACCAGCTCCACGTGAAGATGCACGCGACGCTGCCCGCCAGACCGAACCAGTAGCTGCAGCCGAAGAAGAGCGACGCGATGAGCGGCACCAGCGGCCGCATGAGGTCGCAACTCGCGTTGTCCTGGCGGGAAAACGGAACGGCGGCGAGTAGTTATTGTGGGTGTACAAAAATACTAGACGAAGGGATGACATTTATTTGTTATTTACATTATTAAACTCGGAACAATCTTTGCAGTTTGAAAGATTCCGCCTGCAACACCCACAAATGGTAAAGAAAACATCCAGTTTCAAAACAAAATTGATTGGAAATAACGCCGAGGCGAGCGGAGCTAACGCAATACCCTTTGATGTTTAATGTTCCCACGTTCTAAACAGCAGACTTACCGTTAAAAATAGTGCTCGGCAAATTCTCCCGTTAAATCAACAATGACCACTTTTACATTGATTTGCCTATCGTCTTGATGCAATTTTCCTTTTCGGAATATTACGTTTTAACTTATACATTTCAAATCACTAAAAACATCAACAGTCCAATTTTCACAACGGCTCCACACACGACCCTCTCCCAAATGGACCCAAAACGGTCCACATGCAACGGGGGAGTCCAGCTACACGTCCATTTACAACGTTGTCGCGCTTACATTTTCCCGGTCGTTAAAAACGTTCCGATTGACGTTTCTGCGCATGCGCGATAAATATGAAATCATCAATGTCCAGCGAAACAACAAACTTGAAAGCATTGTCGATATAAATGCCACGAGCTGTTCGTTAACTTTCCTGTGATGATTACTGTGAAGAATTTCTTCAAATGTCGTTCAATGCAATAAAATATTACGTTTTTTTATAAATCACTGTCACGGATTATGGCGCACTACTGTCACGTGATTTACGCTTGCTATCAAAATATGCCTCAAAACTTGTTTGCGTCGTGTTAATTTGCGACAAATAACTTTGCTGAGAGGTTATATACATCCTAACGAACAACCCGTAGTATTTATACCATAAATGCTTTGTCTTTTCGCTGCACATTGATGATTTTACATATATCGCGCATGCGCAGAAACTTCAATCGGAACGTTTTTAACGACCGGAAAAATGTAAGCTCTACAACATCACCGCCATCTCACCTGCGCCTCCACGGGTACGTCCTCGAGCGCCATCAGTCTGCGCTGCAAGTCCCGGTAGACGAGACCGACCTTCGACTTGTACATGCGAGACTCCGCGTACTCGTAGGCGCGCGACATGCTCCGGTGGTGCTTCAGTTTCAGACTCGTCACGCTGTCGCTCATGCCCTGCAGGGTGGGCAGATGTCATTTCAAACTAGTGCTGGTTCGATACAACGAAGTATGGCGATACTTGTGAGAGTTCGATACCGATACTTCGTGGTATCGCGATACTTCGATATTTTTGGTTTCGAACGCCCACGGTTCGATGCTTTCGATATTTCGATACTTTCAATATTTCGATACCTTCGATACCTTCGATACCTTCGATACCTTCGATACCTTCGATACCTTCGATACCTTCGATACCTTCGATACCTTCGATACCTTCGATACTTTTGATACTTTCGATATTTCGATACATTCGATACCTTTGATACCTTCAATAACTCGCTACCTTCGATATTTCGATATCAAGTCGATGCGAAGACTGAATATCGTTGATATTGTTTACGACGTTACGGTTGTAGGGTCCTACTGTACGGAAGGTACCACTATAGCGCTGAGGGCGTCGCTTCCTAAGTTGACATCAATCAATTCAATCAATCAGTTTGATTTCAACACCACATATCTCTATGAAGTAGTTTCAGGGGCTTACAAGTCAAAGCAAAAATAGGTTGCGAATGTAAAAATTACATTACAACACAGTATGTACGACATAGCTGACTTACTTGATTATATGTTGTGTTAGGCCACTTAGGCGCGTGGTTCTTTAAAATAATATAACATAACATGTGAGTGGTGTCCCAAAACTTTATAGTAGAGTTAGCCTGTGTAAATTGTGTCAGTACGATCTCAGACTGAACTTAGCCTCGGTTATCCAAAGTTCGTTGCTCTCTCGTTAGGTGGCACTACCTTTCGCCTCGCCACCTTATCTTGCCCATTCTATGCGTACACGATACACGTTCTATAGTAATTTGTATCTAGTGTTTATTGCACATACTAGTATTCATGAAACGAATTAAAAATAATATTATTAATATAATTATTCAAGCTCGACACGACAGCTTTGTTTATCCGGGTTCCGTTTGCATTGGTGGCACGGTGTTTTCCTGTTTGGTGGTGCCACCATTTGTCCTACTCGACAAACGACATCATGTCAAAACGTTCATCGCCAATTTGGCAGTTTTTCAACAGAGACGGGAACACGGTAGATTGTCTGTTGTGCTAGAAGCGCCCCATGCTAGCGTGGGAAACATATCGAATTTGACGAAGTTGCAAATTGAATCTAGGTACATGTATAGTTACCAACAGACGCTCAGAGCGTGTGCTAAACCTAAGATTTGGCTCCACGACAAGTAACACAAGGCAGTACTTTTAACCCACATAGTCAGCACATCTCGACACATGACAAGAATGCAGTATGTTGTAACTGAATACATATGCATATTATGAATGACCTACCAAGCATCTTCAATGTGACGTCAGCAAAGTATTGCTATCAGTTAGGTCAAGCATGCATTAATTCGTGAAACAAATATACACAATATTTCCCTAGTGAAAAACGGTGTGAGTGTTTCTATCCCAATTAATGAATACTGTTATAACTCGATACTCACAACGTAAGTATCGAGTATCGACTAAAATTGTAGTATCTACCGATGGATGAAAGGGGTGTGTCAGGGGTAGAGGAGAGCTGGTAGACATTACTGATGTCATCACTCGTAGCAAACAGGATGAAGCAACCCGGAAAAGGTGGATTTTCAGAAGTCGTTTAAATATAAAGATCGCAAGACAAGAAATAGCCTCGGTGAGGTGGCAACACTTTTAAGCCCCTCAACTCTGACTGGGGAAACTAATGCTCTGCATTTGTTAACCGCCAGGGCGGCCTTACCCCAGATTAGGGTAGAGAAGCTGATTGGCTCTCAGGTCGACTATGAAATAAAAATTCAAATAACTATATACTTTTACAAGATAATGATATCCTACGAAAAGTATTCAACATTGAACTTATATTAACACAAAATAAGTAATAACTCAAATGTACAGTTGTTTATAAAATAAGAATTACGGCAGGATTAACCAGTATCCGCGAGGTGGCAGCATTGTTTAGCCCCACACGGATAACATACACATTAAATAAGGATACCTTTTTATCAAATAATGCTGTATTATAAAAACTATTCAAAATTACACTTACATTAACACAAAATAAATAGAAATAAAAATGTGCAGTTGTTTATAAAAATAGAAATATACCGCAGGATTAACCAGAGTCCGTGGGGTGGCAGCATTGCATAGATCACGCGGATAAATATTCAAAGCCGGCAGACTCAAGGGATTGTCCTCGTTGCACCTGGAAACGAACGCTCAACTGCCGACAGACACTAACCTGCTTCTGGGCCGCGATGGTGGTGTTCTTCTTGGAGAGCGGCCCGTGCGCGAGGCCCTCCTCCTGCCAGCGGTGCAGGCCCCCGCGGAGGATGGGCGTCGGGCCGGGGGCGGACGGTCGGTGCGCGTGTCGGCGGACGATGCGCACGGACACGTGCTGCACAAGGTCGTCGATGATCGTCGCGATGTGTGCGCTCGGGTAGCTCTCGCGGAACATGTTCAGCACCTTCGGGGAGACAATAACCTTTAATAGTCCCCCAAAGAGGAAATTCTTGTGGTAAATATTCACATAACACAACATAACGCAAAGACATTAGTTGTGACAATGCTTATAATAGTAGTGCGCCTTATTGTATCCCCCCATCCTCCCCGATCATTTCCCCTCCCGATTTCGCGTTTAGACGCCTAACAGAAGTTGGAAGAAATGTGTTTCGATAACGGTTCGTGCGTGTTCTTTCGGAAATGTACCTACAAGAACTGGAATACCTTCTTGGCAATATGAACCACATGAAGTTCATTTGATATGAGCATATTGTCAACCACCAAACTCGTTGGGTGAGAACAGAGAGTTGCTCACGATGACTAAGAAACTGTGGTGCTTTCGAGAGGTCCACAGAGCAAAACAATCAAGGTTCTGGTAAGCGTTCTTAAAACCAAATCCGTATAGTTCTTGTACTTCAAAGCGTTCTCGTGTCTCTGTGGGAGGTGATGACATGTCAGTGGCTACGAGCAATTTTTGATCACCTTTAATCTGAAGCAACACGCAATACTTGTAACATCCGAAATCCACAGAAAACATCGAGAAGGATGCCTTCAAGTAGGTGATGGTTATTTGTTACCGATCGACGCACAAGTAGGCCTAGTTGTGAACACGTGGTGTCAATCTGGTCAAGTGTACCTTCAACCTGCCTCTAACTCTTACCTTCGGTCCTAACCTTCACCGTCCCTAATGTTTGCCCGATTTTGCAACCTAACCCAAACCATCCATGTCCCTGAACCTAACCAAAACTGCACACCATACCAACCACGAGAGAGTATTTGTACGCGGAGGGTTAGCAGGAAGCTCTCTCCCTTCAAGTAGTTATATAAACGGCAGGACCTTGAGACCGTTTCAGTGAGATAAGGAGGAGCTCTTAAGCAGAATTCATCATTAAATAAACTCCATTGTTAAATTAAATTTTCTTTTCCAAAACCAAACATCCATTGCCATATTACCGAGGACACTATTTCCAAGACACATCAGTGACAATGTCCCGCTAGAACGTCATGATGTTGATAGTTTTCGGATATTGGATATCATTGTTAAGGATCAAAATTGATCTTAAATTAACGTGCAAAATCTGGTTTAAGAGCTCTTCGAAACATTAGTGAAATGGCCCCTGGGTATCCCAGCGACCGGCACCTTGTCGAGTATATATCGCTTCAACTCATTCGGGGTGAAGATTTCCCGGGCGAAATGCCCGACCGGGAACATGGATAACATGGTCGCCGGTCGATGCTGAGTGCGGGGTCGTGGACCCCCGTAGCGCCGGCTTTGGGCTCGCTGTGGCGGCTGCCTCGCGGGTTCTGTCCGGCGGTTCGGTCCTCACCCCCAGCATAACGCCATACGCCATTGCGGCGCTCCCATTCCCATAATACACTGCAATGACGTCGACGCCGGAAGGGACGTGCACGTGACCTTCGAGCCAGTGGCGTCCTCGGACGGATTGCGTAGTCTGCTAGGAAGTTATGTTGCACTTTGAGAGGCTGCTGTGCGTAAATGTCTGTGTGGTGAACTAGGTGTCTAAAAATAAACTAATAATAAATAAATAAATAAACATATTAATAATAAATAAATAAAATGAAAAATAAGATTAAATGAGATAAAAATAATCATACAAATTTAAGACAATTAGGAATAAGTTATTATTTTCGCAATAATTATGCATAAAAAATTATATAAAGCCATAACAAGGGGCGTGTAAAGAGAAGTGGAGGGTGTGTTAACTATTTGGAGTATCCGGGTAGACCAACGTTCCACAAATTTGTTGAGCTGAGTGGCCCCACCACGTTTTCCCGAGCTATATCTGCGCGGGCCAACGGTTTTTGTAAAAAGAACAACTACAAAATAAAGTAATACAAAATTAATGTATTCGCAGACAGTGATTTCAGTTGATCGTTACGTTTATGACGTTTTACACCCGGAAGATAAACAAATCACTCTAAATAAACCATGTATTTGTTAATTGACTACAGTCCAGCATGTTTTCATGGACAAGCTGGTGAGAAGGGTGATGTTGCATCTTCTTCGACAAGTCGCTGAAGCCCAGGACGAGATGGGAGATGCAAGGCGCAGAAGCTCACCCAACCGCTTGTTCGTCTACCGGCCCCGGAGTGCCTTCTTGATATCATTCATCGACGATAATCCAGAATCGCATGACCACGTACTAAGACTTACCGAATATAACAAGATTTTTGCGGTGGCTCGCGCAGTGCTAGAAGCCGAACCGGTACACTGTACTTTCGTCGCCCAGAACAGCGCCAGGTCGTTCTTTTTATCGTCAAAGTCTTGTTTTAAGCCCGGTACAACCTTGAAATCGATTAAATCTTCCTTCAACGCAGCTTCATCGACACCAAACGTCTGCGACAACGTTTGACATACGATGGGAAGTGCACGGACGAGCAAAAAAGCAACATACGTCATCGATAGATGCGAAGTCGACGAATCGCTCGTTGAAGGCTGTCAGCAGACTCTCCAACACACAGACAAGCTCCTGCTTGGCTTCTTCCGTGCCTTCCTCGTCTTTGTCGCAGACTTCTCTCGTGAGCGGAAAATGCAAAACGTTTCCACTCCCAGCGTGAACTTGCCGGTAAATTCACTTACTGCTTCGTGTATAGCAGCTTCTGTCGTCCCTGAAGCAACATGTTCAGCTTGTTCAAGTGTCCGAATATGTCTGGCAGGACGCACAACCGAATTATAAACTAAGTGTCCCGCTTATCGAAAGTTTGACCGATTTCTTCTAGAAAGCCGATGATGTGAGGAAACAGTGCATCAAGTTCTCTATCCTTAGGGTTGTTCAAAGCGCAGTATATTTTACTCCTGGCATACCTGTTCAAACAAACACCATCTCGATTTCTCAAGGAATCATCCAGCCACGTTGCAATTACTGCGCGAAGACTACACGCACACACACACACACACACACACACACACACACACACACACACACACACACACACACACACACACACACACACACACACACACACACACCACACACACTTGTATTATGTTCGGTGCGTCACGTGGTTCCCGCGCGGTCAATACATGGTTAATTGATCTTCCTTCTAATAATGACCACAACTGGAATGGCAGAATGATTCCGATAGACTTACATTGGTCTAGGTCCGTTATAGCTACTTCCCGTTATAGCTACTTCCCGTTATAGCTACAGTTTTTTTCCGTTATAGCTACTCGTTAAGTTTTACAGGCAAACTAGTCCCGTTATAGCTACTTATTTAAATACCCAATTCAGGAGGGGACAGCAAAGGGGAGCATTAACTATTTCAGACTGCTGTAAGATTTATATATGAAAGGTATTAATGAAATACACATTTAAAAAGTCATAAGAATGATATAATTATAAATGTAACTGTCACTTATTTGAAATGGAAAATATAACATAAAAGCCATGTGCAAAACAGTTTGTATGCTGTCATAGACACATGTGACCATGTCAACAATATTTTATTATGGTCGCTGACCCTCATAACCATAGGTCTATACATCTTATTTTGTCAGTTATCTGCAATATTGGTTGAGATATAGTGAACATTTGCTTATTCAATAATGCCGGCACTAATTTGCATAACAATGATACGTGGGACATTTTGCTGACTTGTTAACATAGCAAACCGTTGTCTACGTATTTTTTCCGATCTAGTGATACCAATTAAAAGTATATTTCCGAAGGTGCATGGCACCCCCCTCTTCCGACTAGACTAAGTGTCACTCTAGTCTTAGCAAATGTCCAGCTGCATGCAGAAAGCTTAACACTGCTCTGCAACCTGAGCCATATTCCTGTTTGATCACAGCCAGGCGCTGATCTGTCACGGTGTGTTTCTTCTTCTTCTGCGGTGGCAGGATGGCAGCGTCAAGTTGTGCATCTTTCAGTTCTGTTAATTTGGAGGTCCATCCCTCAACATGATTGTTTGTTCTTCTTTGCATCTTCTCCAAGCCATGTCTCCATAAAATAATCGTTTACAATAAACATTTATAATCATATATAATTCTTATGACTTTTTAAATGTGTATTTCATTAATACATTTCATATATAAATCTTACAGCAGTCTGAAATAGTTAATGCTCCCCCTTGCTGTCCCCTCCTGAATTGGGTAATTAAATAAGTAGCTACAACGGGACTAGTTTGCCTGTCAAACTTAACGAGTAGCTATAACGGGAAGTAGCTATAACGGGAAGACACCCTTACATTAACACTGCACACGCGCCTCACTCGGCACCCCCCCCCGTTACCAGCACGCATACGCACACGCACACGCACACGCACACGCACACGCACATGATGCACACATGATATATGATATGTTCGAGTTATCCTACCCAGACGAGCAATAATTCCATACTGGGCGACGTAGAAATGGACAAAGCAGCAGAAGGATTAGGCCACTTCTCTGACCCCAGCACGCCTGCCTAACGAGTCGACACACGGCGTGCACTACAGTGAATGAAGACCGACTAAACGTTCCGCTTGGCGTATCATCTTACACCAAATCACAACACCGGTAATTAACCGTCTCGGTCTACTAGGCAGCCAGGGTTCGGCCACGTATACACCTGTATACAGGTGTACAGTGACGCCTGTGTTTGTGGCCGTAATGTTCGGGTCATCCCGTTACATGACGACGGATCAAAGTGACGTGAGCCGTAGCGTAACGGACACGCGTCGTCGGCTGTCAAACCAGGTCACCGCGCACACAGGAAGCCCGCGGGATGATGACGTCAGTGTGACACTCGACGATGTCAACGAGCAGGCTTGATGACGTCAGTGTGGAGACTTGAGGACGTCAGTGTGGAAACATGACGAGTTGACAATGTCAGTGTGGAGACTTGAGGACGTCAGTGTGGAAACATGACGAGTTGACAACGTCAGTGTGGAGATTTAGGGACGTAAGTGTGGAAACATGACGAGTTGACAATGTCAGTGTGGAGACTTGAGGACGTTAGTGTGGAAACATGACGAGTTGACAACGTCAGTGTGGAGATTTAGGGACGTCAGTGTGGAAACATGACGAGTTGACAATGTCAGTGTGGAGACTTGAGGACGTCAGTGTGGAAACATGACGAGTTTACAACGTCAGTGTGGAGATTTAGGGACGTCAGTGTGGAAACATGACGAGTTGACAATGTCAGTGTGGAGACTTGAGGACGTCAGTAAGGAAACATGACGAGTTGACAACGTCAGTGTGTAGATTTAGGGACGTCAGTGTGGAAGCATGACGAGTTGACAACGTCAGTGTGGAGACTTGAGGACGTCAGTGTGGAAACATGACGAGTTGACAACGCCAGTGTGGAGACTTGAGGACGTCAGTGTGGAAACATGACGAGTTGACAACGCCAGTGTGGAGACTTATATAAGGGACGTCAGTCCGGAGACTTGAAGACGGCATTGTGCAAACATGACCACGTCGGTGTGGGAACATACTGCGTCTTACAACTTTTGGTACGCAATACGGGTCCGTTGGATTTTGCCCGGTATCCGACCATACCAGTTTTAATATTGATCTAAAATAGGAATAATACATTTGTTGTGATGCAGGTACTAAAACAACTGAGAAAATAAAGAAATCGAAGAGAAAATATATTTAATGCTAATTCTGACCAAACATGGCGGATTTGTTTCAGTGTTGCTACATCTCGTTCAGGTAAATAGAGGGTGGTACTCGGCAATCTCATGCGAAACCTTGTACAACCAAATGTTATACGTGTTATGGGAACCTATTTTCTATATTCCCTAGCCCGGTAGATGGCGACACTCGATCTGGTTACAGGACGTCTATCGAAAGGTTATCTAGTCCGAAATGTTAGACGAATATATACCCGTGATTTTTACGGGATTTTACGTTTAAAAGACAGATTTGAACATACTGTAAAATGACACGTATGAATATGTCGTTTTAATGGAGCAAACTGTCGCCATTTGTTACGATTATTTAAGTGAAATAACAAATGAGGTCGACGCGTTAGTGTCTAAACCTCCTTGTTTTCGGTGTCAACATTTAGACTACATAAACATGTTTGGTGAACAATGAAAACGGCAACTGTGTTGTCTTCTGAAATAGAAAATGAAACTTGGGACGCGGTAGTGTACACATACACGCGTAGGCATGCTCCACATTCTAACACACTCACGCACACATTCAAGCACGCACGCACGCACGCACGCACGCACGCACGCACGCACGCACGCACGCACGCACGCACGCACAGATACGGATAGTAATTATAACATCGTACACCCAATCGAGAACACTTAAAATATTAATATTGGATGGATTGAGCCGGAGCTTCAGTACCACTTCGATGTCGCGCGAGACACCGGTAAACACACGCAGGGACGTGCCGTTGGAAACATTCTAAACTTAGTATGCTCATGACGCTCTCTCTCAGAACCTCGGTTTGCACCATCTCTTGAGACTAGCATCAACCCCAAACTCAGACTCCCAAAACAACTAAAATTGCAAACACACAAAATTGGGCGATTAACCACATCTCAAGCCCCGCACAAAGCAAAATAAAAATTACACAAGAAAATGTACAGTCCATACACATTCTAGGGCTAAGTCTATCGCTAGCTCCATGTATACATATTCAGGGCTCAGCCCAGGCTCCCCGGTTCCGTGACCCCCTCCCCCGTCTGAGAACCACTTCTGTAAGACTATGATATCGTCGATATTTACACTCGTTCGGTTACAATCTTCATTCAGTGCGGCAAGTCAAACTATCACCGACTACTCGACGGTCGTGACATGCCACTGCATTAATAATACACTATGCAAACTGTTTGTTCTAATCTCCTTGTTGCGTGTTTGCGTAGGATAATCGGCAGTGAACATACATTACCTGAACTACTTAATGATGCACCCTTACGTTGCTACCTACTACTGTTGAACGATCATACACAACTGATTTTCTCATAATGATCCTTGCCACATTCCACAACGGGATTACCGTAGGATTGCTTTCATCCCCGCGCGCATCTGAGTGCGTGCGCGCGCGTACGTGCGTGCGTGCGGATGCCCGGTACGCACGTGTGTACACACATAACACCACCTACACATGCATGCACTCGTGCCTAGGCGCCCCCGTTGCTTCAGAAAGTCGACAAAATTAATGCGGGTGACAAAAAAACATCTACGTGGTTGCGTGACAACTGACAAATGAATGGGATCCACGCTGGGTGATGTATATTTAGTGCGTGCCACGAGGCGACCAATTCGGCACACTTTTCTTGCACTGAGTGACTTGCACAATACCGACTTGTATCAATGGGTTGGAAACATGCTGAAATACTGTCAAAGATATTCAAAGATGAGAAACTATATGGCACGGGGTTGACAAATAAACCACTGAATCGTGAATCCCGTAAAGTAAAAACAGTAGGTACTTCGTGTCTGTCGACGTAATGATCTACAACTGCGTTAGTGAGGGTTGAAACACATGATTTTTTTTTACATATATTGAGATTGTTACGGAAGGTGACCATATTTTCATTAGATTTAATTGTATTAAGGAATAGTTTCCGTATTGTTGACGCAGCTACAGAGAAAACACATTTGCCAAAATTGAGATTAGGTTTTAGGACCAATTTTTCTGAGAAACAGATGATCTAAGGGGTGTCTTCCCGTTGTATAGCTACTTCCCGTTATAGCTACTTCCCGTTATAGCTACTTTTTATTCCCGTTATAGCTACTCGTTAAGTTTGACAGGCAAACTAGTCCCGTTATAGCTACTTTTCTATTTCTCCATTTTACAATGTATCAAGATAAGGGAGCATTAACTATTTCATCTCCACCCAGCTGATGTCCATGAGGGGTGGACTGCTTTTATGTAAGTGTGTCCCACTGAGGAATTTCCACAAAGTCCAGTGATAATTGTTAACGAGTACTTTCTTCGTGGAGACATGGCTTGGTGATGATTCAAAAATCACCATGGACATGTAGAATGTCTACACAGAATCTGACAAATGAACAAACAACCATGTTGAGGGATGGAATTCCAAGTTTGCAAAAGTGGTGGGGAAACACCATCCTAACATCTTCCAGTTCATGGTTGCTAAACATGATGCCACCATATAACAAGAATAATTGATGACATTCATTCCTTTTTGATAAATGCAGTTCTGTACTCAGTACAATTAATGTAGTTGTCTTTTGAAAAATATGTTTTGCACAAGTGTTTTATGGTATATTTTCCATTTCAAATAACTGACTGATACATCTGTATACCATTCCCAGGACTTTTAACATGTGTCCTTCATTAATACATTTCATGTAGAAATCTTACAGTAATCTGAAACAGTTAATGCTCCCTCTTGCTGTCCCCTCCTGAGTTGTGTAATTAAATAAGTAGCTATAACGGGACTAGTTTGCCTGTCAAACTTAACGAGTAGCTATAACGGGAAAAAACTGTAGCTATAACGGGAAGTAGCTATAACGGGAAGTAGCTATAACGGACCTAGACCATCTAAGGGTCCTAGGTAATGTAGCAAAACGTGGAACTCGTGTGCATAATGGGCGGAGAAAAACTACGTGTTCGAATTGATGAAAAACATGGATTGGCGTGATTGGTGCTAGAGAAACATCCGCGCACGGACGGTAATACTCGGAAGCGGAAGAAGATAAAAGACAGAAGATTTTGTTCAAGACGTCCCACGTCGGTTTTGCAGCTGAAGCTCACAACATTCTTACATCACTATACGGCAGGCAGCACGGAGGATGGACATCCACACACGCCCGCTCGCACGCACGCACGCACGCACGCACGCACGCACACGCACACGCACACGCACACGCACACGCACACGCACACGCACACGCACACGCACACGCACACGCACACACTCACACACACAAACAACAAACACATACATACACAGATGTTGACAAGCTACGCCATGTATTACGTCATCAGATTCTATCAGTGACGATCGTTCAAGCGGCCTGCAGGCTATTAAAATAAAATAGTTACACAACGTTTTAAACATCAACAAGTTTTCAGAGAGCGCCCAATTTCTAAAATCGATCGTTTATTGGTTACTTTTTGACTTTGGATTAACTCTCATTGCACCACTTGGCAACTTTACGACAGGCCTAATCGTGACGGGAAGATGCATGGCTTTCCAGTGAGTTTCCATTTAGGTGTGTTTGAATGGAGGGCATCTAAATCGGTCTGTTAGGTGGTTTTGCCGCTCGTCTGTAAGGCATCTGTTCCGTTTCTCTATTAACGTCAGCGACGCAAGTATTTCTCGCCTTCGGCGAAATGACGCGATCTTAATTATGACGTCAAATTGTTCGGCG
>OZ024856.1:19648190-19748190 GCA_964017155.1 Oasisia sp. SBJ-2009
TCATCCGAGTTAAAAACAATTTTTTTAAAGATAGATTCACCTGACATATAGAGTCACGCTTTTGTTCCGCTTGGAGACGAGCTGTAAAAAGTGTCGCATAAATTATCCGCTGATAAACACGGCGTGCCAGTTTTTGAAGTTGTGACAAACATGTTTACGAGAGAGCAGGGCTCCACGATTAATTTAGTCTACCGCCTGCCCTACTGCAGTGTATGAACATGGCAACCAGGGAGGCTGGCTTGAAAGCCAGTCACTGTACAGTCAGTGTACATGAACCAGTGCACTTATATCTGGCCTACATCAGGCCAGATTCTGTCCATTTGACCCCATAACCCAAGTCTGCTACCGTGTGTAACCGGGCAGTGGTGACAGACTATAGCAGCACTGGATCTGACTGGGAGCTATAGTCTTTTTCGGAGCGCTCTGTCGGATTGCCAAATGTGGAGGGCAGTTGGTGCACTGACCAAACTGTAACTCGCAGCTATAGCCAGATCACCGATTAGTAGATTACGTAGCACTTGTGATGTATACTGTGTTGCCAATATTAGATTGCTGAATGTGCACTGAAACAATTGCTAAAACGACATTTATTTTAAGACATGAGAGTTAACCCTTGGCAAAATAGGAATTGTTTGTAACAATGACATCTTTCAAAGATGTGTAGTTATAATTTATTGCAAGTAACAGACAATTTTAATAATGCTTCTTTAACAAAATTACTGTAATTGAATAAAACGATGTTATAAGCAAGTAAAAACAATGTAATGCTCTAGATAGTGATAGAACAAATGTATTTGCACATATATTATTTATTCAAATTTTTACAGAAGGATTAATTAAAAAAAATTGGGGATATCAAAATAACCCCTTTGAATTGAACTCTAGGCATATTATTTTTTTTTTTTAATACAGCAGTGTGTTTTCATTTTTAAAATAAAATGCAACATGGTTGTATAAACAAATATTTGACACCAGTTTGATAGAAATCAGTTGACATGTTTCTGAACTCCACATTAAAAAAATCACACCTAGCAGAGAACAGTGGTGTCATCTTAAACTAGATGGCAGCGAAGTTAGATTTGTGTTGAGTTTGGACACCCTAAATCAGCTACCTCTGGGTAAACTTGTTGAGTTATGTCTCTTAAATATAAACAAGATTGTGTTTATAAGTTGCAAAACTCGGAAATATGTAATACAGTGTGCGACTACAATAACTATGTAGCTCAATAAACTCTGCAAATGTGATATTTCAAAGCATTGCTATCTCGAGAACTACAACTAGTACAAATAGGGGAGAAAAAACTATTTATATTATGTGATTGTATCATGATTTGTTCAGTGCAGGTGGTTTATTCACTTGAGTTATCCACAAACGGAACAAGACACCGACTGTTAGCAACTTGTGCATGGTGTCTGTTTAACATATGAAAATGTTGATAAATTACTTCAATCCAGGACAGCTTCGGTTGACCTTTAAAATTGTATCAAGGGGTGTGCCAGGGGTAATTATGGAGGGTGGTGTGTGTTTAGAAAATGACATGCATACAATGAAACAGCAGAGTCTCACCGACGTATTCATAACCCAGACTTCAGTCCAACTTGCAGACCGAAGAGTAATGTTACACCTCAACGTTAAACCTGACTGGAAGTTTGTATGATCTACTATCTTATATGTAAACATACAATGATTTCAACTGCCTCATTAACTTAAGTGATTCGACTCCTTTGTTTGAGTGGCAGCGACGAAATTACTTCACTCTGGATCCACTTCTGTTTTGGTGCTTATACCTCCACTAGTCTCTCTCTTTAATTTCCAGTTGGAAACAATGCAGAAATGTTAAGATAAATCTGGTAGGTGTTACACCTCAACGTTAAACCTGACTGGAAGTCACACACATGATCAGAATAGGCTACAGAGTGAATCTACAACCATAATGCATGTTGTGTTAGTAAATAATTCCCAGTAAAAATATGGATTTCAATCAAATAAAGGTGCTGTACTCTCCGATAATTCTTGAGAAGAATTCAACAGCAAACAATACTAAAAACAAAGACACAGTGATTGCACCAAATATTGAAACTCTGATAGTGGTTATAACAGTCATGATTATGTTGCAAAAAAACATAACCACTCCTCAGTGCTGAGCTCATGATTAAATTATCAATACCAAACCACGCAAATACTGAAACAGGAACAATAATGAAAGTGCAATAATGGTTATGACCGTCATTGTCGATCTATACATTCGAACGCCGTATAACCACTAAGCACCGTGGTGTGTTTGCATAAGTTTTGGCAACGGCCCAGCCTGAGTGACAGGCAGGTTAGCTCTGGGCCTGTGCCAGGAGTGAGCGAGCGAGTGAGTGAGCGAGCGGCCGCATTGTGCTGTTTTGTTAGCAAGTTGCCAGTCGCGTGTACAACGGACACGGCCCGTGATTTTCCGCGAGGTTCACGCACTCAGATTGATTTGTATCCTCATTCGCGAGGGCCCTGTCTTGTCTACAAACCAGCGTGACTTTCTCTGTGATTACGGAGGGACACCGCACGACGAGGCGCTGATTTTGCACGCTCCAACGACCGTGCCCATACAACACGGTCTCCTTTACCGCGTCACGTTCCAGCGATCGCAGGCTTCTGCACGAGTTATGAAACATACCTGCGGCCATTGTATCTGACTGTCATCTGTGATTATGTGATCTGACAAGGTTGAGTCATGGCACCAGTCGACGCCCCGTTAGTACTTCTGCTAAATTACCCCAGCAGTAGGAAGTGTTCGCTTACTGTACGTCACACGACAGATTATTTTGGTGGGTGTTTTTCGGAAATTACTTTTCAGATGCAGTATGTTTTGTGCCGTTTTTTATTCGTAGACCATGCTAATTTTAACATAGGTTGAGCATTGTTGCCAATTGTTCGCGCTAAAGGTAAATGCATTATTTAAATTAAATGAGCCTGTTTTACCCTAGTCAATAGGAAGTATATTTATTTTCCTCATGGAATAGTCACAGCGTAACAATGAACATATCTTTGGATTGTAGTACACGTGTTACTTTAAAACTCAGGTTTTTGTTGTTTGTAATCTTAGATTATACCGGGTAAATCCAAGGTTATTGTTATGAAACTGTTATGGGTTCTTTGATGAGTATTAAAAGGTTTTGTCCGTTTACGTTTATTGTGGATTTCTCCGAAATCTACAGTGGCAGTCATGTTGGCACTTGGTCTTTAACACTGTCTTTCATGGATCTAACAAATCCCACCTGCAGTGTAAAAGAAACCGTTTCCATGGCGACACAGAGGGTGTGGGAGGGTATTCACGGAATACACAGTGCAAGTCTTTCCTTTAATTTAATATGCTACTCGGATTGGAAATCACACCAATTAGTAACCAGGAAACGTCTGGCATTTGCTCCAGATATTCAGTCTTAGTTGGTTACTGGTTAGATTCAAAATGGCATGGTTTAGGGTGCACGATGGTAAATACCGACATAACCCACTCTGCTGAATCTGATCTACAATGCCAAAAGTATGTATTTCTAAGGCATCTGCCCAAGTGAGGTGTGATGGTCGCGCGGTAGAGTGCCGGATTGTCAGTCGAGGGGCCGGTGGTTCAATCCCACCTGCCGCTGTTTCAAAACTTAGGCAATTTTATTCATCTGCCTGTGTCTTTCGGAAGAGACACTAAAAGCCAGTGGTCCCTTCTATCTGGTGTCTATGCCAGGGGAAGTAAAAGATCCCACACAGGGGGTAAATGTGTAACCTGTAGTGGACTCACTAATTCTAGAGAAGGACAACTCTGAAAACCAATGACAATAATGGTCAGCTAATTGACCGATGGTCAGTAATGGAAGAAGAAGACATGACTGTCCAGTCCTGTGGATTCATGTCACAACGTTACATCATCGTGACACTTACCAAGAATCAGGACATGACCGTAGAGTTAGGACAGTGTCCTGGAGAGTGTGAAAGCAATCATAGAGTGAGGACACCCCTAATAACACAAATCCGCTGTATTGATCGTCATCTGGTCAGAGATGGGTTCTTTGGTTTTCTCAATGAGTCTGCACTAGTCGGCTTCCTAGAAGGCTGTCGCTCATTAGGCGGTGAACATTCTGCTGTGTGGCTGTCAGCGTCTCCGTCCTGCTAATGCAGCTACTTCGGGTCACGTTGTGGCGTCAGGTCGTGGAATTAGTAGTATTGGCTTCCGAAGGTTATCCACGGCATTGTGTCAGATGACGCGATTTCTCGTTAAAGGTCACCTGGGTCGGTTAGCGGCGTCTGTTGGCAATACGCAGAATAGTGACATGCATATGTACGTACGTACGTATGTGCATACGTACGTATGTACGTGATGTAGGGTTATATATATATATATCCATTTACTAGGAGACTTGCATATGCGTATGACGTAGGATTGGCCATTCAACAGGTGCTGTTTTCATACATCACGGTGTGGTCTGAACTGAGAGTATAACGGGTCTCATTACTATGAGTTTAGTAATCAGTTTATCACCCGTTGATGCTAACACGCCATGGTACAGACTTTCTTCATTCATAGAAATTGTATAATATTATTAACTTCTGTCCCATTACGTACTTCTTCTCAGATGTCTCCCATCATCTGGGATCATTGGTATTGATGGTAATTTTCTTCATGAAGCTCTGTTTGTCACCCTCAATTTCTAGGTCTTCTCTACCACTACATATTAAATAAATACACACCAGACTCTTTCGTGTAAGCAGCCATCAAATTTACATTCATTGCTTACTGTAAAAAAAACCTACCCAGCTCCAGATCATCTGGTTATGATTTACTTTTTGTTCATCGAGTCAATATTTTACTAACTGTAGCCTTTTGTAGCTACACCGACTTTTTGGAACATGCTCCATTTTGTGTTAGATCATCTGAAACTGTTACACAATTCATCATTTAAAAAGTACCCTTTGTAAGCTGGTGCACTTCTGAGAGCAAGGTTTCTAAGGGATAAGATGCAATAGGAGTTACCTTATAAAATAAAATTATTGGTTTCTTGTTAGTCTCAGACTACCAAAAAAAAAAAGAAATTGATCAGCAAAATTTATTTATGAAAAGTACTTTCCAGTGATGACTGATGTACTTCATAGTTAGTATTATTTTAGCACCATAAATTTTCATAACTATACACGTGACATGACAGGATTCACAGTAACACTTTTGAGAGCAGAAACACAGGTTAAAGAGCATCTTGTTAGCACCAAGAATGAGTTATTTATTACAAGATTGACTCAACGCACCGCTCATAAACTACGAAGGATATTTATATTCTCAGACTTGCTATTAATTAACCGTATTCTCGTACATTTCTGATTGGGTGTGTGGGTAAAAATAAAAACTGATTAATAACGTAGTGTGCATGTGATCAGACAGCTTGCCCTACTCAGAACACAGTCTGTAATTTCTGGTGCACTAAAATCTGTATAATGGTGGACATATTGCAATGTTCAGGCTGCGCAGTCTGAGATGTGATTGCCTGTTGCAGACGTGTAGCAGCTAATCATTTGCAACAGACTCTAGATCAGATTTCTGTCTGGCTGTGGTGCAGAGTTTCCACTCAGATTATATTGATACCTTTTGCCAAAGCGTCTGTTGTACGTTAGTCACAAACTATGAAAAAGTGCTTGCAGACAAAACTGCAGTGTAGCTACAGCTTAGTTACTAGAATAGAAGACAATGACAACTGAGATTCCCTTTAATTTGTTGTGATAAACTTGATGGGGTTTACTGCATGTAATGGTTTATGCTTCATTCGATTTAATCCATGTTTGAAAGTACCTTCTGTATTGATCTAGATGTCATCACAGGCAGTGAATAATGAATGATAGTTACTTTGTCCACTGCCATGCCATATAGGTTCTACTAGCTACATGTACTTGCCTGTTTTAGTTACCACTGCTAAAAATACTGTGACCCTGATGTTTCTGGTTACATCTGTTGGCAGGTCATTGTTAAAACACTGAGATTGAGAATGTCTTCATATTTAAAAAAATACTTGAAAGGTACAATATTTACATACAATTTACAATACAATTCAGATGCCGCAAGCTAAAATCTGTAAAAAGAATAATTTTTCCGTAATAATAATAATAATAATAATATACCTGTTTTTCTATAGGGCTAATTCCCGCATGATGGATCTATGCGCTGTACAAGACATATAATAAATGTATTAATAAATGTAAATTATATAAATTAATATAAATCAAATAAAATTTTGGTTTAAGACGTACACTAATAAACCTTTGAATGTAAATTATATAAATCATATAATTAATCAATTTAAAATAAATTAAACACTGTTTTAAAGATGTATAGTACTAAACCTCTGTAAATAAAAAATTATATAAAATTTAAACATTTACTAAATACTGTACTGTAAATTTTCAGACAACTGAGAATTCTTCCAGTGTTGTGTCCTACAGCGTGTCGTCACTTCCTGTATGTCACTTTGTGTATGTCACTTTGTGTATGTCACTTTGTGTATGTCATTTCCTGTATGTCACTTCCTGTATGTCACTTCCTGTATGTCACTTCCTCTATGTCACTTCTTCTATGTCACTTCCTCTATGTCACTTCCTCTATGTCACTTCCCGTATGTCACTTCCCGTATGTCACTTCCCGTATGTCACTTCCCGTATGTCACTTCCCGTATGTCACTTCCTCTATGTCACTTCCTCTATGTCACTTCCTCTATGTCACTTCCTCTATGTCACTTCCTCTATGTCACTTCCTCTATGTCACTTCCTCTATGTCACTTCCTCTATGTCACTTCCTCTATGTCACTTCCTCTATGTCACTTCCTCTATGTCACTTCCTCTATGTCACTTCCTCTATGTCACTTCCTCTATGTCACTTCCTCTATGTCACTTCCTCTATGTCACTTCCTCTATGTCACTTCCTCTATGTCACTTCCTCTATGTCACTTCCTCTATGTCACTTCCTCTATGTCACTTCCTCTATGTCACTTCCTCTATGTCACTTCCTCTATGTCACTTCCTCTATGTCACTTCCTCTATGTCACTTCCTCTATGTCTCACCAACGTCGTTTCTCTCCGCAGGAATGCCTTCACAGTGATGATGGCGACTCAGAACGGGGCGAAGAGGAAACACGACGAGGTGGACGGTGGCGCCACCTCGCGGACGAGCAGCGTCGCCACCTACGTGACGCAGCGCCAGTCGATGCTCGACATCTCGATGGTGAAGCTGCAGAACTCACCGACGCGCAAGGAGCCATCGCTCCGCCGCTCCGTGTTGATCTTCAACACGCTCCGGCGCATCGAGACGGAGCTCCAGCAGGAGGGCATCAAGCTCCACCCGAACGCCAAGGCCAGCCTGCTGCCCTCCATCGAGTCCGGCGACGACGTCACGCTCGACTCGATCCCGAGCGTCGAGAACAAGCCGAGCCACTGCCACCAGGGTGCGCCACCGGTGCTGAACGGTGTCGCCACCATCGGCGCCGCGGCGTTGAACTCGCGGACGTGTGGCGATTCGTCGATGGAAATCTCGGTGACGGTGACCGGGGGCGAATCGTTGGGCTACCCTGGCGCTGTGTCGCCAGTGTCGACCGATGACGCGTCGACGTCAGCATCGACATCGACGCCGCTGTGCATGTCCGGTGACATGTTCTGTACGGCGGAGTCGAAATGCCTCCTGGACAGCCTGTTGAGTAGTGACCGATTAACTGTCTCCAGTTTTACCTCAATGTTTGAATACGACGCGACGAATCACTCGACGTCGACGACAACGAATTCCAGTGGCAGCTGCGGTAGTCACATGCCTAGTAGCTATAGCAACGGGGGTTACATCGGTGCCACCGGCAGTATGACTGTTGCAAACGGTGCCACCCAGAATTCGGTCGCCTTCAGCAGCACCGGCAAAACGGACGTTGACATCTTCGCTGACCTTGACATGTCGCTCTTTGACCATGACTTTTTTGCACCGCTTGCGTCGAACATGAAACTGACACAACTGAATGCAGAGGAGCTCGTGCAAACTTTGCCGACCAGTGACACGTTTATCGGGTCGGGCACGACGACGTCGAGTTGCAACTACAAGAACGACCTCCTGGGCGACGACCTTGACCATATAATGCAGGTCCTGGTAGGGAATTGAGGGTGCGGCGGGTTTGGTGACAATGAACCGGGAAACAACATATCCTATCGGTGATTTTAGGAAATTTTTACGCCCGCCGGAGACTCTAGAAAACCTGTTCAACGAGGGACCTTGACTCCTAAGGAGTACCCGAATGGCTGCCCGGTGAAAGGCTGGGAAATCTGTGGTCATCAATCGTCTCATTTGCCCTCAAAGCATGCTGGGATGTCTGCTGATCAGTTGCATTGTGGGATGTGTAATATCTCAATGAGGAGGCAGCGACGCCGGTGAAATCAAAGATGTTCAGAGCCAGTGATTGATGTCGAGTCTGCGACCTTTGACCTCCGACACCAGGTAACCTCTGCAGCATCTGCTGTGCAGTATTGCGACTGCTGTCGTCCAAATCAGAGCATAATCAGGTAGGAGGATGCAGCCGTCGTCATCGACAAGCATGAACTAAACGACAGGCACGAACTAAACGACAGGCACGAACTAAACGGTAGTAGCAAAAACGTAACGTTCAGACTACTCATATCAATGAACTGAGTCAGGTTGGGATCAGGCACTGCTGCGGCTGCCATGGCGACGGTATCCATGGCGATGGTTGCCGCGGTCGTCATGACAATGACTACGACGACTACTACGTGTCCATATCATTTTACCTCATTAGCTTCGCAGTGACAGTTTTTATACGAAACGAAGTGACACTTTACGTAGCTGTTGACGACGTGGACCACACGTCGCGATGATGTCATGGGTGTTTACATATCGCCAACGACGACGATACATTCACAACGAGGACTGGTGTACGAAAGTGTTTGCTGCTCGGATGAAACTACCGCTGGTCATATCATAGCTGTAAACTTGGGGTGTACTCCAGTACGCTGGTGGCTACTTTCGCTAAGTGATTCGCTACGTCAAATCTTTACATGTTAGGGCTGTTCCGAACTGCATTTAGTTCACTCAGCAGCCACCAGGGGAGCTATAGATCACCCACCGCTTGACAGCTTATCGGAAACCAACTTGTCTTCAGCGGCTAAGGTTGGCTGCATTTTTATACTGTTTTTCAACAAACGTTTGTATTGTTTTAGTAACACAAAAATCATAATGTACTGTTTTGTTTTGCAAATTAACCATGTCTCAATGCGCAGCTGTTAACTGCTTTCTAGGCAGACCATGTGCAGCTAATGCAGTTTAAAGAAAGCACGTATTTAAAGTTTTCCAAAGTATGCACTTTAGTTGAACGTTTCAGGTAAAAGATTATGTTGTTCGCGTGTTGTTTTTCCGTAATGTTTTGCTACTGGGTAAATGTAATCTGTTGCAAATTTATGAATAATTTAATTGCCACTTCTGCATTTGATATTACCTTATCTGAGTGTGTTGTGACATAATCAACCATACTTATTATAGGGAAGTAATATTTTCTAAGGCAAAATTGGTGTAAAATTTTACTGTTCTTCATATACAGGTGTATATAGTTACAAAATTATTTTAAGATTAGTTTGTTCAAAGCATACAGAATATGGGAAACTGAGATGTTTGATGTAAAATCAGTCTATTTTTCTGCAGATCTGATTCAAGTATTTACTTAGCTACCAGACCAGACTGGTTTGCTGAATAATCAGTATTTTTGCACAAGAAAAAAACCTGGTTTCTGTTCTGAAAAAAAAAATGCAAAAACGATATGATATGGTGGTACAGTGAATGATAATGATACTGTTTGTTTGTTGAGAGTGTTTCGTATTTATTTTTGGCACATTCGATTTTGGAACTGTATAATTCGGAATCAGGATTTCTTCTTGTCTTTACATATTTATATAAAAATGATATTTGGACAGAGTGTACATGTGTTATTAGGGTATAAATATATAAGTCTGTACATGTATGTCGGGGCTGCTATGCATGTGTGGATGTGACATATTGTGTAATATTATTTAGTTTTGGTTATGTACAGGACAGCTTTAGGCGCCTGACTCTGTCCAACATTCTGGGCATGTTGTTCGTGACTGAAAACTCTCGATGATTTAGGCTTGTGTGACAGTCTGTGGAATTCTGTGTGCAAAAACAATAGCGGATGTATATTCTATGCATGTTTTCTGCAAATCGAGTGATTAGAAATAATCTCGCCTTACCAGTGACAGTACTTTGAAAGCTAACTGCCAAACCGCTGGTTTGTTAGAATTTTGCGAGATTCTACTTTGGTTAAAGCACAGAAACGTACATTCGATGGTTGCAGTTTCGCGTAAATAATTATGTAGATCTTAGATCTTTGCATGGAATTCAGGAGCGGTCACTAGGTCAACCTTTTCAAGCTCAGGAGCATAGAATATCTACCTGTCCGTGCCATATATGCCAGGATTGTTTGGGACACATCCGCAGTGGTAATTCTGTGAGACAGTGCTTGTAAATAATTATGCGTACATTGTCACTCCTGGATGTATGCCCAGGCTGCATTTTACAGCAAAATGTTGCCAACCTTCTCACCCCTGGTGCAGAAATGAAATGGACCGGTCCAACATGGTGAGGACCGGTCCATTGTGATTATGCATAAGTCTAAGGTTGAGGTGTTTATACATAGGTGTGTGTGTGTTTGTACCTAAGCATGCATGTTTGTACATATGCGGGTACTGGGCACGTGCTCATGCATGCACGCATGCACGATAATCTCATGGTTTTGTAAATCACTTGTTGCGTAAATGCATGTATTTAGTTTTCTCTGTGTGAAAAGAAAAATCATTGCCAAACATTATTCAGGATTGAGCAATCCCCTGAGTCATGTAACTGACAGTGCCTGTTATTTGAATGATCAAATTACTAATCATTAATCTGTTGGAAAAATTATATAAAAACGTTCGGCTCATTAACATAAAATGTATAAACACTGAATAGGAATTCAGAGAGAAAAGTATTTGTCTACACACAAATTTATATCATTGTTTTTGTCAAGGTGCTTTCAGATCATGACCGGGGTAGCTCAGGAAAATTATTTCCAGTGACAACTTTTCCATGTGAAGGCAGATTTTCACACACTGTGTGCTTATTTATAAATTTGCTCTGTCTATGATTCAGAGCGTGTGCTTGCGTTCGTATGTAACATGTATTAGTTGGTGGTGATAGGTAGTTGCTTCTCTGCCTTCTGCGTTACGACCAAAGTTTAAAAAGTAGTCGAATCTTAGCTGAGTTGTCGGTTGAGAAACTGTTCAGCCAAAAACTAGTGCCATGTGTCCTATGTATGTATATGTGTGTGTCTGACGTCACAGTATTTGTGTGTCAATATTTGATGGCCAATTGTATATCAAAGTTGAAGGATTGGAAATGACGCTGGTGATTGTGTGTGACTGTCGTGCAAAGTGCCAATCCGGCACGTGTCGTGGATCGGTGCCATTTCCTGCACACCGACGGCTACATGGTCGGTGTCAGTTACTGTTGGATTTGTTCGGAAATTGAAAATGTCAGCTTATCAGCGGAGTAATGTTCACGGTGGTGACAATTTGCCGGGTTGGTGACGGCACGCGTCGTCAACCGTCACCTGCATCAATTATTCATGCAGCCTCCGTTGCAGCAAGATGTCTGCTGGCACGCCGCCGTTCGACCGAGCGAGCAGTGGCATTGTGCGGTTACCATGGCAACCGATACCGAGTGTCGCACAATTGATTGGTTCGACGGCTGGATGCGGCGGACCCTCTGTATTATGAACATTCCGGTACAATCCCACCTCGGGTAGATTTACCTGTGTATATGAGCGAGTGTTTGTGTGTGTATGAATAAGGGTGTGTGTGTTTGTGCCTGCGTGTGTGTGTGTTTGTACCTGTTTGTACACTATAACTCTCTATGAGGTCCAGCTGTTTCCATGCCCTTTTATTCTGACCAGTGAAATGATAAGGAAATATTCCAGTCATTTAAACTTTGTACTAGAACAAGTCATTTCCGAGAGCTACAATCCTCACCGCTGAAACGGTTTCACTGATGAAAATATTCCAATATTCCGGGCCATGAAACTCTCTATTATGACCGGTCGGTTTGGAAACCTACTATTCTGACCAATGAAATTGGTTCGTACGTGGAAATTGTAATATCAGACCCATTGCCTTGCTCATAGTGGCTGTTGTGTATGAGGTAGCAGAAATTACATTTCCAGTTCAATTTTGCCGACTCATTCTGGATCAATTAAAGCCAGTCTCGTGGTAGGTGGCCAGTAAATGTCCTCTAGTGCCCTTTTCATCGTGTGTGCTTTTTGGGAGCCAACAGGTATCGTCATCCAGGGTAGACGTGGGCTTGTGACACTGTTTTGCCAGTAGTGTCTATGAGATGCATTACTGGGCTTGCTGACGTCATTCGCGAGACAATTGATAGTGGTGTTGTTGGCCTCAGCCAGAAAAAACACCGTCAATATGGCAGTGTATACGTGACCGTGTCCATAATCCAATAACGACAATCTGTTTTGTCTGGCTGAGGATGTAGGCTCAAAATCAGTCCCATTCTACCTATGGTCGGTGTGGTGCAGGTCTTCCTTCCCCAAACTGAGATAGACATTGTTCACGCCCGAGTGATTTCTCTGACAAATAGCTGGTTGAGCGCTAACTGGTTATTTGCATAGTAATGAGGCGACAGATAGGCGCTGTTTTTGAGCGGTGAACGCGGCGCCGTGCGTAGGTAGATCTATCCGCGCCCATTAGCCCGAAGCGAGCAGGAAGAAAAATCACTGCCAGCGCAGACGGAAGGTCATCGGAACGTGGCATTTGCACTAGCGACGACGGGTGGTTCGCGAGTGACCTCGTCACGGATCGCCGCGCATCGGTGCACGCCTATGGTCGTACGGTGTTTGCTGTCGGCGTGTAACGGCACACACTTGACCCTCGGCGTCTTCAATCGCGACCCAGCCCGGCCCAGACCGGCTCAGCCCGCCCGGCGTTGGCCACAGACGCTGTTCCTGTTGTCGCGCCGCCATTGATTTTCCTGCGCTGTTGTCACAGCAAACCCCGCGTTGCCGCTGTTTTGCGGCGCGAGCGATGGCGGTGATTAAGCGCGCGCGCGCTCCTGTTCCGTAAACAACCGCTGTGTCGGTTGGCGTCTTGTTGGCGTCTGTCTGTCTGTACAACATCGCAAAAAAAATCGCATCTGTTTTGATGGGGAATATCCCATTGACATCTCCGTTTGTATGTGTGCAATTCGTCCGAATGTTTTCAGTTATTACTGCGATTGTTTGTTTGCAGAAAAAGAACGGTGTTATGTGTGTCCTGTTTGCGTGTGTGTGTTTGCGCGTGGTGTTGGGCGAAAGTTTTAAGCAGAGCTATTAGATAGGAACTGGGGGCACTCTGTGTGTTAAGAGCTCCAGCTCGGATGTGTTAGCTCTGTTTTAAGTGTTACTGAAGACTGTGTAGGCGTCGGTGTTCTCTGTTGAGGTCTACGTGACGTCGATGTCTGTCTGTGACGTCACGCTTGCCGCCAGACGCGCGTTGTTTCACCTGGCAAGGTCATGTTTTGAAGTTTGACGCACGTAACGTGCACGGGTAAAACACTGTTGTCCAGTGGAAGCGTTAATCATTCTGTGGTTGGATGTAAACAGTTAGTTTCTGCATCTGCGGCGGTCGACAGACTGGTTTCAGCGCCGATTGTTTTGCCACCGTCTGCGTCGAGCGATCACTGCGGGTGATAGTCGCTCAATGCTGTCACCCAGCGGCTAAAGTTGTACGAAACGTGATCATTCGGGCAGGGCGGTGGGGAAGCGGTCGTTGCAGAAAGGTTGTCGATACTCGGAGGTTCAGGAAGGAGCGTTGTCGGCAGGGTGTCCATTGTATTGAGGTGTTATTATGTACAGAGGTGTAGGTTGTGTTTGAACACTGACTGCTTAGTACAAATGTGTCGTGTATATTATATTTGTGCATAAGGACTATGTTTCTATCAGAATATATTGTATATAAAATATATTATATCAATCAATGCATATATATCTTATCTATATTTATGTAACGCGTCATTGTGTGAACTATTTTATTCAGAAAACGGTTGTTGAATGAAGCTGTTGCGGCCATTGTGTTGTTGTGGTCAAAAAACCATATCCGCTCCGCGCCTGGTGGCTACTTCACCAATCTTCGCTCGACGGCCATGTTGAATTTCGCAAAAGTTGAAATTTAATCGCGGTATGCACGCACTTTGCATCAGCACCTCGAAGCTTGTATCGGTTCCGCACGACGTTTTGTGAGATGAGCATAACCAAAGTTTATACGGGAACGATTTGCAAATTGTTTTTACACTTTTGTACCCCCAATTTACTACGAAACTGTGCTTCGTGTGTGGTTGTCCTCGACAGAACTCCGTCGCTGTGTAACGCGCGGGTTCAGTTTGGACACGATGAATGTCAATGGTAATTTAATAGTGCGAACGAAAAGACGATTCTGTTGCGTTGTAAATCTTGTATGTACCATTGTAGGAGACCCCGGCTTAGTGTGACTGGATTGGGTTGTTATCACTGGTGTATTTATTGGTTTGAAGAATGTCTCCTGCCAAAGGTGACAGCGTCTCGAATGTGTAAATTATCTGAATACCGCTGTACATACCGGCAACGACATAATTAGCGATAGGCGTAAAGTTATATATTATATATATGATATTAAGTAGCCGTAGGTGATTATGAAATTTTGTTCTGTTTTATTCAGAAAATAAAATTTTCCACATATACGTTATGGTGTTTTCTTCTGTTTGTCGTTCGTTGTATTGTGTGAATTTGTAACGTGACATTGTCATCAGTTGCTGAATGGACAGAGAATACAAACACAGCCGGCGAATTACTGACATGGAGGCAACTGGGGTAAATGTTACACGGTTCTTAGATCCTGGGGGTCACTCTCATGTACATAACAAATAAAACGGAAAATCGAGTTAACCGATTACAAACATGTTAACAGAAAATTCTGGACTCCCAAAATAAGCATCCTAAATAGAGCGTACAGTTGTTCGGGATTTTCATAGACGGAAAGAATTCATGAATGGTAGGCAACACGAGGTTTCCGAAAATGTCGACTCAATTGGTCCATCCAATGATCCAACCCTGCTCTCGGTTCTCTGTCGTTGCCTTACAACCTGATTGGGCCTCCACGGACATCGTGCTGTTGGAACTACAGAAGGGACAAGCCTTTCGTCTGACAACTCGTCAACCGCGCGCCCCGCCCGCATTATACGACAAACTAATTTATAAACAACGACGTCCGGGGGTAATTGACCCTCTGTATATGATTTTAACGTATATTCGTCAGTCAATCTAGTAGAAACTCAGTTATCACTTCAATTAATGTTACTTTAAAGCTTATTTATTACTCAAGAGTCAAGATGACAACACCGACGCAGCAACTTGTCTTAACTAATTAATATTTGTACACTATATATATTTGTTGCGTTTATCTCGAAACGTCAAATATGGATATATCGCGTTTTGCCCTCAGGCCCTTCGCACACACGTACACGCACGCACGAATGCACTAACGCTCGCACACTTGTATAGCTAGTACACATACTTTGACTGACAAATATACATATTCGGACGGATATATATTAAAATATATATATATATATATACATATAAATATATAATTTATATTATGTATATATAGTATTATATACATACAGCTAAATACTGTGTGTGTGTGTGTGTGTGTGTGTGTGTGTGTGTGTGTGTGTGTGTGTGTGTGTGTGTGTGTGTGTGTGTTTGTTTGTGTGTGTCTGTCGTGCCGTGTGTGCGTGCGTGCGTGCGTGCGTGCGTGCGTGCGTGCGTGTGTGTATAACTTTCACTCTCTAGACGCGGACGTCCCCGCACAGAGCCTATGCATCACACAGGGGCTGAACGTTAGCACAATTCCATTCACATTACAAGGAAATAAAAAAATTATATTGTTCGGCGCGAAGTATTTCGGGAATTGTGAGTTAATTTCTAGTATACCCGTCCTTTGTATTGGTGTTGCTATAGCGACGGTCACGAGAAACGATCGTTTCTATTACGTCCCCCTCATTCGACGGCACACCTTTGTGAAACTAACGATACAACACTTCTTCGGGTACTATTTTTCTTTGTTTTACGCAATGGTACATCGACTGGCGAAAAAAGCCCTGTCAGCAATCAACCAGTCATTTACTGTAGATCAAAATCGGGTTAAGATTATCAATACTTGAAGACAGGAAAGGAATATGCAAACGTCAAACATGAGGTGAGGAGGAGGAGGAGGAGGAGGAGGAGGAGGAGGAGGAGGAGGAGGAGGAGGAGGAGGAGGAGGAGGAGGAGGAGGAGGAGGAGGAGGAGGAGGAGGAGGAGGAGGAGGAGGAGGAGGAGGAGGAGGAGGAGGAGGAGGAGGAGGAGGAGGAGGAGGAGGAGGAGGAGGTGTGATTTCCCAGGTGCTTCAACAGCGAAAGGAGTTTACTCTCCTCCGAATCATGGTCATCTAAAATAAATTACAACAACCCAAACCTGGTAACACCTTCACCTTTAACGTCCTATGATTATTAATGACGTCATAGTCCCTAAGACTACATGGCCGCGTCATCAACTGGAACGGTAACTAGTGTATCGTGTCTTTCGGTCGAAATTTCTCTACTTCTTGGCTTTGTCACACGCGTTACAACTTGTAGTTGTAGTGCACATCTCGAAGTGTGCGTGGCCGTTCACTGCAACAACAATTAACAATCCCATAACAATGATATTAAAAATACTACTAAGAAGAAAACAAAGACGAAGACAACTTAAAAGCTTGTCCTGTCGTGGATGCACTTCAAAGTCCCATATCACTGTCACGTGCCTATCAATGGTTGTCATGGAAAGAATAACGTCATCACCAATTGTTGATGCTTCCGCAACTGCGCAGTGCGCAACTTCCTGGTAGTATCGTGCAGAGGACGCCGGTAGCGGGACAGCTTAGGGGCAACTGGGACACGTGCCCCACGGCGTCGAGAAAAAATCCAGGGTTCACAGTTTCAGGGGTCTCAGTCATGTTGGCAAATAACATTCCAGGGCCCACGTCTTTCGGGCGCCTGACTACAAAAGTTACATGTAAGTTCTTACGAATGAGCTCATCGGTAGCTCGGAGGTGTTATAGCACTATCCTGTCTGTAGGACTGGTCAGTGCCCTGAGAAGTTTACAGCCACCCGGCAACTAATGCGCGAAGACTATTTTAGGTCGAATATCTACCATTTTCTAATTCAAACATTTCATACTAAGCATTAAATGGAGGCAGCCTGTTCAGCCACCCGGGATTAACGGCAATTGTAATGTGTAACAGGAAATCTGCTGTGTTGAGCGTAGGTAATTGGGACACTGTTGCACATCAAAGCCTACAGGAGTTCACCCAGCCTGTCTCGGCAGTACTGTCACATAGCTTTTTTGAAACTGAATGTTTTGTTTACCATTTTGCATGTGTCTCGGGTAAAAATGATAATCAAATTGTTACGGGATTAATAACGTAATTAGTTAATTAATTAATAACAGACACATACAGAGACCGCTTCCCCAGCTTTAAAGCAACGGGATTGAAACGCTGCCTTATTATAAATACATATGGCAAGCCAAACTGGTAGACTACACGTTGTAGCCAAATAGAACAGTTAGACGATTCCATGTGAAATCGAACACGTTTTTGAAGCATGCGTTGGACTCCAATATTGAGACCGGTGTGACTCGGAGGTTATGACTCATTTCTGCAGGTGCCTACCGATAAAAAAACGTGCGAGTCTGTAAGACAATATATACCTCGCCGATGTTATATATAACACTATTGTAAGCATTGCCTGATTCCCCCGGCTCGCTAACGTATTAGTCATACCCATCACGCAAGCCCGTAGGCTGGGGCAGGTCTATTATAGGGTGTGGGCACTTTTGAGACATCCTATGTATGACATAATGACATTATTGACATACATGTAGTCGATACGAGAAGTTGAAGTTATCCATTTCGTCCCCGCGCGTGTGGGACAGTTGGCAGAAAGGATATATGACGTCAGGTGCAATTGGATATTTGCATGGATAAGCCTAGCGCTACCTCAAGGGGAGCACTTATTCATGAATCTCCCAGAGTAGAAGCAAACCTCTTGGATTATCGCTTCTTGTGTCCAACAGCACTTCTCACATCGACGACAAATTTTGAGTAAACTTGCTACTCGCAATAAATAAATTAACACGACCGAACCGTTGATAATCACGTACAATCTCCTGGATTTCAAAACTAAAAAGTTGGCAAAACAACACCCACGGGACATGTGTACGGACCGGTAGGCTTTATATGCAGTTGTCGATTTTTGGACGTGTGCGTTTACCAGCTCCATAAATAATAATTAAAGGGATTCTTTTATTATGTTAAACTCTTTGTAATGTATGTAATGCTTTTTTTAATTATGTTAAAGGTTGACAATCATTTCGTTTTGCCCATCGCCAATCCTTTTCTTTTATGTCCTGATGTGTAATGTTTCAATAGTTTAACTAGTATGCGCAATCAGTTTAATTTTAAAATGCGTACTTATCTTTTTTTATTCGGCAAAAAAGAATCGTCGTTACACCGGGTATAACTGACGAAACTATTAGCCGGTGTAGACGTCCTGCCCTTTTTGGGTCACGTGTTTTATACGAGATCGGCATCCTACGGCACAATAACAAACCGCATGTGCTTTTGCGTGTCGTGACGAACGTTCCGAAGTGTTTCTTCTGTGAAGGTATGTATTAAGTGTTTTATTGCAGTTAGCAACCAGGGCGAGTAGTCGTGGGCTAATTCAACAAGAACTGCAACTTGTGAACTTCATTATAGGCCTACTCGACGTGGATTCTCTAACTTGTTAGATTATTTTTAAAGTTTGACAGTCGGCATCGGCATCGCTTAGACTCCTTAGTCTCAGCCAGATACACTCATACAGCCTTTATTTATAAGTTTATATGTATTGTATTTGATAACGCAGGATCTTGTTCATAAGCTGTGTAATTGCAAAAGTACATATCTAGAGAGTGTAGATGACGTTAGGGACGAAATGATATCTCATTGGCTTCGGAACATTGGCAGTAGCTAGGCTCCGGGTGATGGTCACCGTGGGGAGCATCCGTTATCTCGTGCAACAGAACGTCAAACGAAGAATTATGTTGGTTATCACAATTATTTAAACAGTGTTTTGTGACTCACATTTTACTATGATTGCTGGATGTTGCTGATTTGCATTATATTTTATATAATAATAATATTATAATTATATAATAATTAAAAAATTTACGACAACCATGATGGTGATGAATTTATTCAATATACAAAAAGGTAAACATGAATATAAAATGCTTGTATAGCTACTAGCCAGTGTACACCATATGCAAGTATTACACATAACATTCTTGCACTTGTTTCCATTGTGGTCAATGATGCCTGGCTGTAGTCTATGTAATACCTGATACCTTTCAACTCACATATGCCAGCTGTTCTAATCTTTATCTTTTCATCACAGCAATATATGAATGCATAATACAACTCAAATTATGATATATTAGTATGGGCCACACTACAATGCAAGTGAGACGAGGCAGAGGAGGGACTAAGATTAATGCAATCACTTGTGTCGGGCAAATGCATGGAGGATACATAGTTTGCAAGAGGCCAACGTCTGATCACTCCAAGTGAATTAAACATTTTAACAATCAACAATGTATACATTTTATAAATATTTTAATATGCCCATTTCAATACTCATTTGCTTTCATTAGCATTTTCATAATATCTCGGATATGGAAAACTAGGATAACCTTTGCAGTTGTGTAATGCATGTTATACTAAGTGTGTCCAGTCCAGTGTCCACACAGACTTCGGTCAACACCTATAAAAAACTATTCAGCATACAACAATAACTCAGAAATAAATTTATAAAATCAATTATTATTCATTCTGAAGAAGGTAGACATGTTTGAATATTCAGTGAAGGAAATATACTGTTGGCATCACAACAACACCTTATTTTGTCACTTCCAACATTTACTTTGACATCCAGCTGAGCCATAAAATGTCAAATATAACATGCAGTAGTTATTACATGACATACCCTGACACAAAATTGTATATTGAAAATAAAACAGAAAATATGAATGCGCTATGCTTGGGAGTAAATATAATTCTATAATAATATATAAGATAAGGCATCCCTACATTCAAAAATAGCATGGTAATTTTACGTTCATGTAATGACAATACAGACCTAATAAATTACAACCCTGCTTAGATATGAACCTGTACATGCTGCTGTAGCCAAATATTTCTTGCTGCCTTTTTTGTGGAATGCTTTAGGTCATACATAAAATATTATGTTATACAGCTGTAGATTTATTGATTATGGCAAAGAACACTCCATAATGACAACTCTAATACCATGATGCCAGTTTTTGTTTACTGAGTTTGAATATTATGCTTTTCTTTTCAGGTCAACACTCAACAGGAAACTGAACACCACCACTAGGTCAACAAGTTAATAAGCTATATACCATCCAAGATCCCGGACAAGATTCCACAACCATGGGCTGTGCAAGACGCTGCAGATCAAATGTCATGTGAATATCAACCGAGTGATCTCAGTCGTGTGTTGCATCCATAACAGACTCCCCTGTACTGATGGTGTGTGCACTGGCTTCCAGGCCAGTCAGTTACCCAAACTGACTAGAGACCCATATAGAATGCAGGTTGCTTGACATGCGAATATGGTGATATCTGACTAGCTTTGCAGTTTGTGGTAGAACAGTGGGTACCATGGTCTGGCAAATATGGCATGAGCCTTCGGTCAACCTCTCTCAACACAATAAGATAGGTTCGGCATTCTTTGGTGAACTTCATCGGCTTGTATATCGATGGCATTACTGTGTTACTTAGTTCACTCTCTTTAATGGTACTGCATGCCAGGTACCTGACATTTTCTGTGCATCCACATCTACCTGTGCAAGAAACAAAGTGACAATTAACATGGCTGTGACATTTATGATATCATATGTGATGATACATTTAGCAAAAGTCAATTATAGAATTGTTTGGTATTTGGTATTCATATCGTAAACTCTACATGCCAGATATGTTACACTTTATTAAGATCTGTTAAATCAAACAACATATCTACTAATGTAGGAAGCATTCAGCCACACTTATGTTATTATGCAAAGACTAACTATATAAAGTAATAATATCTACCACTATCTGTAGCCGGTACTCTTCATACAGGTGAGTAAACACATACCCGGGGTAGTGATTGCACATGTAACTCTCAGCCACATGGCGAGGACCATGACTAGTGTAATCATCATAATTATAGTTAACTTAGTGTACTTTATTTGTTATTATTGTTATTTAATATGTACACATTACATGTATATAGTATGTATATGTACTTTGTATCTAGAAAGTCAAAACTTTCTAAGACAATTACTTCAGGAGTTAACCAGTTAAACTTTGTCACATTGTAAATATTTTGGACAAATCATTTATAAAATCTTGTCAGATGAGTCTGCCATTCAAGCCAAAGTGAAACTTGTATGCAAACTTGTCAAGAGAAATATGTTTAATAAAACATCAATTTATGTTCTACTGCTGTAAAAAATAAGCTATTTACAGCATGTTTCAGTAATATCCATAATGCATGCATTATGAGTAAACTTTACAATTTTAGGTAAATTGCCAGGATTTTGTTCTTGTGTAACAATTGTTTCAGGATTTTGAACAATTTGCCCATGGGTGTAGTGTTAGGCACACATTTGCAGTAGGTAATGTCATTTCGGGTAAAGGCATCATTTTAAAGCCTAATAAATGGGATTAATGTTTTTTAACTAACCAGCATTTGACATACTATGTATTTGTGCTGGATATTTTTGTGAATGAATGAATCGTGATAACAGTAACTGTTTGTTTATATACATATACATATATATATATATATATATATATATATATATATATATATATATATATATATATGTATATATATATATATATATACCATACATGTTTTCAACCTTTTCCTAATTTTATATTTTACTGATTGTTTTTTTTTATCTGATGTGCATGTGATATTAAAAATAAATACATATATCATGTGCAGTGCTTGCCATTATGTTGTAGTCAATCTTGTCAAAAGTTTCAATAAAATGTTTTTACTTTATGTTGTCTTTACTTTAGTCCACATGTGATTCCAACAATATACAATCTATCCAGGACACCCATTACTGCAAAAACCTCATGCAGACAAATAAACTGTCATACGCAGGAGCAGGTTCAGAAATTAATTCTAGGGGGCACAACAACTTCCACTGGCAGATGAATAAAATTCATATACCTAAGCTGACAATTTAGATGCATATTAACATATATAATGCTCTACTGGTTAAGCCGTTTAATTTTTTTAAACGTTACAACCGTGCATAGCTGTGTATGTGACAACAATTGTAATAATTGTTTTACTAGCAGAACTGATTAGTATAAAGAATTTGTGTTACTCAATGACAGAAGTACCGCACATTTGAAACTCGTTTTATTTTCAGGTCATAGGGAAGCCTGCACCCTTTGACTTTGCATAATCTATCCATCTACACAAATAGGCAAATAGACGACTGTGACAAATACTTATTACACATAATTTCATGGGGCTAATAATGAATAATTTTGAATATGTTGTAAGTTTGTAATTATGAATTAAATGTTTCTTCACCATAATCACCTAGTTGGCATATTTTTCTCTGGTTATTCATATGAGATGACCACAAACACAGCAAAATTGTGTGAATGCAGTGACATAGGTGGGCATTAATTAGTGCTTTCTGTAAAGATAGTTATGTATTCCACTCTACTCAGCCTGCCCAATCAGAATGCAGTTGATACCAATTATAGTGCATGATGTAATGGTATTTCAATGTATAATTTCCATAATATTAATTTCTATGTTTGTAACATAAATATGGCAACATATAATTAACCAATATACACCACACTTTCATCAATTTAAACATAATCAAAACAAACATAACATCTTTCTTGCCATATACAAAATGAATAGTTTTTAAGAAACATCTTTAAAATGCAGTTACTTGTGTCATGATGATATTTTATGAATATCAAATACCAATGATTACCTCCATTCTGGCAAGCTCCAAAAGGCATTCTTTGTACACAATGCAGAATGGTTTGCCAGTGACGTCTTCCGCTCTTGTCATCAGTGTCATGTCTTCATCGTCTGTACTCATCAGTCACAATTTCTTCAATGTCATGCACAAAAGTTCACATATAGTAACAGGCTGCAGAGTGGCAACGTCTTTGCGACATCTGAAATAAAACATAACCAAACCAGTGAGCATTACTGTAAACACCTCAAAATGGACATTTAATCATCATCACTGGCCCAAGAGGTCCTCAGGTCCTTTGGACTATACAGCCCTGAATAGTTAATTTGTAATATTGAATGAAATATATTTTTGTTAATCTTAATCACTGCTGAGTTTTTCACCACAAAACACAGCAAATTGTGTTTGTTAACTTGCACAGGACCATAACATGTCATTAGTGGTTTTAGGCAAAATAATATTACAATAAACTTACTAAAATCAGTTAATTTTAATGCCATGAAGACTAAGTGAGCTGAAAACCTGCTTAGTGTTCCTCACAACTGCACTGCAGGCATACTACTGAAACTTCATCATGACGAAATGTACCAGTCTGTGAGACTAACAGTTTTTCTTTAATATTGGTCATAAACAAAGGTTGCTAGTATTAGCGCAGTGGTTCAGGGGTAGAGCATCAGACTCTAAAATAAGAGGACCCAGGTTCAAATTTTGTGCTGCCATGTGAAACCTTGGGCAAGTTGTTTTCACACTACATTGCTCCATTTCACCCAGCTGTATGAATGAGTACCTGGCTATAAACAGTGATGACTATTTGTGTACAAGCAGTCTTCGCAAAATTGCTACATGGCTGAATGCTTCCCAGAGAAGCCGAGATGGTCTTCGATTGAACTACCAGGGAGTAAAGTGTAAAAAGCGCTTTGAGCAATCCTTACCTTTACCTTTAAATCATGACAAAAGTTACAATTTTGTGTCATAGTATATCACGAGCAATTTATTTTAAAAATTGTGGCACCCAGGCGTATGCCATTTTTGTTGTGAAGGAAGCTCGGAAGGATATTGAGACTTATTTTACTAGTTATTTGAGTTATAGGAATGAGCTTACACATAGAAAAGGTTTTGTGACAATACAAGCTACGCCTCATCGAAATGTTTGGGTCGGAAGTTGGTCATATTTTAAGAAATATAATAACATACCATCTTTGCATATACATGTATAGATTCATAATTAAGGCAACCAGACCTGCCATATTCCTCCGATTTGCACATTTATATACCAAATATGTACAATTTATCAATTTATGTCTAAGGTATGTGTATTCTGCTCACAATCAGGGTCTGAAAACCCTATCGCGAGTGATATTTTGAATAAATCTTAATCATGATTTGTATCACCTAGCTGTACATTAACCGTACACTGTATTTATATTCTAATTGTAGTTATGTAATCTCTATATTATATAGATCAACTCACCACAATTTCACTGACACAGGCTCAAGATTGCAGAATATATTGACTAGTGAATTAAATGTAAATACAATTATTTATTTTTAACAACCTGTCAAATGTCAAAGTGCCATAACTTGAAACCTATTTAAGCTACAACGCTCAAATTTTGGATTCTTGCTAATCTTACCAAATGCAAAACTGGAAAGGCTCTCATCATACTGTATTAGTACTGATCTATTCAAAAATAATCTAAGACTAAGTCCAAGACGTCGATGACAGCAACCAATTTATGGAATTTTATTTGCGTTCACTCGGAATGACCCTAAATGGCCTAATACCGTCGACTAATTTAATAGCAAAACTATTTTGTCAGCTGGCACACGCAATATTAAAACAATGTGAAATGGTTGAAGCCGAGTAATAACAGAGTACTAACCTGTCGTACATGTCATTTGATTCCACAACTTGCACAAGTCTATAACTTTTTCCAAATACACGTGTGCGCACGGCCGCTGTTTCTGTCTTTCTGCGGCTCTTTGTGCACTTCCCTGTTTCCTTGCCGATTCGGTCGCAAACATACGCGGGCGTCCCATCGTTGAACAAAAAACAGCAAAAGAACGGGAATATTGCGACTCTATAAATTATAGTAAACAGTCTATCGAAGGACTGACAGCATGGACGGGTCAAAGGTCGATCTCACTGCTCGTTTTCGCTCACGCGAGATTTTCAAGCTACAGTCTTTTCCGGATGTCACGGTAACACAGGGTGTCCGGTTCGAGTTTCGGCTATGATAGCAAATACTCTTTTTCTGAGTTTTCTGTTTATTATATAAAGACGAAGCCACACATTTGCACAAACGAGTTAGCATGTCACAGGGGATACTTCGTACGTTTGCTTTTTCGTGAAATTAGTCTGAAAAGGGAGGAGCAAAAACAATCGAACTGATTGTACATTTTTAATATATGCATTCATTTGCAAGACTAAAGTAGCAGAAAAACTACTTCTCTATAAAATTAAAAAAATTGATACAATACATTTCGAATGCATATAAGCACAAACAATAATCTAACCACGTAGATGCACAACCCCAGAACGAGTCCCAACAAACATCCAACAGCACCCGTCCTTGATAGTTCTTGAGTGAAGCTTTTCCCCGAGCGGTATTCTTGCCAAAGGTGATTTTTTACGCACACATGCAGTTGGCACCCCAACGCAGTCTACTGGCTTGATGTGTGAACTACATTAAAACAAAAACGTTACGGATCTGATTGTACAAAACATTTTGTACAACACGCGTGGCTCTGGAATACTTGTAATTGTGTCGCCACCTAGCGAGTAAGATGCAAACATACATCTTGGATAGACCACAGAGGATAGACCACGAGCACGACGTTTTTTTTATACATGGCCCGACGCAACATGTCTGAAACCACGTTGAAACCAACTCTTTCTAAAAAAAAAAACGTCATCATATTCTTTCGAAAATTATTTGAAGCATTTTCTAGGAAAAATGGCAACGCACCCGCTATAATTTTCTAGGAAATTGGACACACGTACCACACCACCCACCCCTATCATAGCATACGTAACATGCTACTATGCAACGGACTGGCCCATACTCCATAATTATACTAGCGTAGACGTAGTTATGTGGAGACGTTCGTGGCAACCAAAGTTATATAAATAATATACTGATACAGTGAATCAAACAAAATATCTTCAGGCATCATCTTTATTTCACAGCTTTTAATTATATACAGACTTCTTTTTCAAACGGAATTGTAAAAAATGATTTCATTTTAGTCAGAGATCATCGCATTGACTCCTTATTAAATGATCCATGAATTCCGACTAGAATAGCAATTAAACAATTCCACTTTGTAAGTATGCTTGTATGTACATATTGATTTCTTATCGCTTAAAGTGACATATACAGTTATTATGTACATAAATCAGCATGTCATTGTGTACTTCTAGAAACAGAGTGGCTTTATAGATACAGAGCTGAAATAGTGAAAATACACCAGAGTACAGAACTGGTTTAAAATTGGTGTCCGACATGTACTCTTTCCCAAACTTCAAAATGAACCAAACTGCCAGCTGCGGTTCTGTCTTACTCGCTCCAAGAAAAAGTACCTGGGTGTGTTTATTTATTGTGTAGTGGGCTGGGTTAGTTAAGGTAGCACTGTATACAAGATAGTCTTTGTGCAAGTTTGTTGAGCTACCAACGAAAATTAATTAGATCCACAGACACGTTAGTGTATCTGTGTAATACCAGTTGTCCAAACTGTTTCAGTCAACGTCTGACATACGTTTTTGATGGTACGCATTATAATAATATTATTAGTAGTAGTGTGTACATCGTTCAATTGACTGTAAATTATCAGCGTTAGCATACTCAAATATATTTTGTAGCCATCATCTACATTTGTATTTAATTAAATAACTTGTGCAGTAGATAATAAAGTATATTGATTATTCTTGAATTAAAGAAATTCTGACTTCCTGGATCATTTAATTTGACATTATACACACTTTCTCTATAGGAACCGATTTTCATTTCCTTATCAGCTACTTTTACTGGGTCACATGACACTGGTTGGGTGACATGCCCATAGCAAATGGGCTAACTATTCATGAATAAAAACCTGGTTTTCTGTTAGGCAAAGAATAATAAATGAAGCAGTAGAGGCTGCTGGGTAAAAACGGGGCGTAGCACAAAGGAGCCCACGACAGACTGGCGAGAACCACATGGAAATAAGAGCATAAGTAAGCATATCAAATATACGCATATATTTTAGTGGCAGTCAGGTTGGTTTGATCCAGTACTAAATTCAATATATTTGATATTCGTGACCTTATAAGACCTAAAGTAATGGGCACTTATGCAGAATTCGGACCCACCTAAATTTTGCCATTATAACTGTATCTTTGCCAACATTTAATACTTGATTTTGTTAATTCAATCATTTAATATCATCTTGCGCATATTTATTATATAGTCTTAGCATACTTTTGAAGTTGAAAAGACAGCGCAGTCGGCGTAAACAAACTGTTTATCGCTCATTCCATGTGTTCAGCGCAGTAACACATGCATGCACCGTTGGCGTTGCGCTGTCGACTGGCACAAATCGGCGCACCATTTGGGTCTAAAAATGCAATATTTGTGCCTGGGGAAGCTGATTGGTCATGTTTAGGATTAGAGTTTGTGCGAGGTATCCAATATAGACAAATATACAGTTATAATGGCAAAATTGAGGTGGGTCCGAATTCTGCATAAGTGCCAAGTAATGTCCAACACATTCAACATCTCATGGTCTACTGGTCTCCTTTGATGGGAAACATGAGGACGGTGGCGTGCATGAAGGAGAGGTCGGGCAGTCGCTGGATGACACGCGCTGCGTCCTCCGTCAGAGTCGACACGTCACGCTTCGACATCGTCACGCTAGATGGCGCTGTCGACACAAACTTCATGTTGGCGAGGACGCTCTCGAGTGGCTGCAGGGTCTTCACCGCGGAGCTGGGGCTGATCGTCTCGATGGCCTCTAGTATCTCTTGTTCCTTCTGCAGGGCTGTTAAACACGGAACACGACACGTCAGCATTAAAGGTCATATTTTGCCCCCCCCCCGTAAAAATTCTAATAAGTGTACAAATATGCATGTACATATGTATTACGCTTGGAAGTCTGTTTTCGGGAAATGCACGAGGGGCAGAATCGTGACGGTGAGGAGGTCCCAGAATTGGCCGGGCCCATATTTGGCATGAATCTGCTGAATTTAGGACCGCAATGGTAGCATGCATGAATTATGCGTTACAACATAGTTTCCGTTAGTAATACATCAAGTATTCCAATATGATTGGTATTCACAAGTTTTAAATGCGTGCGCGGTAAGCGTTTTGAGGAAACTCGGCCCGGGCGTGACGTATGTCTTCAATGCTACATCAGAGCTGATAAAAGCGGGACTGCGCTTGCACATGCATGCGGTGTATGCATTTAGTCGAATCTGGGACCGGCAGAATCTGGGACCACCACACCGAGATCGCTAGTGTTCTCGGCGTTATTTACACGACACCGTGCGACTGCGCTGCACGAGAATATGACAAACCATGACTAACGTCAAGCCACAACAATAAATCAAAACCGGTGTGACAGTCTGGAACGTATATCCGATCTAGGATGTTGTTCCACGTATGCGCATGCACACGCGACTAGCGTAACCTCAGGTGGCCAATTAACTTTGATCCCGTGCCAGAATGTTGAGACTGAGTTCATAAATCACACGGCAACTGTGTTACATAATAATCATTTTTCGCGACCTACTTTTCCCACTATTGCAGACCAACTTTACAGTTTACATGCGTGTTCATGCCAGTAGAAAGTAACAAATATCCCAAAGTGATAGATATGTCATGAAAAACCGGATTTTTTTATGCTCAAAACTATGTGGAGAAGCTGTGGAAAAGCTATAAGATACACAACGCTCTGAGACAAGGATATTGACAAAGAAACTGTTATTATTAATTACAAGTAATGCTAATTATTAGGTTTTGTTATGTTTATTAATAATAGTTCCAAGAAAGCTAGCGCATCAATGAATCATTAATATAAACTATACTACATGTATATTCATGCATATTTTTGGTAGTCAGTGTTTAAGAAGACATTAACCTTTAACATACATGCCCATAAACAACAACATTCAAAATGATGTTGGACGACATCCTAGATCGGATATATATTCCAGACTGGTAAGTTGCAGGCCGAAAGTACGCGCTAACCTTTGACATGTACAAGTCATGTGCAATATGCATAAACCGATGATAAATGAAGTAGAACGCAGAACAAAATTATGGACCAGTTGACGTTCCAGACCGTCACACCCTCAGGAGTTTCCATAAAATGGCAAATTTAAAGGCTTTGTTTTATGTTTATGTACTTTTATAAGATATCTAAATATTTTGGCAGTATCATCATTTGAAAGAGCATCAACCATTTTGTTATTAAGGGACAGAGTAGATTTTATCCCAGGATATGGCCTTTAAGCATCAATCTCTGTCAAACACGGAACATGACATGTCATCATTAAGCATCAATCTCTGTCAAACACGGAACATGACATGTCATCATTAAGCATCAATCTCTGTCAAACACGGAACATGACATGTCATCATTAAGCGTCAATCTCTGTCAAACACGGAACATGACATGTCATCATTAAGCATCAATCTCTGTCAAACACGGAACATGATATGTCATCATGAGGCATCAATCTCTGTAAAACACGAAACATGATATGTCACCAGCAAGCATCCATCTCTGTCAAACACAGAACATGACATGTCATCATGAAGCATCAATCTCTGTCAAACACGGAACATAGCATATCATCATGAACATCGATTTCCATCAAACACGGAATCAACTGAAATCATGGCACATTTTGTCGAGATCTTCTGATTCTATATTTTATGCTGAAGTACTCTAGACATCAAACACTGACAGGGACAGGTGAAACACTTGGGCTGCAGAACTGGTTCTTGTCAGACAAAAAGGCAATTCAGTAGGTTCAGACAGAAATTTCATAATGTTCTCAATTCTACCATAAATGTTACAACCAAAATATAACAAGTAGTTATTGAAAATGAAATACCTTCAATTTAACATGTGTTCAATGTTCAATTCAATTTTGATATTAATAATTTAGTCACCTCTTTATTACAGGTACATTGCAATTAGGGTTACCATAGGCTTAAATTTTGTTCATAACAATAAAGTCAATTAGTACCACTATTATGGTCACCACACTATTCAGATCAACTTTGGCTGCATTGTTTCTAAAAATAAATATATTGTAACTACTGTTCACATGCCACACGTGTACGAAAAATGCAAATTTGCGATGTGCAGGCAAAAGCAACTACAGCAAGAAAAGCAACAGAAGCAGCACAAGCAAGACACACAGCTGAACCAGGCAACAACGACAGGGGTCGCGTCACCGACCTTCCGACTGCGTGACTGTGACATCACTGTTGCCATGGTGACCGTGGATGACAAGGAAGTCAAGGTCCAAGGGCATGCAGCCTCGCGCTGCAAAGCAGACGACCGTCGCAGTGTTAATAAGCAACGCCAACGTCACCTAGTGTGAAACAGTGCAACTACGCGAGAAAGCAACATGTCAGTGGTGTTCGGTGAAATGTTAGTCTGAAGCAGTTGAATTTTATTCAGTCCTAGCGATACTGGCAATTGTTGTAGTTCACATAATTTATATTGTTGGGGGGGGGGGGTAAATGATTGATTTACCATTATGGGTAACTAATTCTTTTCACCGCAATTATCCTCAATGTAACGGGATATCTTAATTCGTTTAGCTTCTTGAATACTCACGAGTAATTAACTGCCTGTCTGTGTGTGTCTGTGTGTGTCTGTCTGTGTGTCTATGAGTGTGTCTGTGTGTTTGTTTGTGTATGTGTGTGTATGGTGTGCATGTATGTGTGTTCAAACAGGTCAGGTATTTTCTTTAAAAAAATTAAACTTAACTGAACACCAGTCCATTGATCATGTGACCAGAAATATTTATAACCAATGCAAGATCTTGTTAGTTTGTTTAGTGAGGATGATTGCCATAGATATGGGACGGCCATGTTAAACCAACCAACCCATGATGTGGTTAGCGATTATGTAATAAAACACAAATCTTTGGCCAGTTATTCATGTGACCCAACATGCAAGCACACATGCCAAAAGTAACCAACAGGAACCAGAAACAAGCGGTCTACATAATGACAGTTATTTACACAAACGAAGGTTAACTAACTGTATTTTGTTTGGTCATTCAAGGGTCATCTCATGCTCATCTCTGATGAATGCACAGTGACAAATCAATATTGATAACAGAAACATTGCATTTATTTAAAAGATAAATAATTTCTATTTGCTATTTCTTGGGATTGGGTTTAATAATATTAGTCATTCTTTTGAAATAATAAAAATTATTTTCAGTTAATGCAGATGATCTGACCCAATAACTGTGCTGGGAATGTTAACTAATAAACGGGTATAATATGACTGGGTATCTACTGATTATGTAACACTACGTCAGCTCTTCATGGTGTATTACGTTTGAATATTTATGGTGTGAAAATTACTACGCGGTAGTTACAAGTAAATTTATGGTATACCATTAATTCCATTCACAATCTTTGATCACTAACACAATTAAAATATTTAACACTATCTTTAACTAAAATTGTTGGCTCAATTACATAACCATATAAAATCGTTCTATCTGAACAAATAATATTATAGTTGCTTAAAAATTGTTATGCTGTTTATAATACAGAGTCACTTATGTGTGTCTCAAGAAACTGGGAAATATTCTACCAGTTACAGAACATTTTTCAGGATGGTGTGAAAGCTTAGGAAACCCCGATGATTGCAAAAGAACCACAGCCATGTTAGTGGACAGGGGGCAGCACAAGGATGGTGGTACGGAGGCAGAAAGGACAGTAGACATAGCGGGAAGTCTTACCATCGAGGGGATTTGTGAGCCCACTACTGTTCCAGTCAAATTCAGCTGGTGGGATGTCCTGCAAGAATTAAGATTAACTCTTAGAAATTTACACAGTAAATTTGGTTGTTTTCCTATGTGATGTTGTACATATGTGGGAGATTCCTGTGGGTTTTTTAATCAGAAAGTCTTCCACTGTAATTTGCAAGGTAATGGGGATGAATATGTCTGATGAGTCAGAATTTTTACTTGTTATCTATTGCTACGTGAAGGAGTGAATGAACTGAGATGCGTGCAGTAGACGTATTCTAAGTTAACCATGTGACATTACCAATGGTTAGTCAGGGAGACTGTGATAACCGACTAACCAACCACCACATAAAGAATTCAAAATAGTCACGTACTCGGAAATGATACAGTTCAAATCTCATGTAAAATGGATTTCTTTGAAGTGTGTCATTGTGAATTGTTCTGTGGTTTTGTCAGAGTGGCATCGTGTGTATTTAATGTCAGGTGTGCGTCTTGTGACAATTAATTCTGCACCCAAATTGTTTATGTTTACTTATGCTCACATTTTTATACAAAACAAGACAGACTGTCTTGATAAGAACGTGTGTGTAATTTCTTTATGGATAATCCCTAACGCCTCTGAACATTAAAAAAATTACACCAAACAGAATCTGCTGCATTCTGCGGTACTTCATCAAATTATTTTTAATATATAACAAATAACAGCTCATTTGTGGAATGGTGTTAATTAGTTTGGATGAAACTGTCAGGAAAACTTACAGAATATATTTTGAACAAGGTCAAAGGTTAGCGACACATTTAAAAATTACCCTATCCAATAGTTGAGACAATTTTCTTAGTGACTATTAGATATTTTTAAATCTTACAACATGAAAATGAACCACTGGTAGCTAAGTACTGTCTACACTTATGTGTGTGTGCAGGAAACCTATTGGTTGTGCATGGTGCATAATAGGCAGCTGATATGATTTATCGTTCCTGCCCAGTACTTGTGGCTTATCAAGTCGATTCTATCCAACGACTGTCTTAACAATACATAACTTCTAGTGTGCATTATGAGGCAAAGGCAAACATTGGAACAGGAGGTATTGGTTGGTTGATCATCACCATATAAATCACCATATAAATCACACAAGTAGCAGTGACAGGTAGCAGAAAGACCGTCACAAAAAGCACCTGTTGGTAAATAACTTTACAACTAATATTGTGTTTTCTAAATGACATCACCAGTTAGTAAATGAGAGCTCAGATGCAGACAGGCACAGAAAGAGGCAGAGCACCTCAGTGTTGCTGGCGATGTATTTAAAATACTTCATAGTGAGCTTATTGATATCATAACTAATTCTAAATTCACATACTTACTGCCTGAACATCAACTAACTTAATTTATCCTGGCTTAAATCACTTATGAGGTAGTTATAAATACAAATAATAATGAAATCTGTATTATGAGACCCCAACTCAGCTAGAACTAATATTTCCTATGGGACACGTTTTGTTCAAAGTTTAGATAACCAATTAATTATTTGACTTACGAAACCACTGCATTTCAGGGCATGTGATTACCAATACACCCTGTACCAGATTTTATGGGAAACAGTTTCTATTAGCTCGTTTGCGAAGTACAATTTCAGGTGTTGGTGCATAGTACAATATATCAGACCAAATTCAGCAAAGAAATGATAATCCTTAGTTCACTCAAGGAAACAATACAACATCTATTAAAACAGTGCATCATCACCATAATGGAGAAAAGTATATGGAACGCAATGGGCAGAAGGACAGGCCCGGACAAACACCGTGAAATGAAATTACACTAAGGAGGTAAACTAGTAAACAGATCAAGTAAAAAATACGTAATTGTGTTTAACTATTTACGTTTTCACACTTAATTAAATAAACTCAGTAATAACATAAAATATTTCCAAAGATCTGCTTTTGTTTCATGTACATTTTCTTTGCTTAGTCACACCCGTTTACAGTTTCAGAAAAGCAAAAATAAATGTCCTACAAACAATTGCGGTACGGAAAGCATCAGAAGTTAAAACAACAGATATACAAAGCACTAATGAAATATGTTATAAAATTTATAACTTTTACAAGATACAGTAAAAGTTATTGCATAAAGCTCCATGAAAAAGACGATAAACAAGTAAAAATATAAAAAAAACATTTAACATTTCAAATGGTCAAAGAGCCTAGTAAATAAACGATCATTTATGTAAAAAATAAAGCAATTTTATGAAATTTCAGGAACTTTGGGAATGTATAGCCAACCAAAATAAAACAAAACTTTATTTTGATTGACTATACAAAGGTAAATAATGTTAACAAAATGGATTTTGCAATGGATTTATTAATAAAAATAAGTAAAATATGACAGAAATATAGTTTTTTAAATATTTTGACTAAACAGCCGTAGTACAAATAATTATTAGTAAGCAGGTGAAAATTTTGTTGTTTTTCTCTCGACAAATCGACTCACCGGGGCTGGGTCTGTGGCTGTCGGTGGGGATGACGACTTCGACGTGTCGACGATGACGGGGTCACATGACATTGTGGGTTCCCTGTGGCTGCCGCGGCTTGGTTCCAACAGCCCAAGGTCTGCAGCAAACGCTGGCATAGACTGTTTCTTGTGAGGCAACAGCTGTGAAGGTGACACACCGGCCATGTCAAACGCCAGGAAAACGCACGTGCATATGCATGCTGATGTGTAAATAATGGGACCCTACAGAACTAATACACCAGGTGGCATCAACCATTACGCCACATTCATTCATTCATTATATCCAGCTTGTGTTAACATACGTTGTCGATACGCCTTATATTATTAATAGTTGCAGTCTAACATAGCTTTATGCAGAGACCCGTCCACCCGCCGTCATTTGGATGGGTACAAATGTGGGTGGACGGGTGGTGTACGGGTAAACAAATAAAGGAGCAAAAAAAAGTCTTCCAAAACCATAGATATTGTTAGTAGTTATGCCTTGAAAGTGAGTGTAAATGGTGTCACATGTGTGTTTGTAGTCCTTTTCAGGTCAAAAAAAAAACATTTAAAGTTTGTGAACTGGCTTAACAGTTAACATACCAAAACATGTGTGACTGGCAATAATTTGCTCCTGCATAAAGCCCTGCAGTCTAATAAAGAGTGTGATTACGTCACGGACCTGAGTTGCATATCAGCATTCCTAGCAATCCTGTAAGTTCCCATTGTATGTGAAATGCTACTGCAAATTGGGCTTCAAACTGCACATCCCTTTTCTACATATTAGCCCAAAATTGTCTAGGTCAAGTCCTATCAATGTGGTGATACTGCCTGGTAACCTCACCTTTCAAAGTTTCAACAGTTTATGTTCTTTGTAAAAATAAACAGAAAGTGATAAACTATTAGACGTATCATTGCTATGGGCATTGGTTTTTCATACAGCCCAATGTTTTTAAAGTTTTGTTTCTCTCAAAACTGTCCATTTAAATGTTTTCTTTCTTTTTAGCAATATATCAAAAATTACTGAAGACATTTCAATAAATGAGACATAATTTCAAAGCCTGTAATCTGTGGCATCCAAGAACAGTCCTGTGTGTGTGTGTGTGTGTGTGTGTGTGTGTGTGTGTGTGTGTGTGTGTGTGTGCGTGCGTGCGACTGTGTGTGCATGCTTGCGTGCGTGCGTGCATGCACGTGTGTATGCGTGCACAATAACATTAATTAATGTCAGCAGCAGCAAATCACTAGTAGCAAATCACCAGTATCAAAATATGACTGTCTTCTACCAATTTAGTTTTTACACAATTATACTGCCATGCTAATTTATTTCAAGGACAAACAAAGTTAACTTTTACGTGGCATACACCTAATAGAGTTAATATAAAGTAACAATTTCCACATATACTCAATTTTTTAACGCCAGCGGTTTACCAGAAAAATATTTTTTTAAACCCAGCTATCCAAATTCTATGCGCTACCCCATCTTAGACGAAGAATGACGTCACGACGGTGATCGAGGCGCTCTCCACGTAGATTCCCTGCATAGGGTTTGGCTGTTGTCATGAAATGGCTGCAACTCGGCAACGCGCGTAACATGCTGATGACGGTAAATATAAAGTTGTCTATTATTGTCATCGCTGAAATCATCCCATCAACTGATGATACATGTCTACATCAAAGCATTTCTCCTCAAAATGGCCCGAGCAAAGTGACAAACACTTGAAACAGTACGCCCGCAAATCACCAACGTGAATCCATTGCTTCAATACTACCGGTTGTTTCAACTATTATTGCAACCGTATGCCGAACACGAAGGTATAATTACTAAAGTTTACCGTAGATTTAACCACAGATTTAGATATACGTCTATAAGCAGCTGCTAGATGTCACGCCAACTGAACGAACTGTCGAAGACTCGAAGTTGTTGACCCTTAACAACGTCGCCGGAAGCTGACCGAGATATAGAATGCCACGCGCTGAATGGCCAAGCCAAATTAACCCTTCACCTATGGCGACGTCTAGACCATTGTGGATTTCGTTAGAATTTTAGACTTTAAAGTCACATTCTGAGTAAACCACTGACGTTAAAAAATTGAGTATATGTGGAAATTGTTACTTTGTATAAACTCTATTAGGTGTATGACACGAAGCCGTAGCCTTTTTTTGTCCTTTAACTACATTCAAAATCTACCAAATGTAGCAAGGTTGTGCAAATGTATGTCATGACAATGACGATATGTTCATATTTTCCAAATGCATGAAGTGCCCATAGAGCTTTCTATTCAAACTCCCAATTGACATTATCAAAACAGTCAACCAAAATCTAAATCTATAAACAGGTTGAAACTAACTAGGATCTATTTCAGGCATCAAAGCTGTTGTTATTTTAAAAACAGCAGTTGGTGACATAAATAGAATTGGAATGGGTCACAATGTGGGGTAGTCAAGTTATGAGACATTACATAACTGATAGCAATCACCTGAAGGCAGTGAAGTAAAACTAAGAAAGACATGTCATTTCGATACAAAATGTCTGGTAACAAATTAGTAGTTTGAATTGTTGAATGATTTTATCAAAACTAATTAACAAACGAGCCACCCTTTGAATATTATTATTTTAGAAATACTGAAACATTCAAAAAGATGCTGCATATATGTTTCCCCATGCACAACGTTATGTAACTTTGTTTTTAACAAACTGTCCCCAACTGCTTGTCAATGGCTTATGTAGCTCATTACTATTGCAGAAACATGTAACTTTACTACAAAAAAAACTATTATTGTCTGTCTAATAATATAAGCACAAACCAAAAAAACTGGTAAATTAAAAAAACATGACAATGATCTTAGATAAATAACAGAAAGTTTGTCTTCCAAGATGCAGATAGATAATCAAAGAGGAAACTTCAACACCCCTACACTTATACCAGTTTATAAGTAGGTTCACCTACGATGAATCTAATCCAAAGTGAAGCAACATGTGGAATGATAATGTTACTCACCATGTTCCTCGGGTCAATTGCAATGGCTGCGAGAAGTTGCCTACTGGTGGCAGATGCTGTCCATGTGTACTTGAGTGCAGCAGTCTCCTCAATGTCCTTCAGTCGGTTCCACACGTTCAGGTCGACCGTCCTGTGGAAATATGGGGGATGAGTGAGTGACCACCATTGGCATATTTCAAGTTCACCATAGCAACCTAGATGTCAACTGCATCATAAAGACTGTCTAAAATGACTCTGTGGAAATACGAAACTTTCACCAATATAGTTGTCCACACTCAGCAGAGATATGTCAATACCGACCACAGAGCCGAATTTCTCTTTTTGGGAGAAAGACTACACATGTGCAACAGTGTGATACTCTTCACTGTTAAATCTGAAATCTGCTGTGCCACACTGGAGATAGACCAAAGGGGATTCTAGGGCTTCAACTCCTAAAGTTTAAGTGGGATTTAACCCATTAGCACTCACACGACTGTAATGTGAAACCTGTACCTCCAGAGATATGTTTGCTTGCTCTAGCGCCTTTATTATTCAAATCTCACAATTGAGTGTATTTTGTAGATAATAAAATTGCTAGTGTATCTTAAAAATATGTTGACCATTTCTTGCTTGACACTTACACAGCATTGCTGTATAAGCTGACGGTCAATGGCCGACTTGAGGAAATTCTGCCGGACCGTCAACAAATGTCAGTGATACACAGCCACAACCTGAGCCGGACCAGTCACAAGACTTACCCTGCTGGTGGTGCTTTATGTCGGCCCGCAGTCAGGCGATGTTCGGGCAGCGGTCGCCGTAGTTCTGTCGTCACAACCTCTATGAGTAGACAGGGTGACAAGTCATCGGTGTCACCTGTGCCCTGGTGGGGAGGGAAGCACTGCACAAGGACTGTCTCCATCCTCGCTCTCACGTCTACTGGCACCGGCTGCGCAAAACACAAATCACGTTTGTCAAAGTTCTGTAAATATAAAAAAATTAATAATTCACGTAAACATGTATTTTTTCTTCTAAATGGGACATTTCCACAATATTCAGATGAGCTAAATTTCATTAAAACTGAAGATGGTCAAGAATATTGTTGTCGGTTTATTACCGAATGACACCATAATGATTGTTATAACATTATTATATTTTTAATGTAAAAATAATTGTAAATTAAATGGAACACCAAAATGATACATTACAACAGTAATTTACTTTTCATATAATTAATGTCGTTTATGAACTTGAAGAGAGACTTTAACACAGCGTTTTTCTATGTCAGGTGTATAACTAACTCATAAGTCATAACATTATGCAGTGATACAGCCACAACTTAGCCAGGCACAACGTTAGTGGTAACAATTATTGCTAACGTGTATCAGTCATACAGGTGTATATGTTTAAAAGAATTATGTAGAAATCGCCTGCCTGAGCGCTGTGGCTGAGGGGTAGAGCTTCAGACTCTCGAGAACCCGGGTTCGAATGCTATGCTGCAGTGTTAAAACCTTGGGGAAGTTTTTTCACTCTACATTGTTCCAGTTCACTCTGTATAAATGACTATCTGGCTATAGACACTGGTGGATATGTGTACGAGCAGCCTTCGCGCATTAATTGTAGCATATGGCTGAATGCTTCCCAGAGAAATTGAGTGTTTGATTGAACAGGTCTGCCAGGGAAGTAAAGTGTAAAGCGCTTTAACCTGTCATGTGATGCTTTGTGTTTGTATGGATATGGACTTGAGTAGTTAATGATAATTAACAGCTCTGGTTGATTTTAATTGTCATTGTTAATTGTGTGGTAGCTGATAAATAAAAATCTCAACAGCTATGAATCCTCATAATGATATCATTATCAATGTAACAATGTTATGTTACTAACATACAAAGGGTTGAAAGGGATCACAGTACACACTCAAATTGTTACCAACCTTGGCAGAAACAGAGGAAGGTCGTTTTTGTGCAAAACTACCAAACTCTGCTTCTTCAAAATCTCCGAAGTCGTCCTCCTTCTCCCCTCCCACAGAAGCTGTCCGTGTTTGGTCACCAGATCCGTGAAACGCTGCCCAATCATCCCCCAGATCCTCTTCCGAAGCCTGGGGCAAATCGCCAGCGTGAAATGCAGCCCAGTCGCTTTCCCCAGAGGGTGTTCCAGAATCTTTGAAACCCGAAAACGCATCAAATTCATTCTCGTCGTTTTGCCCAGCAGGTGCTACACCAAAATTGCCAAAACCGTCATCTTCGTCATCTTGCACGACACAGCTAGCTTGCACTTGATTACTTTCACTTTCTGTATCGACATTCTGCATTTCAGCTGCAGTGCTAAAGTTGCTGAAATCATCGTCTTCATCATCCGGTGGTATGCAGCTTGTTTGTTTTTGTTGACTGTCATTTTCAGGTAGTGTCTTAGTACTAACGTTTACTGGGTCCACAAAAGAACAAAAACCGTCATCATCACCAATCACTGCAGTTTCTCCTCCATTTCCTAAACACTCTGACTGTACTACTTGGTCCCTTTCGTTTTCATCACATTTTGCTTTGGTCCCATCTTCTGTAGCATTGATATCACTGTGACTATTCACAGACCTAGTACCGTGCACTACGGTATCACCACCAGGCATGCTAATTTCTTGGAATGTACTTGTACAATCACTGTTTGAGTTTTCAATCGACTGTTTGACAGAATCAGTTTCACTTTGATTTCCAGACTCCGGTGATGTAGATTCTGGAGAAACAGCTGAATCACCCGAACAAAACTCAATGTTTGACTCCGGTACTCCCTCAGTCACCACTTGATCTGTCCTATGCTCACTCACGCAGTTTACGTCCATTTTCAAAGTGGACTCCGCAACAGTTGCGCTGTCTCCGCATTCCAGATTACTGGAATGTTCATTCGTGTCTCTTTCACAGTCACCCCCAGCTGTGCCTTTTAACTCTAATTGGTCCGTTTCAGAAATCACAGTTTCACCACGAATTTGTGCAGAAACATCTTGATATGTTGTAGTGGATTCCGTTGAGATGTCACCGCCTATGCCTCCCTTCCCACAGTCCGACAAGGGAACACATTCGGGGAGATGTGCATTGACTGGCTCACAACCAGTCTCCACCCGAGGTTCAATGTTTGGGGACGCGGTGCCACTTCCAAAACCATTATCAGCGACATCCTCTACTGCCGCAACGGTGACATCTGTTCTGTCGACAGTTTCGGCCAACCCATCACTGGATTGCGAAGCACCGAACTGATCTATATCATCCACACTGTGTGTAAACGCCCGATAGTCGTCCGACTTAGTCACTGGTGATATTTCACTACTACAAATACCAGAGTCCCGACTCACTTTGTCCTGAGAACACTGTCGCGATTGTGGGCTGCAGCAATCGTCTCGACAAGTCCGGATTGATTTCGCTATGTCTTTTTGTGTGATGTCCGACTGGCATACGTCATGTTGTCGTGCTAAATTTTCATCACCCTTTGCAATGGCATCTGCTGTTTTCTTTAGCACATTTTCTGTGGTAGTATTGTCGCCGAATGGCCCTATAGTGTCTGGTGGGATTGTCGTAGCAAAGTGTCCAAACCCATCGCTGTCCGCAGCAGGTGGGATTTCTGACACGCTGTTTGAAACGTGGCTGACATGCTCATCAACAAAATCTGTTTCGCAATCTGGCAACTCTGATGCCGCCAGATCATCAGCATGGTTAGCATTGATAGAATCAGATGTGGTCTGGTTACTTGACAATTCAAGTTTCTCGTTTGACGGTGTCTGGACAGGGACATGTGCAGTTGCGAAGCCACCGAAGTCATCGTCGTCATCATCGTGTCCCCAGTCATCAAATGATGGCGTGTCATCAAGTGGGGGTGGTGACGATGATATCATAGGAATGAAGTCCGACATTCTACTGGGTCAGCTTGACGGAAGGTACAGCATCTTCATGGGAACATCTAAAAATGAGAGAATGATTACAGGAATGACTAGAGTGGACACATTAACCAATGATGGCGCGACACACAGACACAAAGGAATGTTTCCTAGATTATTTGTAAATGTAGTTTTGTTTTGATGCACATTTATAACAGTATACATGACAGGAGATGGCATTTGGACAATTTACTACTATAAACAGATAATAAAGGAAGAAAAAGAAGAAACGCATATGACTGTAAAAATGCTTAATTTGTATGAACCACAAAAATGCCATGGTGATAACATTCCAAATAATTCTAAAAGTAAAAGGTACATTATAGATTTGATATAATACTTGAAATGATCAATGGCTGCCTGTGGTACTGGTATATAACAATTGTATCACTTTTATAACACCTTTATCCTTGAAAAAATTGCTAAGAGGCACAACAAACAAAATCATTTGGTGTAATCATAAACGTGGACAGGCAAGACAGTGACTCAGGCCGGGTTACTAAAAAAATTAATGAATGATTTATGCCCTCATCATGATCCAATGCTGTCATGGGCACATGACTGGTGCTAATTACACTTTCTACTGTTACTAGTTCAATGAGACCTCATAAGATCATAAAGTTATAACCGCAATATAAATTGTAAGTCTCGTCCGTTAATAGAACCCTGCCAGTGACAGTGTGCCGAGTCTGCTGGAAAAACAAAAATCTGTCATTTTACGAACTACTGCTCGACTATACAGGAATATTTCCAGGATATTTCGCAAGATTATTAAGTGTTCAAATGTATGTGTTTAGTAGAATGTGAAGCCACCGTTACTGAAAAAGTGGCAATCGCTGTCACCGATCCCACTTGTTTTGACAGCAGCAGTGACAGATCGTGATTACAATTCCGAGTGAAATTCGACAGGTGAGAGAGGGCAAAACGATATTCACCCGCCTAGCTAACACATTCTGTAATTTACAATATTCTGTGCACGTACAAAGCTTAGGCACACATGTATATTACTGTTGTATGTAGTTAGAAATAACCCAGATACCGGTCTCAGGGGGCTAGTCCAACATATTTCACAAAAATCTCACCTCCGTGGCTCATCTTTGCTTACCCATCATGCATTCCGGAAATAATAACAGGTCAGCAGAAATAATTAACGAAATTAATTCCCAGTAAAGCCACTTTGTAGTTTTCATATGATTAATACCATTATTATCAGCAATTTGTAACATTACATATAACATCATTGTAAATTTCTGTGTAATGAAATCGTGATTAAAATATTCCAACGTAGTATGTTACCGTAAAGTCATAATATTTACACCCGAGCGTATCGATGTGTCTTTTTATGGACTAATGACGGCTGTGACATTGTCAAGCCATCGCGTGAAGGCAGCCTTCTTCAAACTCCCAGGAACGTTGCTATTATATCTCTCAAACAACCATACAAAAGCAACTAGACGCTGACGGGAAGTTCTTACCCTATTTCGGCGACGACGGGGCTGACAACGCAACATGGCTGCGCATATTACGCCAGCAGACATTTCGAAGCACTGTTCAAAAGATGATATTTGGATCATTATTGATGGCAAGGTAAGCTACTTATTCGTTTATTGTGGGGAGCAAGGTATCACAATGCATTACAAATGTATGACATTTATTGTCTTGCGCTTCCGGGTTATTGAAACTGTTGCCGAAGTTGCTTTTGTTTGCCACGCCCCTTTAATTACCGTAAAGCCCCAACATGATTATGAAGGACCACGTCGTGTATAATTGAAAATCAGTCCCAATTCCCCCGAGAGAGTATGTGTAATATATTGTGTATTACAATATATGGGCCACAACAATCGGTCTCGAATCCTCTTTCCCGAGGTTCCACATCTATAATCTATTGACCAGTTATGTTATCGTAGTCGTAGACCTAGGTCACGATATATAATGTTAATATATATAGTTCTCTTGTATACGGGACTGCATGGGAGCCTTAATTATAGCTATATATATATATATACCTTGATCCACATAGAAACACAAATCTTCGAACACAGCTTTTTTCAGAATAACCGGACCCATGTCTGCAGATACAGAAGTGGCATAGGAACCCACATAGTCATTATTGTGCTAGATAGAAGAAGCTAGGTTGTGCGAAGCAAATTAATATTTCATGTACGTGTTTTAGTTTTTGAAATGTCTCTCTCGCTCCGGGGCCCGCTCTCTCTCCGTCTGTCTGTGTCGCTCTCCCTCTCTCTCCGTCTCTCCCTCCCTCTGCTTGTACGTGCCTCTAGCTCCTTCTCCTCCTGTCTCTTATGTCCTCATAGTTCCCTACCGATCTCTCATACTCACTCTCCTCCCCCTAGCTCAGGACTGCTCGTTCTTCTGTCCTCCCGGGCCCCCATCCCTCCTTCTTTCCCATTCATCTCTCTTCTCCCTCTCCCTGCATGCATGCCTCCATCCGTCCGCCCGTCCCTCCCTGTCCCCCACGCACTCGATCCTTGCCTCCCCCTCTCTATATTTATTTATTCCATATTTCAACTAATATTATTTATGTAACTCGTATGTTCAGTATTCGTAAGTCGCTACATTAGGGAGGACCGAGTCAAGCTTGAATTGATCATTCCAGGTGTACGACGTGTCAAGTTACGTTGCTGACCATCCGGGAGGTGACATCATACTGAAGCATGCTGGGAAGGATGCGACGCGCTACTTCAACAACGTTTCTGCACATGCTATTGTGAAAGGGCTTATCCAAAATATTTTGTGCAAAACTTACATTGGAGAATGCAAAATAGACGGTTACAGTTGATATTAAAATGTGTGAAAAAAAAATTCTTGACTACACTTATTCATAATATAATTGACAACCCAATTAGTATCATGCAAACATTACATTAACGTTTGCATTTTGGTTTCGGTTAAATCTCTAAAGTTCCCGAATTCTGATTTTGATCTTTTATACTGCAACACTCCTAATGGGACTAATTAATGTACTATATAGTATGGTTGGACGGTTTCAGGATGGCTGGCTTCATGTTATCTGGAAGTGGAATAAGAGTGTTTGTGCTCGGGAATATGGTGGAGTAGTGGATGGGAAAGAGTGTATGTCAGTGATGGGGGAGGGTGCCTAGCTTGTTGCCCAGTGCTGGACCCTCTCTAGATAGTTGATGTTTCGAGTGGTATATGGGTCCCACACCGGGCATGCAGTAGTATTCGAGGTGTGGACAGACTACTCTGATAGGCATAGCCCTTGATGGACTATAGGGATTGTGGGGAATGGACTTAAATTTCTTTTAATGAATCAAAGCTTGCTGTTTGCTTTATTGACTATCTTGTTGATGTGTGGTTTCCAGGAGAGGTTGTTTGATAGGTGTGTTGCTACTGGTACTGCTCTGTGTGTTTCGTCATATATTCTGTTTGAATTATCTATGGGTAAGAGTGAATAACACAACTTCTAGTGTGAAGGTTGTTTCCACTGGCTCGATCACCCCAAGGATGTGTCTTATCCCCTCTTTTATTCATTTTATACACAAATGACTGCAGGAGCATCCGTCCGAATAGGTATTTTATTAAATTTTCAGATGATACAGCTTTACTCAGTCTGTTGTCTAACGATGAAATTAGCCATGGTCCTGTGTTAAACGACTTTGTTGCATGGTGTGATAGATCGTATTTGTGTCTGAACCCAACAAAAACCAAAGACATTTTAGGAAATACCCTCCATCCCAATCCGATACTGTCATCCACGATAACAAGGTAGAGGTAGTTGATGAGTATAAATACCTCGGCACAACAATTGACAATAAGTTGAAATGGGACCGCCACTGCAGTGTCACGTACAAGAAATGCCAGCAGCGTCTTTACTGCCTCAGAAAACTTCGATCTTTTAATATTGATAACACAATTTTATCCATGTTTTACAAATCTTGTATCCAGAGTGTTTTGACATTTTCTTTTATATGTTGGTTTGGGAACGTTAGCCAGAAAGACAAGAATAAATTGCAGCGCGTTGTAAATATTAGTAGCAAAATAACCGGCCTCAAACAAACCTCTGTCACTGCTTTGTACGAAAAACAGATACTCCGTAAAGCTAATAAAATAATTAATGACAGCACACACATCCTATATAACGGGTACGTCCTTCTGCCCTCGTCCAGAAGGTTCAGAACTATAATATCCAAAACAAATAGAAAGCGAGATTCATTCATGCCAATGTCAGTACGACTTCTAAATTCTAAACGATAATCCACCTCTGACGTTATGTGTGTAATTGTGTATGTTGTATTTTATTTTATTTATTTTTTATTACACAATTACAATTATAAGTTTAATTTAAAAATTATATTATAGATTTGTTTTGTATTTTATTATGATTAATGTTCACATACTGTTTTAATAATGATTTTATTTGTATTTTTATTTCTCTACTCTGTATTTTATATTTTATGATGACGAACGCTGCAACACGAATTTCCCGGTTCGGGACAATAAAGTTTTATTGTATTGTATTGTATTGTATTGTATTGTATTGTATTGTATTGTATTGTATTGTATTGTATTGTATTGTATTGTATTGTATTGTATTGTATTGTATTGTATTGTATTGTATTGTATTGTAATTTTGATCTGGTGATGTGCATTACTTCACATTTTGAGGGGTTAAAGGTGATTTGCCAGGATTGTGCCCAGTTGATCAGTCTGTCGAGGTCATGCTGTATGTTGTTTTGGTCAGTTTGCTTAGTGATTTTTCGGTAGAGCATTGATATTTGGCGAAAATTTGAGGAAGGTTCCTGGAGAAATATGGGTGGGCATGTCATTTTTATAGAGAAGGAAGAGGAGGGGGCCAAGATTCGAATGGTCACCTGTGATATTCGTTAAAATGACGTTAAAAAAACGTTTAAATGCTAAACCAACGTTTCTGCTAATATTACATTAACGTTTTAACATTTGCATGCTATATGGAAATGACATCATGCCACATATATGCGTTGAATCCATCACCAAAACAACAGCGCTGTTCGAACGGGGTCTTTATTTGGTTGGAATATTACGTTTGGTTTCGATTAATCTGTCTGAATGGGGTACGAGGCAATATTGGCTATTATATATGGTGGGGGGGTGGGTGGGTGGGTGGGTGGGTGGGGGGAATGCACGTTATTGAGCATTTGAGCCGCAGATCAGGCGGCTGAAATCAGTTATGGTTGTTTAAAAAAAAGAATTCTGAAATTTTTCAGTGTTTGAGGATACAAGGTCTGGGAAGTGCTTAGGCTGAATGTGTTTTTTTTGGGGGGGGGGCCGGAAGAATGTTTGAGTGGGAAGGGCTGGGATAGGTTGGTACACAAAGTTTAGTCTTTGGTCCCGTCGTCTATGTTCTAATGTGTCGAGGTTAGGGTTGGTAAGCAAAGTTGTGACAGATCCTGGGTGTCTTGAGCGGTATTCTCCAGTGATGAAGTAAGCTGCACTGTGTTGGATTTTTTCTAATTTATTTATGTTCCCTTGAGATTTGACGGATGTTGGTAATTCATTTATATGACACAGGAAGAGCAAAGAGCCTATACAATACGATACGATACGATACGATACGATACGATACGATACGATACGATACGATACGATACGATACGATACGATACGATACGATACGATACGATACGATACGATACGATACGATACGATACGATACGATACAATACAATACAATACAACTTTATTGTCCCGGACCTGGAAATTCATTTGGGAGCGTTCGTCATCAAAATATAAAATACAGGAGTAGAGAAATTAAAATACAGATAAATTCATTATTAAAACAGTATGTAAACATAATAAAATATAAGACTAATCAATAATATAATAAAAAATTAGTTATAATTATACTTGTGGTCGTCTTTTCACAAATAAAAAATAAAAGAAAAAAAGGCATCTTGCCTTAGATGCCGAGACCAAACAAAAAGCATTTCCACGTAGAGGAGTAGCATAATTGCCTGAAGCGCTCTACTGCTACTGACATCACGCATATACGGCTACTCCGCAGTCCGGGCGTTTTGCTGTTACTATGCAGTCCGTGTGCGCGGCTTTCTACTACGAGGTCCGTATTTTTCTTGTACTACTTTGCAGTCCGTGTTTAGAGGGTCTACTCAGCGGTCCGTGTGTCATACTATTTAATATTGATCGCCACTGGCTTTGTTGTAATTTCGTTCTAGAAGTTGTTGGAAGTTGTAATCATGTCTGGTCGAGGCAAAGGAGGAAAGGGTCTTGGAAAGGGTGGTGCTAAGCGACATCGCAAAGTTCTGCGTGATAACATCCAGGGTATCACCAAACCAGCCATCCGTCGTCTTGCACGCCGTGGTGGAGTGAAGCGCATCTCCGGTCTCATCTACGAAGAAACGCGCGGTGTGCTCAAGGTCTTCCTCGAGAATGTCATCCGCGATGCTGTCACGTACACCGAGCACGCCAAGCGCAAGACCGTCACTGCTATGGACGTCGTGTACGCCCTCAAGCGACAGGGCCGTACCCTGTACGGTTTCGGTGGTTAGACGTTAGTGCAAACATACAACAACGGCTCTTTTCAGAGCCAACCATGCACTCGCAAAAGAGAATTGCTATCGTTGCTAATGCGACCACGGGCGTCGATCGGTGGGGACGGGGGGACGCGTCCCCCCACTTTTCAGGGCGGGGGGGGGGACAGCATAGGAATTGTCCCCCCCCCCCATTTTCAGTTCAGAAACATTGCGAGGCATATAGTCTGAATCAACACTCCTCTCTCTTAAATGCCGCTACATAGGACTAACCAGACAATAAATTCGCGATATGAAGTTCAGCGAAGTTATTTACCGCAAATTAACACGAAGCAAACAAGTTTTGAGGCATGTTTTGCTGTCAGTGCGCTATAATCCGTGATAGTTATTTAAACAAACGTAATATTTTAATGTATTGAACGAAATTTTAGACAACTCTTCACAGTAGTCATTATAGGAGAGTTATCGAACAGTCCGTGGCATTTATACCAAAAAGGCTTTGTTATTTCGCTGCACATTGATGATTTTAAATTTGTCGCGCGGAAAGGTCAATCGGAAGGTTTACAACTACCGGAAAATGTAAGCCGCTGCCGGGGTCTATCAACCTTGTGTTGATATTATTAATAGGCTCTAGCCATCAAGCACATTTTTAATGATGACATTTTTGTTGCACTTTAACCCATCTCATTTTAGTGATGACAAATTTATTTGCCAAAAGGTGGGTTTGGGGAGTCCTACACAGGTACCCCTGTAAGCTCTGCATCTTGTCACTCTATGAATCAGGCAAGCAGTGTTGGGTCCAAAGCATAGTTTTATGTAGAGACCCGTCCACCCATCATTTGGTCGGGTAAAAACGAATATGGACGGGTAGGATTATATGGGTGGACGGGTAGAAATATGGGTGGACGGGTAGTGAACGGAGTAAAAGGCGCTAACAAGTCTTCCAAAACCATAGATATCGTTAGTTATGCCTTCCTTGAAAGTGAGTGTAAATGGTATGTTTTATATTAAAAAATACGTATGTGTATTTCAGCTCACACACACGCACACACACATACACACACAAATATATATATATATATTATGCATACATATGTCTATATAAATTTGTCCCCCGTCCCCCCCACTTTTAAAACCGGATCGACGCCCCTGAATGCGACTGCGTGTCATCTTCAATAGATGGCCGGAGCTTCATGATAGGCCTATGGCTATGACATGTTATTACCTAGCTTAGCTTAATTTGTTTTACAACACCTTATTATTTATTCTATGATAAAAAACGGTGCAATTTTTATGTGTGTGGAGAAAGAGAGGAGAGAGAGAGGAAAACTTGGTGTGCATACGGTGGGCCGTACATGGTACATACAGCTGGGGACTGCAGCGGCTTTCTGTCATACAGTAGCATATAGCTGTGACCAACCCGTTTACTTCGAAGTATCATCTGTCAACTGATAGCGGCCGAGCGATCTTGTTCTACTGGTGTGTTCTATTTATATCTATGGCATGACCACATTAATAATAATAATAAATATACCTTTCAAATCATTTTAATAATAATTTACTTAATTAGTCAATGTTTTGTAATCAACATGCAACATTGACTAACCGACATGTTTCAGTAAAAGGCCATCATTATTAGCATATTTATACATAGTAATGTATAACCACATTAAATATTTATAAATTTATTGGCAAACACTGGCTAATTAGTGTACAACATCAACAGAACAACACGTTTCAATAAACAATCATAATGTCCATGATTATGAAGGTGTTTAATTAATGCATTATGAAGGTGTTTCTAACCATTAATTATGGTAATAAATATACATTAACCTGCCATTTCACAGTAACAAAATAATGGCTAATATTAGCCTATTAATTTGACAGACCGCTACATTTCAATAAAAGGCTGCAATGTCTGTAATTATGAAGATAAAGAAAATTATAAGTGAAACAATAATCATTAAAAATATTGCAAATATAGGCAAGACCATTCATTCTATGTATTCATTCTGAAGCTAATACAGATTCATGTCAATTTTGGTTTTGACATTTCATCAGGATTGTTAGAACAAATAAAATAATTAATGCCACTAATAAATTTTACTTTAAATACTAGCATATTCCTTGACAAACTCAAATTTGCTGGTTTTTACTATTTGTCAAATGATTTGTATAAGTGATTCCATGTAAAATCATTGTCTATTACAATACCTAGGCCTAGGGCTATCTTTCTACTTGCTTCTATTGAATTATTGAGAAAATACCCGGTAATTTTTTCAGCTTCATATTTCAATTACCCTTTTCTATTCGATTACCCGTAGATTTCGACATGACAATTGTAACCGAACATACCACAGTATAACCATAACACAAATGGATAAGGAATCAATGAATATAATTACCTATGCCTAAGGCTAATTAAGGCACTTAATTTAAAATTAATTGATACAACAGAACATAAATTCACATATTGTATTGATGGCTGAACATTGTTTATTTAGGTGTTATTTAAGAAACAACAGCAATACCACAATTCAGTAATACTCAATATAAATATTGCAACTGATGCTCCATAAAAATATACATAAGTAATGCTACAAGTGTGTTAGTTTAATGTATCGTGGACATAACAAAGCAAAAATATAATTATCAACACGATTCAGAATAAGTTTTATTAAACAAAACTGCCTTTAGTTTATAGTCAACAAACCTCAACGGAGAAGTGGGCCCGTAAATTTGACTTCTTGAACTTGGACAGTACAATAACTGCATACCAGTTCATAACAGGCAATATCTGGTATTACACATTATAAGCGTTGGTAAGCAATACACCTTTTGAGGTAATATGGTTGGCTCTAAAAAGAGCCGTTGTTTATGTCCTGTTGATCAGCTGCTTCACGACTTCTGCGTCTTCTTAGGCAATAGCACCGCCTGGATGTTAGGCAGGACACCGCCCTGGGCAATGGTCACACCAGACAGGAGCTTATTCAACTCTTCGTCATTGCGGATGGCGAGTTGCAAGTGGCGGGGGATTATCCTAGACTTTTTGTTGTCACGCGCGGCATTTCCGGCTAGTTCGAGAACCTCGGCAGCCAGATACTCCATGACAGCAGCCAGGTAGACGGGCGCTCCTGCTCCGACGCGTTCGGCATAGTTTCCCTTGCGTAGATGACGGTGAATACGGCCGACAGGGAATTGAAGTCCGGCACGTGAAGACCGAGTTTTACTCTTTCCCTTCGCCTTTCCTCCCTTACCGCGTCCAGACATGACTCTGGAATAAACAAATACACGCACCAAACCACTCTCAATACACAAACACGAAATAGCTCACGTCACTGCACGCGCCGCCTTTTATAACTGCACCGTGTGCCGAACGAACGCAGAACGCGGATAGTTTCGGCACACCCACGTGACCGCAACGCACACAGCTGGGTTAACGTGTAGTATAAAAGCAAAGTGCTGGATGTGGCAACATATTGCGCCGTAGTTGTGATCTACCCTATTTGCAGTCATGCCTCCAAAAGCAGCGTCTAAGGGTGCCAAGAAAGCTGTTACGAAAGCTAAAACGTCTCGTACTGGTGATAAGAAGCACAAGAGACGAAGGAGGGAGAGTTATGGTATTTATATTTATAAAGTGCTTAAGCAGGTGCATCCCGACACCGGCATCTCGAGCAAGGCAATGAGCATCATGAATTCGTTCGTGAATGATATATTCGAGCGGATCGCCGCCGAGAGTTCCCGACTCGCTCACTACAACAAGCGCTCGACCATCACCAGCCGCGAGATCCAGACCGCCGTTCGTCTGCTGCTGCCCGGCGAGCTCGCTAAGCACGCCGTCAGCGAAGGGACCAAAGCCGTCACCAAGTACACCAGCACTCGCTAAGCGTCGTATACATGACTTTACACCAACGGTTCTTTTAAGAACCAACCATCTTTTCACAAAAGAGTTGCTCAGTCGCATCGCCATTGTGTTGTGATGTCGGCATTCCCCCATGGCCATGCCAGGGGCAGGGCATGGCATAAGAAACACTGGAAACATCAGTTATGAACAAGCATTTACATATCATATGTATATCTATAATAAGAATGACTTTCCATTATAATTAATAACAAAATGTCACATTTCCTAAGTCAAAGACACAATAATTAATATTGTTATTAGTTGTGGGGTTGATTGGTTTCTGGGTTCCACATGTATTTCACATAGTCATAAATAATCAATTATTGGCATTCCCATCGGGGCATCGTCGAGAGATCGTTTATATTTGTAAGGCAAGGGATTTATTTACCTTGTCCTTGGCTTTGGTATTTAGGTTGATGACAATGACCATTGTCAGACTTGTCTTCAGTCAATGTTCTCAGTACTATTTACTACATATGTTATTAAATGCAAAGCTGCCTACCAGGCCCATGCATTACAGATTTTCCTTATCATTACGGAAATGATTGATCACAGAGTACGATATTTTGTAAACTGCTCCTGCAGTACGGAAATAAACATGTCAGACTGACTACAACTACACTGTCCACAGGAATTTATACATGTGCATCGAAGAAATGCTAAACGCATAAACTAATGTCCTGACATGTTCATACCTTGTGGCAAATGGGCAGAGAGTAGCTAGGTCACCTCTATCCACATGGGGTTAGTGTCCCCCATGAGAGGTCATTACATGGTACATTTGGTCAACTAGGCAGCCTGTTAAAGGACATGCCGTTTACCACACAGTGACTCGAAAAAGTAAGCTATGTGAAGCAGATTCCAATACAAATTACATCACCAATAATATAGGCAATAATATCTATGTTAATTTATGAAGTGAGGAGCCATTAAATAAAAGTAAATGTTATTGACTATAGCAAGAGTACATCCATACATGAAGCTGTTGACAAACATTTCTGATGCTTACATGTATATCTATATATAGTAGTATATATCTAGCCTATGCATATTACATATATAATGTATATGTATCTGTGTAATATGTATAAACAATAGTTATTATAGAGGATTTTAATTAAAACTTGCAATTTTGCTGTGCATACACTTGTAGGCTTGTTAACAAAAATTGGGTTATTAGACCAGGAGTCTTAATTACTATCTTGATTACTTCTTTCTCTTAAATCTTTCCTTTAAGTAGCTCCCTCCATATGATATCATATGCCATCGTTTTGCTTTAACTATCCAATTTTTACACAGTCCTCATCTTTATCTGATATATTCCCTTGATGTTTTTTCATCTCTCCACTGATAAGCCTATACACCCATTCTTACCAAGTGTCATAAACACTATGTATATCCAGCTTTTCAGCAATCTTCCTGGTAAACCAAATTGAACTTAAAATATGGTTGGTTACAATTTTATAGAAATTAAATAATATTTGTTTTATTTTATCTACTTTTCATAGGTATTTAATAGTCTACTCAGTGGGACTAGTGTTTAAACTTAATTATTATACCTTGTACAGATGCATGTAAAATTAACTTGATAGCTGGACATGGCCTAATTAAATTATAGATTACTGAAGAACTTACTTAATTTTGCACCGTGCTATAATATAGATACTTTTTAACAAAGTCATCTAAGAATAAGTGCTATTTTCGGCGTTAACAGCAAGTTAATAAATTTATAATTTTTTTAATAATAAAACGTTATGCATTTTTCAATATAAAACAAGAATAATAAAACACCTTAAATTTAGAAAAAAAATTATAGTAATTATGCATTTTCAAACAAAAGAAAACTATTTTTAAAGTTTTTTCCAAAATATAATTAATTGAATTGAATAAGAAGTATTTTAATGCCATCACATTTGTCATTAATTTAATGAAAGCAAAAATTAAATATGTCTAATGACTAGTTCCATAGCAAAAATAATAATAGTACATTAAAACAAATGTGATCATTAGTAAAACAATTCCAGGCAATGCAATTTGACCATCATACGAGACGTGCAGTGCTGTTCGCAGTAAACAAACCGGAAGGGGCTCGAAATAAGCCACGTCCCATCGATATGGAGAACGTTGCTTCAAGTAAATATATTTGTCTCAAAGTAGACCGATTGCGCACATCGTCAGTTGGCGAACAACTCAGTTGGTAGAGCACCATATTAGACACATTTCTGACGCATTTTAAAACGATTAGTCGAGGAACGTTGCATAAATTTAAGTAATTGTGATAAAAATGTCGCTGTTCTAACCGGAAGAGGCTCGAACGAAACGCTGCTCTGAAATTCTGACCAATAGCAGTGGAGCGCGCGCATTTACTCGCATATAAAAGCGAAGTGCCCCAGGTTGAAAGCTACTGTTGAATTTTAACTCTCGGACGTCGTAATGGCTCGTACTAAGCAGACAGCGCGTAAATCTACCGGTGGAAAGGCGCCACGAAAGCAGTTGGCTACGAAAGCTGCTCGTAAGAGCGCTCCGGCCACTGGAGGCGTGAAGAAGCCGCATCGTTACAGGCCGGGCACCGTCGCTCTTCGAGAAATCCGTCGTTACCAGAAGAGCACTGAACTGCTCATCCGCAAGCTGCCCTTCCAGCGCCTGGTACGCGAAATTGCGCAGGACTTCAAGACCGATCTGCGTTTCCAGAGTTCGGCTGTCATGGCCCTGCAGGAGGCTAGCGAGGCTTACCTGGTCGGTCTTTTCGAAGACACCAACTTGTGCGCCATCCACGCCAAGCGAGTCACCATCATGCCGAAAGACATCCAGTTGGCCCGACGAATCCGCGGCGAACGTGCTTAGACCTTTTTAAACGACTACATCCGAACCAAACGGCTCTTTTCAGAGCCAACCACTTTTACACAAAAGAGTTTGCTTCGTCTTAGATCGGTGTTTTCAGTCTGGATGTGTGGTTATGCCTTAGCTTAGGTCGGCTTGAAAAAATTTATTTTGCAAGTCACATTTTTTGATATGTTCAGGATATAGCCAGACAGTAAGCAGCAGCAAGCAATCCCAAGCCTGTCTACATGTTTTGCTAGCGATTCAGCAGTGGTTAGCACATCAGCCTGTCATGCCACATACGACAGGCCTGTGCATTAAAAAAAAAATCACTGGTGACCCTATGACTATGAGACAATGATTAATGTGGGTCCAGTTTCAATTTGGGGTGTATTGGGAAAACAACGATTGTTACCTTTTCATTGATACTGGGTTTCACCTGCAATTTTTATACCTATGGAATATATTGTTCGATCTTGTTAATTTTCCATTAAGACATCTTTAATTCTTTGCGATACTTGGTGCAATAAAACAAACAATCTTTCTGAAAGCATATTTTATTAGCATGACAATAGAGATTATCAAGTACAATAAAAAAAATTATGTCACAATTGGTTGTAGTTTGGAAAACACCAAAACAAGAAAGAAAGCCAAATGAAACGTTAACAGCAACACATACTAAATGACCAAATCCTGTGGAACAGCAAACCACGAGAAACAATGGCATTTTCAAAAAAGATCCCATACATTAGCTGTAATTAGTTCTTGCTGCAACATAATAGTTTATGGAAAAACCTATAATAGATAACACATTACACAAATAGGATAGTATATAAAATAGAATTCCACTGCATTGTATACTTATAAAATTATATTACAGTGTACATACAAAAGACAACTGTATAGGTATATGCATCTAACACAACCTAACCATTTGCAACTATAATAAGTTGTGGGGGCAATACCATTTTCATGTAAAGGTTGGTGTCATGTCACTATAACCAGTTAGTTGGTCACCAAACTAGCAATACTAGTCTACTTTACAATATCGAATAAACCCAAATATTTGATACAGCTGTTTGCTAGCATTTGTAATGATGTCCTCAGCCAATATCATGCCACTTTCCATTATATATGTTGTTGAATGTATACTGTGAGATGATTATATCCAGTCCTATAGCCAGTAAAAAGTTTACAGCACAACTACAAAAATTGCATTGTCGTTGTAACTTGTAAACTTTGTATGCAGGGTGCATAATACGGCTTTATAATAGTTGTTCACGCAGCCAAAAGTCTAACTCAGCTTCTGAATCTGAATGTCGCAGCTCAGCACTTTTTGATGTTGTCATCTGTTGTAAAATATCAGCCTCCGCGATATCAAAAGGTTTAAAAAAAGACTGCAGAGACACTGCATTCTGAATTAACCTCCAACTTGTAATTACTGATTGTAGTTGCAAATGGTAAGTTTGTATTAACTTTCTTATCTCAATAACCTTTCCTTTAATACATGTGAATGTGTACACATACTACCATAGGAATACACAACCTTGAGACATCTTACCAGACAACTCAGCCAGACACACTCACAGACAGCGTGGGTTATCAACACATCGATCCCTGGTATTTAACTGACCCACTGGCAAAGCCACTTATGCAAATGACTGTGGTACACATTCCACAATTAAACATTACCATTCGATTTGTAGACAAAGCAGCTGGAGTGTTCAAGTGAGTGATCAGATAAGTGGCTTCAAAGCCTGCCATCATGTACAATACACGTACAAATGTACATGCATGAGACCATTTGAAATGTACATCTATAAAAGGAATCGTGGTAAACGCATTTCTGTCCACCCAATGTACAATTTTGTACACACAAAAGCAAAACTCATCTCCAGTGTACACTGTCAATGTGTTACTATCAAACTGGCAAGAAAATATCTCACCCAGGTCACATACAATATACAGCTTATTAGTCATACACAAAGATACAAATATTTACAAGCAATTACATTTCTATAAAATACCTCGTGAAATATCATCACCATATATTACTCATACATGCACGAGTGTCTATATCACAAAGTAAATACACACATACAGTTCTTATAAACATACATGAAGCAGATAAACACACGTCTTACTCGTCATGCCTCATTGCATAAGGTAATTGTGGTGCAAATTAATCTCTCACAGTGAAAATTGCAGTATGGACTACTATTGCTCCACCTAATTGTGCTACACAAGGAAATGTCACAACAATCAGATATGTAGACACGTGTTGTGTTTAATTACATTAATTTCCATGAAAAGTATTTGGTGTTTTTGCGATGTTTGCAAGAAAGTACATTTCACGTCATGGCTTGAAATGTTTACTAAAGTTCAACTTGTCTTTTGTTCAGTAATTGCTCTTTAAGATGCTACACCAGTTATTAAAGCTCTCACACATTAGGGATGTTCTCAAACTGTTGATGCAGGACAATACACAAGACTGGCTTCTAGGGTAGGTGATTAGACAATGTCTCATTTAAAATAAATTCCGACACCCACCGGTGAAATGAAGGCAAAGTTGCACGTATGTCTGTATGTAATTAAAATTTTCACTCAGCATCCAAAAGATCCGATATTATATCTGTTGTTTTATATTCTTAAGACAAAGATAAACATGTTAAATGCACACTGCCTGCTAAATGATGTTCTACAACCCCAAATATTGTTTATTATTTAAACGTGCAACTTGCAAAATGTAAACAAGACATTCATATCATAAACAATAGTTTAGGGTGTGTCCGGGGGGTAATGTTAATGCTCTTTGGTATTCAGCATGGTTGTGGCATGGTGATATTCCCCCACTCAAGTCTAGCAATAAACTAATCACTTCCTGCTAATAATTGCACCCTAGGATGAGTCCAAACCATAGAAACACTAAAATCATTGGCGTTGGCTTTGTGTAATATTCTACATCAATGTTATGATATTACATAAGATATATATATATATATATATATATATATATATATATATATAATAGGCTGTACACGCACACATACACCACACACAGCATATACTGTGATATTGACACTGTCAGCACAATATCACTTTCTGTTGAATTGTAAAGCATGAGAAATAAAACCTAGATCAAAAGACATAAGCAAAATACAACCATGTCATCATCACAAACGTCACCCATGAGAATGATCGATGCGAAAACCGTGTAGCAATGGCGGACTCCAGCGGTGCAACTAATGCACTTTGGGAACTCTGGCACTGGTGCTGAGCAGTTTACCTGAAGATGACAACATTTCATTTACACATTGGTAACATGTACAGCTATTTGGTAATTGAAATGATAAGCATGTAAATGAGATGAGTACCCTGGTATGTATCAAAGCATTGGTTCACATATCAGAAATATGTTCAGAAGTCACTGTCGTAATGCACTTTACTCATCAGAGATATGCTGCCAACTTCACAACAAACAGTATATCTGGTTGAAATGGTCATTGGATGTTGATCTTATAATTTGGCTGAATGAGAAACAGCATCAATACAAAGGTGATGTACTTTCACAACAAAGTGACAAGTTTGGTAAGACTTACTGAAAACTTCTAATGCTAAAATATGCGTAGAGTATATGCATGTGATGTTGATGACGCCACAGTTCTAATTTCTCTGCTCAACTAATGGCATTAAAATACACACATCACCCACTTAATATATCCATCCATCCATCCATCCATCCATCCATCCATCCATCCATCCATCCATCCATCCATCCATCCATCCATCCATCCATCCATCCATCCATCCATCCATCCATCCATCCATCCATCCATCCATCCATCCATCCATCCATCCATCCATCCATCCATCCATCCACCCACCCACCCACCCACCCACCCACCCACCCACCCACCCACCCACCCACCCACCCCAATCTCCACCACCTGTAATTTGTCTTGGCAACTTGTGGAACAGCACAAATAACAGGACAAAGAATGCATCTACTGGTCGGCCATTCCAAGCAGACACTGTCCTTAGAACATACCTTTGCAGTCAAACGTGGTGAGACAGAGTCTGTTAAACTTCATCCACGTCTCCCCTCCCGACTCAATCACTCCGTCTTGCTTCCCATCCACCGTGTCTGAAACAGGTCAGTTGTGGAACGTTGTCACTGGCGAAAGAATGTTACATTTCATACTGCATCAGTACCACAAACATTCATGGCATGTCACGACATTATATCAATGTGACTACAAAATATATTAAAAACTACTGCTAATAATTAGTTCTTCTAATAATTATTCTAAAATAACACTGCGCAGTATTGCGCAATATTATAATAAAACAACACATTAAATAATTCAAATATATTTGTGTATATGTATCTATGTATATGTATCTATGTATATATATATATATATACATATATATATATAGTCTCTGTATATATATATATATATATATATATATATATATATATATATGCAGCAAGTGCAAACAAATTATATCTACCATTACGAAAGACAGACCTACAGTGTACAGACCAATTTTATGATAACAAGTATGACACACTGTACTCTTATCATAAACTATTACCTAGCATGGCCCCGTCAAGTTGGTCCTCTGCCCTGGTCTGACGTTTCAGCTTGATACAAGCGCTGATCAAGCCATCCATCAACGCACCCTGTGTCAAGTCACACAATCAGTTAACTGTGTCAAGTCACACAATCAGTTAACTGTGTCTAGTCACACAATCAGTCACCTGTGTCAAGTCACACAATCAGTCACCTGTGCCAAGTCACACAGCCAGTTAACAGTGTCAAGTTACACAATTGATCAACTGTACCAAGTCATACAATCAGTCAACTTTGCCAAGTCACACAATCATTCAAAGCTGAAAGTGGCAACTTGATTTTTCGAAAAGGCGAAAAACACCCACAGTAAATGTTGTCACATTGGATAATTTTAACTACTTTAACAAGATTTAACAAGATTGCCACCTAGAGAATCAACTCTAGATGGCAGGTGGACAAGGAAGCCGTTTGGCTTATCGAGAGTCCAACCTATCTATCTAAGTATACCCTGCCCGTCTTAGGTATATGTCAATTTTATTTTTAAACATATTAACACTTCTAGCACCTACACAATCAGCTGATAATTTGTTCCATTCGTTTACTATTCTTTGGGAAAATGAAAATTTTCTAATATCTAGTCTACACTGCTTCTTTGCTAATGCAACTCCATGTCCTCTAGTCCTTCTCTCTTCCTTGACCGTGAAAAAAATATTTCTGTCAATATTTTCATACCCATTCAATATTTTAAAAACCTCAATCTGATCTCCTCTCAATCTTCTGGTTTCTAGTGTTGTTAGACCACATTCTTTTAGACGCATTTCATAACTAATATTCCTGAGTTTTGGTATCATTTTTGTTGCTCTCCTTTGTACTCTTTCTAGCATATCAATATCCTTCTTGCGATATGGCCTCCATGCTTGTATACAATATTCTAAATGAGGCCTAACTATTGTTTTATAAAGCGGTATTATTAGTTCTTTTTCTTTGTATACTATATTTCGCCTAATTAATCCAAGAATTTGGTTTGCCTTCGCTGCTGCAATTCCACACTGCTCTGATACCTTCATGTCAGCACTAATGGTTAAACCTAAGTCCTTTTCCTTTACAGTAGTATTTAGTACAGTACCACCCATTGTATATTGTGCATTTTCATTCCCATGTCCTGTGTGGAGGCACTTACACTTTCCAAAGTTAAACAGCATTTGCCATTTCTCAGACCATTCTATCAACTTATTTAGATCATCTTGTAAATGCTGTCTATCTGCATCGCTTTTTATTTTCCTAAACACTTTTGTGTCGTCCGCAAACTTCAACACCTTGCTTGTTATGTCATCATCCAAATCATTGATATATATTAAGAATAAAATAGGTCCCAACTACTGCTACTATACAGGAACAGTCATACTTCCTGACTAATGCTGCTGACAAACTTACGGCAGAAAAAGTATGCACTTTACATTTTGTTACATATTTCTGTTTATTTAATAACTGATCACGGTGGTCTCAGACAGCTAACAAACACAAGCAATACTATCTTTACTTGCTCTAAGTGGTGCTAAGCACGGACTGAGAACGGACTGAGAAAGAGCCGTATCAACTTATAAATAAAAACAGTCGTGGTCACATGACGTGGTCACATGACCCGCACGCTCACCTGTCTAGAGAAGATCTGCAGCACTTTGGTGCAGTTTCTGCCACTGTCAGCTGAAGCACTGAACTGTAGGAAGAGACAGGGCATACAGTTGCGGTCCTCCGGGTTCTTGGGCAGGGCAAACTCCCACTTGAGCTGCTCGTAGATGAGACCCATGAGGAACTCCTGCAAGACAACGTCTCCCACATCAGCATCCCACGCTCGACACGTGTCATTCACAGTAAGTCAGGGTCCGTACACACCTGGACATTTGAAATCCGAGGCTATTCAAGACGTTTTAAGGCTATTTGAAAAATAATTTAAAGACTGTTTTAACAACATATGTACTTTTTAGCGCAGTAAATATAGTTAACATTAAAATTGTTTACTCAACTAAGAAAACATGGCGCCGACCAGAATGAAATGCTGACTGCCCAATGTGCACATGATATATTTTGGTGCATAGGCTTTTCCTTTTCTGGCTGTTATTCGTCACAACACTTGAGTCACAACACTATTTTATTGACCACAATTAAAGACTACTTTGTAAAATTCAAGGATTTCAAGGCCTTGAATTTTGTCCAATCAAATTCAAGGCCTTTTAAGACTTTCAAGGCCCTGTACGGACCCTGGTAAATTATAATAATAATTAGGTAACTTCTATTGCGCCTAAATCCTTAGAGACCAAGCTCAGACACGCATCAACACAAAAGGTTGAATCGATTTCAGAGTCAATAACATATGCAGTTGTCATCAGACTAATTGATATGCCAGGGAGCTATGGTGGACAGGTAAGGTGGTGAAAGTATGTCATTAAATGACGGCGGAATTTAGCAATATTTTCAACTGATTTAACACTAGCAGTACCGGGTAAGCATATTCCAAAGAGGTGGTACACCCAGAGCAAAAGTCCTAGTCCCACTATTAATTTTGACTTTAAGGACAAAAGGTAAATCAGGACTAGACGATCGCAGCTGAACAGGTTTTCTTGCAAGACAGAATTGTGTGGATGGGGCCATGATAAACACGTATATGAGAAGGAGATTATCATTAGAATAATGCACTCACCACGTCATCCAGGTCAATGATAAACACGCCCTCAGTGTTAATCGCCACAAACACTGGATCATCTGTCATCGACATCAGTCGCAACTTCTTCGAGGGGTGCTCAATCTGACCTCGGAAAAATGCCGCCCTGCAAAAATAGGAGACATTCACTTAAGTATTACCATTGTTATAGGAGTGGACCCTAGCGTTATGCAGAGATGTGTTCATATCTGTCATTTGGGCGCGTAAATTCTATTGTGGATGAATAGAAAAATCACTACACGGGTGGTGGATGGGTAAAAAAAGAAGCAAAACAAGTCTTAAAAACATAGATATTGTCAGTTATGTCTTGAATATGGGTGTCATACGTGGTCTATATAACACATATCAACTCACCTGTATGTAATATCAGTTAACATGCAATGTCATATATGTGTTAACTGAAAAAAAATGTGACTGGCAAAAATAGTATCCTGCATAAATCCCTGGAGTGGACACACCAATGGACAGACAACATAACTGTCATGGCAGACCCCAGAATGTAACCCGACCAGAAACGGAAATGAAACTAGGCAGACAAAGACCTAATTGCAGGATATCTAGACCAGAAAGGATACCGAAACCATGAAGAAATGACACGAGAAGCTACAAATAGAAGACATTGAGAAGTCTTGTTTAACCCTATGCTTTAATGTGAGCAACTGAGACACTATCTTGGCAGTGCAGTGTTTTGCTAGTCGTATTTCTTATACATTCTTATACATAGCTGTATCCAATCTTCAGGACTGCTCAGAGCTTTTAACACTCTAACCCCTGGCAGACATATTCAACTGAACCACATTTTTAAATATCTAGGAAGCATTAAGCAATGTTGTAATTATTGTATAAAGCCTATTCATATACATATAGTGGCTGTTGTCTATTGCCAGGCACTCATTCATACAGCTGAATGAACTGGAGCACTGTAGGGTGATAGAACTTGCCCAAGGTTCGACCCCGCAGCCCAGGATTCGATTCTCTTAGTTGAGAATCGACAACTCCAGCCACTGAGCACACAATGCGATATTCATTACACCCCATTGATAAACCGTCCTGCCATGTTAATAATAATAATATTTATTATTTATAAAGCACAATATCCAAATATGCGCAAAACACTGTACAATAAAATATAAAGCTATTTACTATGTGTTAAAACTTATATTTATAATAATAAATACAACTGTAAAATTAACTTTCAGAAAAAAAATGTAGAAACGTTAAATTATTCATATTAAAACTGTTAATTAAATATTATATCGAATTAACGACGATTAGTAAAATAAATAAATCAACAAAATTAACTAATACTCTATTTACATGCAAAACACATACTAAACGATGGCATATATAAATGTCAATACATATGTATAAAAAAAGATAAGATGAAATAAATTTTCTAAAATGTCATTGAATATTTAAAATGTCAGCAGTAATATGCTTTGAAAATGTGTGTTTTTAGTGCTTTTCTGAATGCCGACAAAGTTCCGCAGCACTTGATATTAATGGGCAATGCGTTGGGGGTTCGCCTGCTTTTTTGTGTGTCAATCTGAAGACGTGCACCTACCCATAGTATGGCAGTTTCCAGCAGTAGTCCAGGTAGGCCTTGTAACAGACTTTCTTCTCCCCGTCACTGATGGCTGTGCCGTACTTCTTCGCTGCACTGTAGTGGCTCGTCACCAGTCGGTCCTCAGGGTTCGGGTCGGGGTGACGCCTGAACAGTTTCACTTTCCGTTTGCAGAAATGCTCCGGGTAGTAATTTGACAGCTTCGACCTGTTCACAGATGAGCTTGTTTAAAGGGACTGTGCCACCTGTTTTGTTTTACTGTACAATAATGTTAAACTAGATAAGTTAAACATGTTATATCGTACCAACAGCCGAAATGTGTTTTAATTCACCAATTTTGGTCGGTGAAATGTTAGGCTTCGTGACGAAAAGCCAGATAGATTGCATTGTATTGTCCCCGACCACGTTATTTGGGAATTTGACAACCTGGCAATTTTTTATAAAGATAAAACGGTTAAACTCTAAAGTTGGTTCTGTTTCGTTAAAATATATTTGGGTTTTAAGTATATTATAATAGATATAATTTAGACTGTGTAACATAACTGGGGAATAAATATAAATATAACAACAGAATGGACACTCCCTTTAAAAGGACATCATCTGATGAGATTATGTTATATCAATCAACAACGTGACATTAATACTTAATAATCTTAGTTTTCATGCAGGTATATATTACTACATAACAGGGGTCGAAATAGTGGTAGTCCGGTAATCCGAGGACTACCAGAAACTTGGTTGGACTACCAAAGATGATGAAAGCAGTAGTCTGATGGACTACCACAAAATTTGGGAATATTTTTCAGGTTTTGTGTTTGTCATGTTATTTTGCTTAAATCTGGGCCATATGACTACCACATATATCTGAGGACTACCAGATTTCCCAACTACATAGTCCCGCTGGCTACTAGAAATTTTGAATTATTTCTACCCCTGCATAAGTCATTGACATTTTTCATTAGGTCAAATACATGAATACATGTAGATGTGCTACAGTAATGCTAGAAGTTACATGGCTGTTAAACTTTTAAATAGCATCAACACATTCTGACCACTCTCAACAATATTCCAGTCAGAACAGGCTTGGGCCACCTACAATGCAATGATGAATTGATCAACAACGTTGCATGCAGCCCAAAAAACATTTGATCCTTCAAAATTACTTAAATAAACTAAAACACAATAGCATGTACTCACTCATTGAGTACTTTAATATAAGACTTTTTTGATTTAGTCACTCAACGCAAATAATTAAGCATCGACTTGGATCAATCATTTATAGTCTCACTTGTAGTATTCGGCTGTATGCTCATCACGTAGGTATGTGGTATGTTCAATCAGTGCCTGTATCCCAGCCAGTGTGTCACAGTCTTTCTGACTGATGGGGTATCGCGCGTCAATGATATTCTCCTTCGCCTCGGCATAGAGCAGACGCAACAAGGCTGGGTCCTCAATCTGAACATGATAAACTTACATTCAAACCAAAACTGTTGAATTTGTGCAAGTTTTATTTAAAAACATACAAAATACAGCAAATCGTATATGACCTGCATGAAAATTTCCATGTACCAGGGTATGTGTATTTATGTAATTCTTCACCATTTAACGGAATAGTTTCTACAGATTCTTTAATCAATTTATTAATATATACATATAATTATTTTAATTATGATTTTATAACAATTCTGGTTTTTAATATATCATCACGTTTACGTAGTTATCTTAATATTTTAGAAACTATGTCATGGACATTTAATTATTTAGTATACATGTATATATATATATATTTCTTTGTGGATTCTTTTAAACCTTATATATACTCAAGATATACTGTATCAAAACATGATAATTTCCCATAAGTATTTTCTCTACTACTCATGACTTGCACGCATTTATATACAGCTCTGTATAAGCATAGTATGGGTGCTATCTGCCAAAAACGATATATAAATGTATTTATGCAAATCATTTCAGCTGCCATGTTGATGATTGAACCGCGCAATGGTCTTTGACTTTACGTTTAGTCAACTTATCGAATAGACGCCAAAGTCTGGCAAACAGAACTGAATAATCTTCATCATGTCTTATATAGTTAGTATTGAGTTATTCTGTTTGTGTACAGTCAGGGTCATTAGTGTCAGTGATTAATAAAATGCAGTGTTAATGAAATAAAGACATAGACAATAACTATGTTAACAGTATTAATTAAGAATTGTGTATATTATGAGTTACAATTCTAAAAGAATCCCTGTAATATTATCACATTTGCCATGATAAGCAATGTAAATTGTTTATATTTCTTTTATGATTTTGTATATGTTTTATGTGTATACATGGCTATGAATGGCCAGGTCTAGAATACAGTGCTTAATCAATGTTAGTTATAATAATTCTAAAAATGTTGCACACATCTGCAATGGCATAGCATATCTGAATTGAACATTTTGTATTGAATTTCTATTAGAGCATATTTTATCAAGTGTTTTAGATGCGTAACAACAGACATGGCGTGTTTCAACTTTTATACAGCAACATATATGCTAAAACGTATGACCCCAAATCTGTGATAAAAATAAATAAATAACTGTGCTCTGTGACAGTAACTCCAGAAAATATATTCAGAGGTGGCCAAGTTTAGCAAAACGCTATTAAATATGCTAGAGAGAATGTACATGGGTTATTAATAAGGTGCCATCACTACTTAGTCACTTATCCACACTGTTATGTATCTACACACAAACACTTAGTTTCTGGAATGCCAAATGGTCGTATATGACTAAGTGCATGTTCGTTATTCATGTGTAGTCAACTTACCCTCTGATCTTTGACTCTTGAGCAGAAGACATTTCTCCTGAACACCAGAACAGGTTCATCTGGGGACAGAGGAGACAATGTCACACAGTTGGTGACATGTGTCAAGATGGACGTCATACGATATAACTGTTACCAGTACTATGAAGACCTGCCTTATCAAAATGAAAATTCAGTAATAATAATAAAACAAACTCTCTAACATTAAACCCCCTAATAATTCTGAACTTTGTGATGCAATTAAACGGGGGGAAATGTAGCACTCCCAAAACTGCGTACAATATAAAAGTTGTCAACAGAATTGCTAAGAAGATTATGAGGACAGTTATTAAACATACAAAAAGATTAACAGTTTTCATTGCAATGACTTTAGATGTAGCAAAGTCAAGTTTTTATGAACTTGAGCAATGTAGAGAGAAAAAACTTGCCCAAAGTTTTAACATCGCAGCACAGGATTCGAACCCGGGTTCTCACAGTCGAGAGTCCGAAGCTCTACCCCTGAACCATTGTGCTCAACAGTTGTCACAGTTGGATGTGACATTAATGAAACGTCTCGACCTTTGACCCTACCTCGTTCCGCGTCCTCCTCTGGAGTGGTTGTGTATTTCTCCAGCAGTTCCTCCCAGAAGAAGACCAACTTGAAGGGAATCTGGTTCGGCTTCAGTTGCAATTCTACAAGAGAAAAACATTCTTTCATTTCCAATAAATGTCCATGTTCACTTGCAGACGTATGTTTAAGTGCAGTTCAATTGATCCAAAGACTACCAGACCCACTGTCATCACTATCATTGGTTGCAGATGCCTGTTACATGCGAAGACAATCAGAATCCATCGTCACATACAATTACAGTGCAGAGCTGTAAACTCTTACATATGTTCCAAATTAGTCGATTTCAACGACAGAAACTCACCGAGCAGATCAGACACAAGCCAGAGAGAGAAGACGTCTCTAGCGACTGCCGGGAACTTCATCTCATCCATGATGATCTCAAACAACTCCCCTGCCTCGGCATGTTGGCCGTCCTCGACAGACAGGTCAATGCCTGTCTTGTCTTCAAAGTACACGACGATCTGCAGGGGCAGGGCTGGCAGGAACACATCAAACAAAGTTAAACACATTCAACTAATGCTACATAGAATATACTATAAATGTACAGTGGTGGTCACGCAGTAGAGTGCCGGACTGTCAATCGAGGGGACGGTGGTTCAGTCCCACCTACCGCCGTTTCGAAACTTAGGCAATTTCGTTCACCCCACATTTGCCTGTGTCTTTCGGAAGAGACACTAAAAGCCGGTGGTCCCTTCTATCTGGTGTCTATGCCAGGGGAAGTAAAATACCCCACACAGGGGGTAAATGTGTGCCCTGTAGTGGACTCACAAATTCTCGTTGGACTTTAAACGTCCTGCAAAGGGCCCTGTCCAGTATCTGGGAGAAAGATACCGCATATGACTAGTGACGGGTTGATACTTAAGGCTTTAGTAACAAATGTAATGTTTATTTCACATAAATGAGACATTAGTTATACATGTAATAATGTTTATTTCACAATTGTTTTACTTTAACTACAAGCAAAATGTACAAGAATATCATGGGATGGAAAAGTTGAAGGTATCTGGCTTCTGGACTTTTGAAAAACTGAGCATTGCTGCTGACCAGCACTGCCACCTCAGCTGAGGGGCAGTGGAACATACAGATGTTCTTTAAATTTCACAGAGAAATGCACTGACATCACATATGCTACACCTGACTATGACTTCAGACTGCTGAGGCAAGTGTTCTGCAGATTGAAATTATTTCTCAACGTAGTAGAAGTTGGGGGTTGTTTTAAAGAGGGTGCAGTCGGGCATTGTTTCATGGGCGGGTGCAGCTGGGGGTTGTCTCATGGGAGGGTTGTTTCAAAGGAGGGTAATGTTGGAGGTTGTCTTAAGAGAGGGTACACTTAGAGGTTGTCTGACTTCTCTCAAGGGAGTGTACACTGGGAGGTTGTTTCAAGGGAGCTTAGGGAGAGCGCATTTGAGGTTGTCTCAAGGTTGCAAGGACAAAATCCCAACAGACAAAATCCCAACCGGACAAAACCGCAAAGGACAAAATCCCAACCACTGGTTTTAGACTTACTAGTTATTTGAGTTATAGGAATGAACTTATACATAGAACATTTTTGTGACAATACAAGCTACGCCTCACCGACATTTTTGGGTCAGAAGTTGGTCATATTTTAAGAAATATAATAACATACTATCTTTGCATATGTATAGATTCATAATTAAGGCAACCAGGCCTGCCATATTTCTAAGATATGCACATTTATATGTTTAGAAACCAAATATGTACAAATTTTGTCTAAGGTATGTGTATTTTGCTCACAATCAGGGTCTGAAAACCCTATCGCGAGTTATATTTTGAATAAATCTTGATGTTTATCAACTTGCTGCACATTAACTGTACACTGTATTTATGTTATAATTGTAGTTATGTAATCTCTATATTACAGAGAACAACTCCACACAATTTCACTGACACAGGCTAAAGAGTGCAGAAGATACTGACTAATGAAATGTGAATACAATTATTTACTTTTAACAAGCTGTCGAAAAACGTCCCACATTTCAAACTGCCACAACTTGAAAACTATTTAAGCTAGAATGCTCAAACTTTGGATTCTTTCTAATCATACCAAAGGCTCTCACCATTCTGATTTATTCAAAATTCTAAGAGATGACAGCAACCAATATCTGGAATTTGGGTTGCGTTCACTCGGAATGACCCATATGTATATATACACACATATATATATATATATATATATGTATGTATGCATGCATGAATGCATACACAGAGAAAGTCTAGTCCAACAGTCCATCTAAAATTGGCTGGGATTTTGTCCAGTTGGGATTTTGTCCTGCACTCGTCTCAAGGGCGGGTGCAGTTGGACCTTGTTTCATGGGCGAGTGTAGTTGGAGGTTGTCTTAAAGTAGGGTGTGTGCTAGACTGACCTTTAGAGGGATGTTGTGCCTGAGCCCTGGCGTGGGCTACGCCGACTGGGTCCTCAGCCCCTTGTACACTGATTATCCCAGCCTCTGTCTTCGAGGGTAGCGCCCCACAACCTTCAGGCACGCTGATGATCCCTGCCTCACTCTGCACTGGCATCCCACCCTGTGTTGGGGTAACTTTTGCAATAGCTGGCAGGGCAGGGCCGATGTCATAGCCTCCTTCAACATGTTTCAACGGTGGTAGCGTCACCTTGCCTGAAACCAGAACAAATGTCCATTGTGTGGGGGTAACGAAGGGCTGGGTTATTAAATGTTGTTTGTCCTGTCAGGTGACATGAATCAAATAATAAATACAGTATTTGTCTACACCATATCTCTAACAATAAAACCATTCAGAGGTGCATTACACTTTACATGAATATACAGATTACCTAAAAAAATTAAAATAGAGACGTAGTTGTAAAATAAATAGATCAGTAAAAAAGTTCAATATAAATATATAATATTAATCTTAATAATACTAAAATACTAATACTGATAAATAATAGTTAATTATATTACAACTAAAACAATGAATAATAAAATAGTTGGTAAATAATATACATTAAAAAAACCTAGTAGATATAAAAAATAAATAATAGTTAATTATATTACAATAAAAAATTATAAATAATAATAATAATAGATGATAAATAGTATATATTAAAAATGTTGGGATATTAAAAAAAATTCTTTTAAAGTGAAAACGCTCTTTTAAAATGTTGTATTGGCTGACAATTATTAACAGGAAGTTCGCTGAATCAGTTATACACAGTCCCAGTCTTCAGTTGGGTCCTGGATGATTTAGCCCAAAATGGATTTGGGCCACTGTGACGGACGATTTCGCCCACTTAGACAGATGATTCAGCCCACCTCGTTACAGTGCAGGGGAGCCGTGTCAGATGTTGCGGTACACTACATGCTAGCAGTGGAAGTCTAAGGACGAATGATTCGGCCCACCCTCTTTATACAGGTTACATGTACAAGAAGCCGCATGTACGCAGCACACTCAAAATGTGGTTGTTTGTGTTTTTTTATTTAATATATAATGTATTAATAAATGTATGTAATAAATGTAGTGTAATGAACTATAGTCATTTGTGTATCCATGGGTGTTTATGTCCCTGTTTATGGGCATTACCATAATGTGTGTATATTATATATTACATACTGTATGTAGTATATATATATATATATATATATACACATATACATACATATACTATATATAATACACAAAAAGGGTTCCCACCGCGAAGAACACGCAAGTCGAAAGATTACTTCCAGAATAATATGTATATACTTATTTATATTATATAAAAAAAGTCTGATTTTGCTGGAACCCATTACAGATATGGTTGATTCACCTCACGTGAGCGGGAGCAGGTTGAACTTCAACGATTGTAGAAACAGATGATTCAGCCCAATGGGCTAAATCTGTTTAGGGCCTAATCATCCGATCCCCCTTCAGTTAGGACCATAGACAGCAGGGCTGGTGTCAGTTACTTCTCAATGTAATATATTACTAATGTTTTTTATATATAATTATATATAATTTTGATCAAATAAGTCATGTGTCAATTCTACCAAAGTATTACTTTAGGCATTACAAGTACAGTGTATGGCCCACCCCACTCATCATACACCAGGGGAAACACTAATAGTAATATATTGCGTTCATTATCAATATGTAATAACAATATGAAGCCATGAAAAAATATATTCCATAACATAATATGGAGTCAGACCACATTTGCACTTTCCATAGGCGACCACATAACGTTTCCTTCATTTCCTACTAATCTTGATCTGTTATTGACAAGTTCACAGCATATTTACCCTCCATAGACAGACGCTCTGTGAACAATTCGTGAACTTCTCATACCTCAGGCTCCCACAAACTTCTTTCAAACCTTACACCCCTCCATTTCTGCTTGACCCACCCACGGATTGCCCCTGATTACATCACCAAGCAAAACGACAACTGTATTAATATGCAGAAATACATCGACTGACAGCTGTCATAATTTGACAGCTCTGATGCCATGCTGCACAAAACATCATTTCTACTCACTCCACACTACATATGTGCTCACAGAAATTCAGACAACCTGCATAATGCTGTTTTTATAGGGTACTCTTTGGTCGCACGGGTAATGGCGGTCGAACACCTATTGTGGTCTTACATTGTCATATTATACACATTATTTGGTAATTATTGCCTACCCCTGCCAGATGTTCCAGATGCTTCAGGCTCCATGACAAATGGTGAAGACCGTTTCACCCTGAAACATAATTAAAACACTTCCTAAAAAACAGCACTAATGTCGTCATGTCGATGATCTGTCTTAGCCTATTCCAATCCATCAGCCTAAAATTTAGGTCAGTATTGACAGTAAGTAAATAAAACAAACAAATAAACTGCACTTATTTGCTAGCTATTTGGACGTCACCCAATGACATTAAACAGGCTGGAGGAGGTCCTGACCAGGCAAGGATAGATGATTGTTGATGGTTCCGTAAAATGGGTTTAAACATTATTATCGTGATCCGGCTCTGGTGTCATCATCATCATGCTGTCGGTCGCGAAGCGACAAAGACTGCTTCCATCACTTGACTCTTGCTCTCCATTTGTCTCTCTGCTGTGAGAGTGATGTCCAGGAGTCGATCTTTATGTCTCTCAGCTTCAGGTTTCTCTTGATGGTATCTTTGAACCGGAGACGAGGGCGCCCTCTCTTTCTGTGACCAGAACACAGTTGGGAGTAGAGAACCTGCTTCGGTAGCCTGTCTGATGACATCCTCATGAGGTGTCCAGTCCACCGGAGATTCTTTCTGATCAGAAGATCTTCCATAGATGGCAGCCCTGTCCGTTCGAGTATTTCCTTGTTTGTCACTTTGTCCATCCAGGTTATCCTCATGATCGAACGCAGATGTCGCATCATGAAGGCATGCAACTTTTTCACCTGTCGTCTGTACACTGTCCAGGCCTCGGCTCCGTATAGGAGGGTGGACAGCACAGGACAGGTGTAACTGTGGACAGCACAGGACAGGTGTAACTGTTTGTTTACCAGGCAAGTGTTGCCGACCATTTGTGCAATCTTGTTCAGTATCGCCACATAAATAACACATTCACCAATAAATACAACAACTTATACAGTAAAATTACTTTATATGTGAGGAGCAAAGAACAAAGGTTTACTAACTGTAGGTCTTATGTTTACACAATTGCTTCTTCAATCACAAAAGTGCTTTACCTGTGAGTATAAACACAAAAACAACACTCGAAACAAGGAAGGCTGTTCTCTTGTGAAGGAGGTTGGAAAGCACGACACTTTTATTAACCATTCGGACTGGCTAACCGCAGAGCAGCTCTGCGGCCAAGGAAATATAAGCCACTATTCGCAGAGCAGGATTCATCCAATCACCGCACAGGAATTTTTGCGCATGTGTAGACGTTGTTGCGGTGTTTCACTGAGGCGATGCACGTTTGTAAATGATAGTTCAAAAAGATGGAGCCGCTTCGTTTAGAAGTAGGCGCCACGTTTGACAACTGGCAATCAATTTAGACAAGTATGCCAAAGATCGCCATGTGAAGTTTTGCTGCGTTAATTCAAGAACCGTCGCCACCGCAAACAAATTGCGAGCTGTCCTGTCCGCCTCCCGTAGGCTGTAGCACGCCAGTCCGACCATCAGGCTAGCCAAACTTGGATCAGTGCATGTGATTCCGGCATATTATCCAGAGATGTGGGAGCATCACATACAAGATGAATCGTTGTGTACAGATGTAAGCAGCTCTTTCAATTGTAATTAATTTGATCTTTTTTTCTACAACTCAATGCTTGCAGCTATCACTAAAATTTAAAAAGCTCTTTACACAGGTTGTCTTCAAATAGATTAGTCACTAGTGGCTTGATGTGGATTAGTTTCATATTTTAAATTGCAAATAGTAAAACTAAGCATATCACAGAGTAAAAATAAAATATAAATACGTCAACAATATGAGGACCCAGTGTGAACATACTGGAACATATTACATATTCATGTGGTTTGCAGGTTCGATTCCATCCATTTTGTGTCGTTTTGATGCCGATCTGTACTGCAAACGACTGCATGGCTACTCCTGGCAGCTGACGTGGTAGCAATCCTGGATTCTGTGCACAATCTGACTCGTCGTGCAAAGTATCTTCAGTTGTGGAGGTAAAAAATGGCTTTTCTCTTGTCCTGCTGTGTTCAAACATTACTCCAGTTGAATTAATGAATACCTGGTTATAGACTCTGATGGATGTTTGTATGAGCAAGCCTTCACGCATTTATTGCACCATTGCTGGATGCTTCCCAAAGAAGTTGAGATGGTGGTTGATTGAACAGGGAATAAAGTGTAACTAGTGTTTTGAGCAGGGATAGGATATTACACTATAGAAAAATGTAACCTCTTTTAAATCCTTGAATGGCATGAATAATATTATTGATAATATTTATTTGCATGCTTGCAGAGACTTCTTTTCTTGGCCAGATGGGAAGTGGTGTTGGCTGAAGGACTTCGCACTTTTGTCTGAACTGTTGCTTTGTGTACATTTCAGTGTCAACGAGAGGCGGTTATACATAATTTATTATGACATTTTCAGGTCTACAGCATCTGATCTCAGGCACAAATTGTACCAGCTGCACAATCTTCTGTTGTAGAATGCTGAGGCCATTTGCTGCAATGTGCCACCCATCGTGATGCAGCCTTTCCACACGGATTTTTACCGTCGCCACACTGTGAGATGTTTGCATGCCGAGCGGAAGCGGGACAGCAAGCGGCACTACTGTGACGTCCCTTTCTGCCAAAAACCAACTGGACTTCTGAGTTGGATCTGCTGTGACTATTGCAACAGGTGGTGTCATTTATGTTGTCTGGGTCTGTTAGTTCAGCCAAATGACCAGATATGTTGATGCCCTGTTTGCCATTTTGACATAGCTTTATGTAGAGACCCATCCACCCATCATTTGGACGGGTAAAACAAATATGGACGGGTAGAAATATGGGTGGACTGGTAACAAAAATTAAGGAGCAAAGGAAAAAATGTCTTCCAAAACCATAGATATCGTTATTTATGCCTTGAAAGTGAGTGTAAAGGGTGTCATATATGTGTTTGTAGCCCATTTCAGGTCATCAGGCACATTTGAAAGTTGGTAAACTAGTTTAACAGTTAACATCCATGTCTCCACCAAAACATGTGTGACTGGCAATAATTTTATCCTGCATAAAGCCCTGCATGTTGATGCCACCCAACCAGGTAACCCTGGCATTTGATTGTGTCAACAGAGGTTGGACATCATCTGCAGATGGGCAACTGGTCGTGGAGGTAGTGAATGAGCAAGGGTTCCTCCCCTAAAATAACATTATGTTAGGTAGTTACAGCAAAGCTGTATCACAGGGTTTGTGTTAATCTAGCTGTAAAATGTATATAATCTTAATGCATGTAAATGTGTATATATAACTCACTAATCTGCATTTATCTATACATTATGGCAATACATCCTTTCCGTATTACTGACGTTATGAAATTTTTGTTTTAGGTTGGCATCTCTTCATCATGCTACAACCTTGACAAACCACCTACAAAACCGCTCGCTCAGATACCGCGTCAACTCTTCAGTGCTGGACTGTTCTGTGATATATTATCATTCATTCACCCCATATATATAAACACTGCTGTCAAATGCATACATTGATTAAAATACCATGATGCCAGGATGGTATTTGTGGTATTTAATCACACATTAACCAAATCATCATCATTCAGTAGACTTAAGTACTATGTATATGTTTTACAATTGTATGTGTATGTCTTACATTTGTAAGCGCCATGTAGATGTTTACATTTGCACATGTATATATTTTACATTTGTAGGTGCCATGTATATGTATGTATTATATTTGTATGTGTATATATTTTACATTGTAAGTGCCATGTATATATGTGTTACATTTGTATGTGTATATGTTTTACATTGTAAGTGCCGTGTATATATTTTACAGTTGTATGTGTATATATGTTTTACATTTGTATGTGTGTGTATGTCTTTCATTACTAAGCACCATGTATAATTACATTTGCATTTGTAAGTTTTGTCTTTTCTTGGTATGTTGTGATAGGAGTTAAGTGAGTATTTAGACGTTGCACATGATTTATGTATTTGTCTTATAGTTTCTTAGTATGTTGTGATAGGGAGTTATTTAGACATTGCACGCAATTTAGTTCCTTGAAGCTTTTCCCTGTTTATGTACAAGTTTTTACACAGTTTTCCTTGTTGTTATCTTGTAAGTAATGTTTTCACTCACTTTTCAGTACTATGACAGGGATTTTGGTGTGGTAAATAATGTAAATGAGATGTATATGTTTGTATAGATATATGTATGTTAGAATGCAGATTATTAGTGTAGTGTCATATACTATATTAGTATGGTGTGACAGGATTTCTAGCGGTACAGTTTGAAATAAATTCCTGTGGCCGCATTTCTTATTTGCATTTTATTCATTCATGACTGATCTATCAGAATTTAGGTAGACAAATATTCACACATGTCACAGATATGTAATAGGCATTTATAAAAGTAACAACATGCATAGCAACTAGTCAGATTCTCTCCTATAATTATCTGTTCTATCAGAATTTAGGTAAAAAAATAATCACACATGTCATCGATATGTAACATGCATTTATGAAACTAAAACAACACGCATAGCAACTAGTCAAAGGTTCTTTTCTACCTGCTCTCCCTAATTCGCAGAGCTGTGACGTCACTGCTCTGCGAATTAGGGAAACTAAGGAAATTCCGCAGAGCTACTCGTTAAAGGCTTGAAAATAGATATATTCTATCAGAATTTAGATAGAAATGTATTCACACATGTCACAGATATATAATACGCATTTATGAAACCGAAGCTACTAGTCAAATGTTCTTTTCGACCTGTCCTAATTCGCAGAGCTGTGACGTCACTGCTCTGCGAATTGGCAAAACTAAGGAAATTCTCTTATCCGCAGAGCTACTCGTTAAATGCTTGAAAAAAGATATATTCTATCAGAATTTAGATAGAAAGGTATTCACACATGTCACAGATATATAATACGCATTTATGAAACCAAAGCCACTAGTCAAAGGTTCTTTTCGACCTGCTCTGCGAATACCACAACGGTTTCCGTAATTCGCAGAGCTGTGACGTCACTGCTCTGCGAATTGGGGAAACTAAGGAAATTCCCTTATCCGCAGAGCTACTCGTTAAATGCTTGAAAAAAGATATATTCTATCAGAATTTAGATAGAAAGGTATTCACACATGTCACAGATATATAATACGCATTTATGAAACCGAAGCCACTAGTCAAATGTTGTTTTCGACCTGCCCTAATTCGCAGAGCTGTGACGTCACTGCTCTGCGAATTGGCAAAATTAAGGAAATTCTCTTATCCGCAGATCTACTCGTTAAATGCTTGAAAAAATATATATTCTATCAGAATTTAGATAGAAAGGTATTCACACATGTCACAGATATATGATACGCGTTTATGAAAACAATTAGCCTATTCTATTTATATTATTGATACATAATATAAATTATAATACTGCCACCCAGCTTGATTTCATTGCATTTTCTCTAGTTCAGTTACCTACAAAAATCATTTAACTTTTGTTATATTTATTTTTTATATATATATATATACTATTAGAAAAACTAGTGAGTGCACAGAGTTTTACATTATATTTTAATGTCTAAATAAAATGTACTATTGTAAGTATTATTATTATTATAACAACATGCACGCATAGCAACTAAACGCTAATTCATTGCATTTTATGTAACTATGACCTTTCACTCTTTTATATTTTTAACAAGATCAGCTAGCATAATCATTTAATTATTTACTCATTAATATTTTTTGTATTTACATGTATTACTTTATGATTCCGTTAATACAATTGATACAAAGTTTAATTTTACATTAAAATGTCTAAACAGCTATTATTATTATTATAACAACATGCATGCATCGCAACTCTTTCTTATATTCTTTCTTATATATCGCAAGTCCTTTGCAAATTAGCAGAGCAGTGACGTCACTGCTCTGCGAATTAGGGAACAAGTGCCACAATTCGCAGAGCAGTGACGTCACTGCTCTGCGAATTGTGGCACTGGTTCCCCAATTCGCAGAGCAGTGACGTCACTGCTCTGCGGATAGTGGATAATATTTCCTTATCCGCAGAGCTGCTCTGCGAATAGTCTCGTCCTTAACCATTTCCGCGCCGAGGCGCCACCTTGTGCTGCCCTCACAGCCAAGTTCGCGAAGGATTGCAAGAGCAATATTTCAGCGATACATTGTTGATCGTGTCGTGTTGGCCAGTTATGTCGTGTTTTGTTAAATAGCATACGGGTGACGTCAGTCGAAATAAATTAACAGGATCCAAATTTAATGGGACAGCAGTGTACTTAGACATTCGTATAGGAGAGAGTGGGGCATCTTGAATACAGCCCATATTGAACCACGTACGAGCCTTAATTTAATCCTTCATACTATAGTATTGATACTTAAAAATATGGCTCTAGTATATATATATATATATATATATATATATATATAATTATTATGTATAATTATATATATATATATATATATATATATATATATATATATATATATATATATATATATATATATATATATATAATTAATATATATGTCATGGACAGCCATGACGTTGTTTGTACATTTTTACTTATTTGTGGTGGCGCCACATGTTGGTTAACGAGGTGGTTGATTGGTGGTGATCAACAGTGGAGGGCGCTGTTGTTTGATTAGCTGTGTGGGATCTGGGTTGCGCGGGAAGGATTGGGCACTTGAATTGCCGCTGTGAAAGCAGGCACACGTGTTTTTCGAGTAGCAGCATGATTTGATTTTACCTGAGTTCTTGCGGTATCCCAATTATGTGCCATGGTGCACATTTTATCCTGACTCCTGATTGTGGGCAGGGTCATTGTTTGGCGCATGAATAAAGATTTGTGATACGGGAATCCAACGTTTCGAGTCCATCCTTGACAACACTTCTGACACCAGTTGTCAAGGATGGACTCGAAACGTTGGATTCCCGTATCACAAATCTTTATTCATGCGCCAAACAACGACCCTGCCCACAATCAGGAGTCAGGATAAAATGTGCACCATGGCACATAACTGGGATACCGCAAGAACTCAGGTAAAATCAAATCATGCTGCTACTCGAAAAACACGTGTGCCTGCTTTCACAGCGGCAATTCAAGTGCCCAATCCTTCCCGCGCAACCCAGATCCCACACAGCTAATCAAACAACAGCGCCCTCCACTGTTGATCACCCCCAATCAACCACCTCGTTAACCAACATGTGGCGCCACCACAAATAAGTAAAAATGTACAAACAACGTCATGGCTGTCCATGACATATATATATATATATATTATCTAGACCCATATATGTATGTGTGTGTATGTTGTGTGTGTGTGTGTGTGTGTGTGTGTGTGTGTGTGTGTGTGTGTGTGAGTTTGTGTGTGTGTGTGCAAGTGGTTCACTGTTACATCTGCATGGTTTACTGGGAGGAACCACAACCATAATGTCTGCCCCTTTAGGCTGGAATGAAACTGTAACTACATCCGAATGTGGTGTTTGGAGAAATCTATGCTCACCTTTGTCGCTGTCCATGGAATGAAATGGCCTGTCGCCTTTCTTTGTGAGGTTGTCAATATATTATTTTGTAGACACTGATGCAGATTAGTTGTTTAAAGATCTCTGAGACTGTCACTTTCATGAATGTGCTTAATACTTTAATGACACCTGTCTTTAATGAATGACTATCAGGTCTAATTTCCTTGATTTGGATTTTATGTCATGGCTGATGATGTGTTCCATACAGGGGAGGGGGCCTATTGTTTACTGGCTTGTTTGATGGTGTAGTTTGTTGTAGGCGGGTCTTCTGTGATGATGTTTGTTTTTCTTGCTCCCTGATTGGCTTGATTTGGCATGTGCTCATTGTTATTGCTCTGTGGATGGCCATGTTGATCCAACCGATTCTGTCCATGTCGTTTTATTTATGATTAGACACATATATCCATCACATGATCTTAAATAGTCTTTCTAATAGTTTGCAAATCACTGATGTTAAACTCACTGGTCTAGTTCTCTGACTTGTTTCTCGAACCTTTTTAAAATAACAGTATAATATTTGCTTCTTTCCATTCTAACGGAACTACTCCCTCATCTAAAGACAAATTGAATACTGTTGCAAGCGGTATGCTAATTTGTTCATGTCTTTTGCTTATACTTACTATTTCCATAGTAATTTGGGTGGAACGCCATCCACTGTAGGCTATTTATTATCCCTCATATCCCTTATTTTCTTAGCTACCATTTGTGGGGTTACAATTTCTTGTCCTAAATAATCTGACTCTCTCCCCTTGTACTGGCAATGAACTAAAATCTTCTCTGGTAAATACCGAACTAAAGTACTCATTTAGGTTTTCTGCCATTAAGAATCCCTGTTATTATGTTTCCATCACCACCTTCTAAAGGACCGACCTTATTGTAAACTTTCTGTTTACTTTGAACATACTCATAACAAACTTGCGGTCATGTTTTATATTAAAAGCAAATTTTTGTTCTTGGCTTCTCATTGAATTTCTAATTCCATCTGTAGCATGGCGAAGTGCTTCTTTATAAATGATATAGCCTTCTTCATTTCCAGTATGTGTATATGACTTCCACATCATTTGCTTATATTTAATTTTTCTAATGGCTTCTTTTGATAAGGGTTTCTTTTTAGACCCTTTCCCCTGTTTCTTCAAAGAGGAAAAATTTACTGACGGTGCACACAATTTCACTCTTAAAAATATTCCGGCATTCTGCTGAACATAACGTATCATTATGTGACACCCTCAGAAATGATCCATGTCTGAAAGATATGAAAAACACTGAGAGTTGTGATCTGGATGTTAAATTTGCAGAGCATCTGAAACATTACAGACTTTTTGCAGTAAAAGGTACAAGGAAACACACACCCAAACTTTGTGTGACACAATAAAACATTACAGAGAGTTAGTAAATGCAATTATTTTGAACATAATTTTATCAAAGAAGATCTTGGTGACAATGATGATGATGTGGCTAGGCTATACAAGAGCATTTACACCCATGGTAATTCCTTGATCCGACTGTTCCAATCTTATTGTACTTCTTTATATGCACATCAATTATAGTGGAATTATAGAGCCGTATCAATTAGAAAACCGTTTGTAATATACAATAATGTCTGCAGATTGTTGTGCAAGTAGCCAAGAGATTGTAGTGCTAGTTATGTCTGTATCATGTGACCATGCCCACCTGTAAGTGTTGATAAAAAACAAATTGTATAGTTTTATTGTGTGTAGCTAAAGCAAACAAAACAGAGTACTACAGAGTATTGTTACTAGCGATACACTATACACATCACCACTGAAAGCCAATTCAATTTTGTTTTGAAACTCGATGTTTTGTTAACCATTTGAACATGTGTAGGTGGAATCTTTGGAATTGTGAACATTGTTCCAAGCTTAATAACGTAACTAAGCACAAACTGTCAGGCAATAAACCTTCAACATGCATGTTGTAGTCAGAAGAACGTAATAGTAAATAAACCTCGTAGCTGGCACTCTCGCTTTTAAATACATTCCTTACATTGTATCTAATGGTAATCTATTGTACCACTATAACTATAAGTGATTTCATGTTATTTAAATTTGAACGGAATATCCGTTATGGACATTATACACGTTGAATGCTAATGGATTGTACAGTGGTTCCACCTTATTATACCAGTGCTTCTGCATGCTTCCACGAATTACGTTGTGTATTTCTTATGAGACGCGAATGTCTGACCGGACCTTATGGATGGTGCATTATTGCATACACAACCAGCGGAGTCAGTAACTAGTCTAAACACCTCATTCAGCTAATACACGTCCCCTTGAAAGCCAGAGCTGAGTGGACGCTAGATGCGTTACTACTGCGAATCAAGTTCTCGACCAAGTGCAGAGTTCCTGATTGTACCTGTTTGCTTTAAAAGAACTTTGCTTAGTCATTTACCATTGGCATTGACTGCTGATGTTCCCTCTGTGAGATGGTTTGGCATGGCAAATGCCCAAGTATTTTACGTCTTGTTATAGTGACATGTATGAATGACTGTCATGCAAATAAAAAACATTAATAAACATATGTATAGTATAGTGTACTCAAGTCTAATGCATTACACAAAGATAATAGCCGAGACCAGACAAAGATTAAAAATAAACAATGTTTTGTCATACAGCCTTTCTTTATTGAGTGCACCTCCACGATATACAGATGTATAAGAAAACATATGCCTCAAAGGGGTCAGAAGGGTGTAACTGTGCCCCTTGAATTTTGGTGTATATCCATTTCATCATATATATATATATAAATATATATATATGTATATATATATATATATAAAGCTGTATATTTTTTTATATCATACGATATCATAAGCAACCGTCTGTCAGTATATTATATATCTCAAGCCACTACTTCTGTTTGTGTTAAGTTTAAATACATTATTGGAATAGCAACAGCATTCGTGCCTACTACATTACAGCCTCAGCTTATGTTACACGAGTAACATATGATTACTGGAATAACACACAAACAAACCTATATCAAGATTATACATAACAAACAGCTAGAATAACACACAAACAAACCTATATCAAGATTATACATAACAAACAGCTAGAATAACACACAAACAAACCTATATCGAGATTATACATAACAAGCAGCTAGAATAACACACAAACAAACCTATATCGAGATTATACATAACAAGCAGCTAGAATAACACACAAACAAACCTATATCGAGATTATACATAACTAGCAGCTAGAATAACACACAAACAAACCTATATCGAGATTATACATAACAAGCAGCTAGAATAACACACAAACAAACCTATGTCGAGATTATACATAACTAGCAGCTAGAATAACACACAAACAAACCTATATCGAGATTATACATAACAAGCAGCTAGAATAACACACAAACAAACCTATGTCGAGATCATACAAAACAAGCAGCTAGAATAACACACAAACAAACCTATGTCGAGATTATACATAACAAGCAGCTAGAATAACACACAAACAAACCTATGTCGAGATTATACATAACAAGCAGCTAGAATAACACACAAACAAACCTATGTCGAGATTATACATAACAAGCAGCTAGAATAACACACAAACAAACCTATATCGAGATTATACAAAACAAGCAGCTAGAATAACACACAAACAAACCTATGTCGAGATTATACATAACAAGCAGCTAGAATAACACACAAACAAACCTATGTCGAGATTATACAAAACAAGCAGCTAGAATAACACAAACAAACCTATATCGAGATTATACAAAACAAGCAGCTAGAATAACACACAAACAAACCTATGTCGAGATTATACAAAACAAGCAGCTAGAATAACACACAAACAAACCTATGTCGAGATTATACATAACAAGCAGCTAGAATAACACACAAACAAACCTGTATCGAGATTATACATAACAAGCAGCTAGAATAACACACAAACAAACCTATATCGAGATTATACATAACAAGCAGCTAGAATAACACACAAACAAACCTGTATCGAGATTATACATAACTAGCAGCTAGAATAACACACAAACAAACCTATATCGAGATTATACAAAACAAGCAGCTAGAATAACACACAAACAAACCTATATCGAGATTATACATAACTAGCAGCTAGAATAACACACAAACAAACCTATATCGAGATTATACATAACAAACAGCTAGAATAACATACAAACAAACCTATATCGAGATTATACATAACAAGCAGCTAGAATAACACACAAACAAACCTATATCGAGATTATACATAACTAGCAGCTAGAATAACACACAAACAAACCTATATCGAGATTATTAATAAAAAGCAACTAGAATAACATACAAACAAACCTAAGACTTCTATGGACCATTTAAAAAAGATTTAGCCTCCCGGTCCCTCTCCAAAATGCTAGCGTTTTCCGCCAGAGGGCCAAATCCAAAATGGCCGCTGGCACCATTTCGAAACATTTACAATTGAACCAAAGCGCCAAAAATCACGTATGAAGACACTTTTTCTGGTAAGGCTTCTACGAGGATTCCGATGGTTCCGTAAAATGGGTTTAAACATTATTATCGTGACCCGGCTCTGGTGTAACTGTTTGTTTACCAGGCAAGTGTTGCCGACCATTTGTGCAATCTTGTTCAGTATCGCCACATAAATAACACATTCACCAATAAATACAACAACTTATACAGTAAAATTACTTTATATGTGAGGAGCAAAGAACAAAGGTTTACTAACTGTAGGTCTTATGTTTACACAATTGCTTCTTCAATCACAAAAGTGCTTTACCTGTGAGTATAAACACAAAAACAACACTCGAAACAAGGAAGGCTGTTCTCTTGTGAAGGAGATTGGAAAGCACGACACTTTTATTAACCATTTCCGCGCCGAGGCGCCACCTTGTGCTGCCCTCACAGCCAAGTTCGCGAAGGATTGCAAGAGCAATATTTCAGCGATACATTGTCGATCGTGTCGTGTTGGCCAGTTATGTCGTGTTTTGTTAAATAGCATACGGGTGACGTCAGTCGAAATAAATTAACAGGATCCAAATTTGGGACAGCAGTGTACTTAGACATTCGTATAGGGGAGAGTGGGGCATCTTGAATACAGCCCATATTGAACCACGTACGAGCCTTAATTTAATCCTTCATACTATAGTATTGATACTTAAAAAATATGGCTCTAGTATATATATATATATATATATATATATATATATATATATATATATATATATATATATATATATATATATATATATATATATATATATATATGTGTGTGTGTGTGTGTGTGTATATATATATATATATATATATATATATATATATGTATATGTATGTGTGTGTATATATTACATATAATTATATATATATATAATTATTTATAATTATATACATATATATATATATATATATGTATAATTAATATATATATTATCTAGACCCATATATGTATGTGTGTATGTTGTGTGTGTGTGAGTTGTGTGTGTGTGTGTGTGTGTGTGTGTGTGTGTGTGTGTGTGTGTGTGTGTGTGTGTGTGTGCAAGTGGTTCACTGTTACATCTGGTTTACTGGGAGGAACCAGAACCATAATGTCTGCCCCTTTAGGCTGGAATGAAACTGTAACTACATCCGAATGTGGTGTTTGGAGAAATCTATGCTCACCTAGCTATGTCGCTGTCCATGGAATGAAATGGCCTGTCGCCTTTCTTTGTGAGCTTGTCAATATATTATTTTGTAGACACTGATGCAGATTAGTTGCTTAAAGATCTCTGAGACTGTCACTTTCATGAATGTGCTTAATTCTTTAATGACACCTGTCTTTGATGAATGACTATCAGGTCTAATTTCCTTGATTTGGATGTTATGTCATGGCTGATGATGTGTTCCATACAGGGGGCCTATTGTTTACTGGCTTGTTTAATGACATAGTTTGCTGTAGGCCGGTCTTCTGTGATGATCTTTGTTTTTCTTTCTCCCTGGTTGGCTTGATTTGGCATCTGCTCATTGTTGTTGCTCTGTGGATGGCCATGTTGATCCAACCGATTCTGTCCATGTCGTGTTATTTATGATTAGACACATATATCCATCACATGATCTTAAATAGTCTTTCTAATAGTTTGCAAATCACTGATGTTAAACTCACTGGTCTAGTTCTCTGACTTGTTTCTCGAACCTTTTTAAAATAGCAGTATAATATTTGCTTCTTTCCATTCTAACGGAACTACTCCCTCATCTAAAGACAATTTGAATACTGTTGCAAGCAGTATGCTAATTAGTTCCTGTCTTTTGCTTATACTTACTATTTCCATAGTAATTTGGGTGGAACGCCATCCACTCTAGGTTATTTATTATCCCTCATATCCCTTATTTTCTTAGCTACCATTTGTGGGGTTACAATTTCTTGTCCTAAATAATCTGACTCTCTCCCCTTGTACTGGCAATGAACTAAAATCTTCTCTGGTAAATACCGAACTAAAGTACTCGTTTAGGTTTTCTGCCATTAAGAATCCCTGTTATTATGTTTCCATCACCACCTTCTAAAGGACCGACCTTATTGTAAACTTTCTGTTTACTTTGAACATACTCATAACAAACTTGCGGTCATGTTTTATATTAAAAGAAATTTTTTGTTCATGGCTTCTCATTGAATTTCTAATTCCAGCTGTAGCATGGCGAAGTGCTTCTTTATAAATGATATAGCCTTCTTAATTTCCAGTATGTGTATATGACTTCCACATCATTTGCTAATATTTAATTTTTCTAATGGCTTCTTTCGATAAGTGTTTCTTTTTAAACCCTTTCCCCTGTTTCTTCAAAGAGGAAACATTAACTGACGGTGCACACAATTTCACTCTTAAAAATAGTCCGGCATTCTGCTGAACATAACGTATCATTACGTGACATCCTCAGAAATGATCCATGTCTGAAAGATATGAAAACCACCGAGAGTTGTGATTTGGATGTTAAATTTGCAGAGCATCTGAAACACTACAGAGAGTTTTTGCAGTAAAAGGTACACACCCAAACGTTGTGTGACACAACAAAACATTACAGAGAGTTAGTAAATGCAATTATTTTGAACATATTGTCAAAGAAGATCTTGGTGACAATGATGATGATGTGGCTAGACAAGAGCATTTATACCCATGGTAATTCCTTGATCCGACTGTTCCAATCTTATTGTACTTCTTTATATGCACATCAATTATAGTGGAATAATAGAGCCGTATCAATTAGAAAACCGTTTGTAATATACAATAATGTCTGCAGATTGTTGTGCAAGTAGCCAAGAGATTGTAGTGCTAGTTATGTCTGTATCATGTGACCATGCCCACCTGTAAGTGTTGATCAAAAAAACAAATTGTATAGTTTTATTGTGTGTAGCTAAATCGAACAAACCAGAGTACTACAGAGTATTGTTACTAGCGATACACTATACACATCACCACTGAAAGCCAATTCAATTTTGTTTTGAAACTTGATGTTTTGTTAACCATTTGAACATGTGTAGGTGGAATCTTTGGAATTGTGAACATTGTTCCAAGCTTAATAACGTAACTAAGCACAAACTGTCAGGGCGCAAACCTTCAACATGCATGTTGTAGTCAGAAGAACGTAATAGTAAAAAAACCTCGTAGCTGACACTCTCGCTTAAATACATTCCTTACGTTGTATCTAATGGTAATCTATTGTACCACTATAACTATAAGTGATTTCATGTTATTTAAATTTGCACGGAATATCCGTTATGGACATAATACACGTTGAATGCTAATGACTTGTACAGTGTTTCCACCTTATTACACCAGCGCTTCTGTGTGGTTCCACGAATTACAGAGTTATGTATTTCTTATGGGATGCGAGTGTCTGGCTGGCCCTTGTGGATGGTGCATCACTGCATACACAACCAGCGAAGTCGGTAACTAGTCTAAACACCTAATTCAGCTAACACACATCCCCTTGAAAGACAGTGCTGGGTGGACGCTAGATGCGTTACTACTGCGAGAGCTCCTGATTGTCCTGTTTGCTTTAAAAGAACTTTGCTTAGACACTTACCATTGACATTGACTGCTGATGTTCCCTTTGTGAGATGGTTTGGCATGGCAAATGCCCAAGTATTTTAGGTCGTGTTAATTGCTATAGTGACATGTACGAACGACTACGTCATCGAATAAAATACATTAAACGTCTACTGCATTACAAAAAGATACCAGCCGAGACCAAACAAGGATTAAAAAGGAACACAAATGTTTTGTCACTCAGCCTTTCTTTATTGAGTGCGCCTCCAAAACATACAGATGTATAAGCAACAGTTGTAAGGGGTAACTGTGCCCGTGTAATATTTATGGCGGAGGGACAGACATAGTAAATCAGATGTTATGGTGGGACGGCTGCTAAAGGTGCTGAAACTTGATGTACAGTTAATTGTATTGATCTATTTGTCATATTTATTTTATTAACTTATTATAAGCGCTCAGCCACGTTACAATTGCAGGATAGTGAAACATCACTTTTTAGCAATAAATACTTGAAGACTGAAGGCTGAAGACTTGAAGATAACAACGTTGACAGCCGACACCAAGAAAGGGTAATCCAGCATTATTACAAATACCTCAACATTAGTAGAATACAATGTGTACCAGAACATGTCTTGTGAACTAACTCTTGAACAGGCCCTCACTCACACGCACGCACACACGCACGCACACACAGATTCACTCCTACCACCTGCATCACGACCACGAGATCCCACCACCAGGAAGATGGTAGCATCTTGAGTTGGTGAGCCGCTTTCCTTCATGCATTGCATTATTGCCATTCGAGTTGTTTCACTTAGAACTGCAATTTTCAGGGTCCGTACACATCTGGGCATTTGAAATTCAAGGCTATTCAAGACTTTTCAAGGCTATTTGAAAAAGAAATTCAAGAGTGTTTTAACGACATATGCACTTTTAAGCGCAGTAAATTAAGTTAACATTAACATTTTTACTCGACTAAGAAAACAATGGCGTCGATTGCCCAATGTGCACAAGTTATTTTTATGGCTGTTATTCGTCACAACAATTGAGTAAAAACAATATTTTACTAACCACAATTAAATTCAAGACTTTTCAAGACTCTTTGTAAAATAAAAAAACCTCAAGGCCTTGAATTTGGTCCAATAAAATTCGAGGCTTCTGAAGATTTTCAAAGCCATGTACGGATCCTGAAATTTAGCGTGGCACAAGATCGATTGTATCGACCACGATCTTCATGTATAAGGTGTCATCCTTCAAGAACCGCGAGTTCTGCAGGTCATCGTGTGAGATGAACATTGGGCAGCCAGACGCAATATTCATCTCTGTTGAAGGGCTCCTGAAGCTCGAGCTTGTCGGGTCAGTCCGAGAGGTCACGACGAGCTGGCGACTGGTCAAGCAGGCTCAAGGTGACTTTCTGGCGGAACGGCCATTCTAGCAGCGCATCGTACTCTCCACGCAAGAGAACGAAAAACAGAGACAGGTGTGTACCCTTACCCATGCCCTCACCATTCAGATAGACACGCCCACACATCTTGTAACCATAGCGACTGGTGTAGAAGGGCTGGCTGTACAGGGACATGACCTGCAACAGCAACAGATGACAATGCCAAATAAATTCTTAACATTTCCTCAAGCAACAAAATATCCAAACCTAGAGACACAAGACAAAGCAAATGTGAAAATGTTGCTTTTGTGGGAGCCCAGAGGTGCCCTTAGAAACAGCCAGTCAAATAAAATGTCTTGTGAATTACCTCTTTACCCAAAGTGAAATCTGTAATGTTGCGTGCGAGCGTAGCTATACTAGGTTTTAGACGGAAGAATGACAGTGACATGCGTAGCGTTTGGTGTAATTTATTCAACCCATATCTGGGTCATAGCTACCCGGATGTGTGTAGCGTTGTACTTAATGCAGCAAAGCCTTGGTGGCATTTGTGCTATTACTACAAAGTCTAGGCAAAATTAGAGGATAAGTTAGTGCACGGTTTCTGAAAAAATAGGTATACAGAAAATGTAAATTTGCTTAGCCAATGAAGGATCGAGTAGAGTACCTTTGTAGACATGCCACATGATACGGATTACCCGTATCCGATACGGATTTTGGCCGTTTTTTAAGTGAGACGGTCGTAGTCCATTTTGATACGGATTTTAACTAAATTTATGGATACATTATTTTTAATCACATTATGTCCTTGTATGCGTCACAAAACTACAGCACAATGGAATAATCGTTTACTGTTAGTGACTAAGTAAATCGATTCGAAACGAACGAACTAAACCACCTATTAGTTTATTGGCGCGCTGGTAATTTTTGTGTTCTGAAAACAGCGGCAGGTGGCTCAACGGGTGGGAACGGGGCGTGTTGCAGGCGCGTGAAGATTATGAAAAGCAGTACAGGAAATGGAGCTCGACGCCGCGAAATCGCCTGTAGCCCTATTTCTGATTTCAAGAAGTTGACGCTTGCCAGTGAAACTTCGATATTCGCGCGAACTGCTGAGATAAATTGTTATTATTTGATGACACGTACTGTTATGCGGTACGCAGTTTAAACGTGCTGAAGTGAACTAAAACGTCGGTAATTTTCCAGTTAACTGGCCTAAATTATTAGGGCCTTTTCAAAACGGTTTTATCACTTTTTTATGTGTATGTGTTTGGAATGCCATTCTGCATCACACCCGCTAAAACGAAGTCGGATATGGGTTTTTTAAATTGTGTTTTATATCAATTTAATGTCGTCGAATCGACGTAAATAAGCCGATGTCACTGGGAGTGAGCTGCACAGAGCTCCCCAGACGTAGACAATATCATGACCGCAAAGCCAAAGCCGATGTCTTGCGATTTGCGAATATGTCCCCAAAACTAATGCTACATCATTAACTTTTTATTCTATATAATGCAGATATATTTGTTTTCAGGATTTAATTTTTTAAATATGGCTAATTGTTTTTTTCGACTTCGCAATGCAACGCTAGACATCGCCTTTGAGTCTGACAAAGCCGGGATTTGAGGCCCCGATGTGTCTGGGCTGCGCTAACTGCTTATTTACGTCGAGTCGACGGCATTAAATTGATCTAGAACACAATTTAAAATATATGTATCTGACTTCTTTTTCACTAACATGACCTGAATGACCAGGTGACACAAGTGGGACAAGGTTCCTACACTTTCATGTTACAGAAACAATCCGCAACTATCCTAGAGTGATAGTGAATATATTGTTCATGGCTCCAAGAATGGTTTAGAGGCCTAGAAATACCACCTGCCCAGAAACTGGTGTCATATGATGTCAAAGAAAGACTACATGAAGATGACACCCTAACCAGCCGCACGGAAATGACAATCCCACAGATAGTTGAGCTTCTCGACTTCTGCCTGAATACGACGTACTTCATATACGATGGGGCATACTACCAGCAAACACACCGTGCAGTTATGGGATCACCCACATCTCCCCTAGTAGCTAATTGCTACATGGAACAATTTGAGAAAACAGCCATCTCTACAGCACCGCACCCCCATCATTGTGGCTACGATACGTGGACGACACATTCACCGTACTTCACGAATACGACGTGGAAGAGTTCACTGAACACATAAACAACATCAATCCACACATCAAATTCACCATCGAACCTGAGAAAGACAGTTTCCCTTCCTGGATCTATGCACCCATATTCTGGATGATGGATCCACGAAGATAACCATCTACCGGAAGCCGACGCACACGGACCAATAACTCAATTTCAAGTCACATCACCCTATAACCCACAAACGTTCAGTTCTATGCTCGCTCACCAACAGGGCACAGCAATATGTCACCACAGCTGAAGACAGGAAGTCAGAACTGGAACACGTCAACAATGCCCTGAGAGCTGACGGATACCCAGGGTGGGCGCGTGCACCTCCACCATCCAGTGCAAAAAGACCACCTAACACGAACAACATCCCACGAAGATCTATGCTGGGACTACCATACGTGGCAGGACTTTCAGAACAGCTTGGCCGGATTTATAGGTCACATAACATACACATGTACCACAAGGCGGCGAACAACCTCCGCTCGATGGTAGTACACCCTAAAGACAAAACACCTAAAGAACACCAATGTGGAACCATCTATAACATCACGTGTGACATCGACAGCAGCCACACATACATAGGTGAAACCAAGATAACTCTCAGCCAGAGATTCAAAGAACACACAAACCTGGACAAACCAACAGGAGTAGGAGATCATTGCCGGGCCACAGGACACTCGATCAGTGTCCACGAAGAACACTAAAGTACTGACCCGTGAATCCAACTGGCACAAGAGAAAAGTGAAGGAGGCCATATACATCAGACAGAGAGCCCCTACCATGAGATCAAGGATACCATCTGCCTGCCATCTACAATCTAATTATCCTGCCGAAATCTGAGGCAACACACGTGACACCAGTATGTGAACAAGGCCCGTAGATGACGGGTCGAAACGTCGTACTCATCTTCGACTTTAAGCTCCAAAGAAAGGTAATTATACTACAATATCCTAGAGTGACTGTAGTTGCAAAATTGACGAATTACTATAGTAAAGCAAGATTGAATTGTATATCATTTTGAACTGACCCTGTTTTGAAACGCATCTTGCTTGCGACGTGCATAGTCTGAGACCTTCCAGATGAGTACCCCCTCGTAGTTTGCTGTCTCCAGACACTGGAAGCGTACGTCCATCTCAGCAAGACGTATGTCGTGTACTCCAACCTGTGCTACACCTGTGAATGAAATACATCTGAAGTAAAACAGGTAAGGCAGGGAATATGTCTATGTCTGTATGTGTTGCATGTCCTCCCATATGCTTTGCTTCTTATGTGTTTTTGTATTCAAAATTCCAAACGGTGCCATATCATAATGTCTGATGATCTATTAGAGTGTTTTCTGTGACTGCTGAATGTTTCGTATTCTGGCCATAACTGACTGGTGCTCCAAGTTATGTATCATTCCTGAAAGGTCCAGTACGAATACTTTGTGAAACAGTTCCTTGTATCTCTTTGTATGTAGCATGCTCTGGGACACAATACTGAAATAATGACTTCACTGTTTGGTTAATGATCTAACTAAGAAGAAAACAAATGGGCCATTATTGATGACAGGTAGTCTTGTTACTGTTAGTTTCTTAATATGTGCTGGAGTGGATACTGACAGTATGTATTGTCACACTGTACCTGACAGGCTTCCACCTCTGACGTCACTGCTTTGCTCAACGTCACCAGTCTCCTCAGTACCAGTAAATCTTCCCTGCATCAGACCTTCCTGCTCGCTCAGTTCATTTCTTGTTGCAAATGTCTCATATTCTGCCCTCAGTCGGCCAACTTCTCCCTGTCACCATAGCAAAGAGTAAATTATCAGTAACCATAAAATACTGATGTAAAGTTAAATATCCATACATTGGCGTGGTAGACAGAAAATTCAGATCTTTACACATTAGATGGATTTATGTTGTGAAATAACCATAGGCGCAATCATGTTTTGCAATTTTTACTAAAATGATCAAATTCTTCTGTAAGATATTTATGTGCTAAATATCTAACACATATTCTTTACAGCATACCACCGTAATCCAAATGTTATGGAAGACACTTGTATAACAAATTGTTTGTCTTATCTACGTCATGTAAATTGTCTGTGTGAAACTGTGTGAGACTGCAGTGTATTAAAATATGTCAAGAGCGTTAGAACATGAGATTTCAGTGTTAAATGTTACGGCCAATACATTTTAATATGCTGGATAAATAAAGTAGTCTGGCAGAGTTTGGATTTGCATTAGGATAATTAAGAATGGAAAGTCCTGCCAACATTAAGATACACTATCACCCAACCAAGTTACCAAGAATGACACAGTGAAGTTTAACATCTAGTGACTTACCTGGACCGCTGTCACTTTCTCTTCCAGTTGGGTTATCTTCAGGTTTGCTTCATTCAACTGCCTTTTCATTGATACATTCTCGTTGGTTTGTTCCTGGAAGTGAATACATCAAGTAACTGATTGACTGTACCTGCCACATTAAAAGGTTTTCCTGTATATCCTTGAGGCGTTTTAGCAGTTTACGCATGAATTACTCATCACACAATCCCTGGCATACAAATCGTCCTTCCAAAGTAATTGAGGAACTATTCAATATATATATATATATATATATATATATATATATATATATATATATATATATATATATATATATATATATATATATATATATATATATATATATATATATGATATATATATATATATATATATGATATATATATATATATATATATATATATATATATATATATATATATATATATATATGATATATATCCCATGAAAAAAATGCATCTTTTAGATACAAAACACTAGCCAGTGCAATATATAATATATGAATTTTTGAGAAGTAGTTTCACATATTATATGAAGCTACTTCTCAAAAATTCATATCTGAAGTAGATGCTTGTAACCACTGTTGTTGTACTTAGTGTATTAGTAGCAGGTTATCTTCTAACAAACCTTGCATGGTGACACATCTGTTGCCCTCTTTCATGTCACACAAGTGTATTAGTTAGACAACAGTCTGGTTAGACAAAGCTGGAGGTGTAAATATGGGCCTATCTCAGCTAAATCCATCACTGGATACTACTGCAAAAAAACTTGGCTGTCACTCCCACTATAATTCATGATACTGTTATTAATTGACATAGCAACATACTCATATTTTCAAACAGTCTACACAATGTTCACACATTCATCTTGGTGGGCTTTGCTAGTGGAATTTTTTTTATGTTTTCGATAAACTCAATAAAATGATCTTGCATTGACACATTCCTACCTCAAGTCGAGTTTCGAGCCATGTTCGTTTCAAGTCATCTTCTTGAACACGCTTTACGAGAAGGTCAAAATGTTCTTGGTGAGCAGTCAGTTCATGGGTGCTCACTTCAGAGTCACTCCCCTGAAAATAAATGTAGCAACACACATCAACATAGTAGTATCATAATAAGTGTGAATGTTTGCATGTGTGCATGTGCGTCTTACCTCAAATGTAAATCCAATGAAGTGGTATTGACACTGCTGAGGACGCATAGCACAGCTTTGCTTGTGCATCTCCATCTGAAATTATCGCAAGCAGATAAATACATTATAGGATATCTTATTATACATTTTACTATCTTGTTCTATTATCTCTAATCTGAGTATGTGCTTCTTTTAAATGACTAGAAATCTGCAGAAAGGAATGGTTAGTTGGTTCCAAGACCATTTTGTGAACAATCCAATCAATAGTGTGGTTCTGTGGTTAACTGCCGAACCAGTAGATATTGTAACATAGATAATATATATATAACGTGAGTTGGTATATAGTGAGTTGGTAATAATGAATTAAATGTCTTGGTGAATCATAGCCTGTGACACTGCTACCAGGAAACCATTTGAGAAGGTGCCCAGTGCTACAGGCCTAGACAGTGATAGATATTCACATTAACTGCAACATAGCTGAATGCTTCCCAGAAAAATCAAGATGGTGTCCGACTGAACAGGTCTGCCAGGAAGTAATGTATAGGCTTTAATCCTTAGGACTGGATACAACACTATACAAGAACTTAAACTGTTTTACTATAGTTAACTGGCAAAAGGTTTTTCTAATCAATCCAAAAAACACCTGGTAATCACTCTGACATCTGCTTTGTCATTCAAGGTCCACAAATCCCACTGGCACATTTTCATGGAAATGCAATGTAAACATTCCACCAGACTTCTTTCCCATATGAATATTCTGAATACTATCTATTGGGAGTAGTAAGTTATGCATACAACATTACAAACACAACAGGTTTTAACAGTAATGGTAACACACCTGGTTTCTGAGAGTGTTCTCCCTGCATCCATATGGGCACTCTCAATGTTTCCAATCTTGACCTGTATGAAACAGAAGCCAGTTAGAGTTCTGAGATCAACATTAACCTGACCCAATCATCTCATGCTTATTCAAGATTTGTCTGTTTGTGTTTTGATCAACATCACACTACATGTAATGTTTGGGAAGTGGGTGTATTATTGGAATGCACACACACATTAAGAGCTGCTCAACCGCTGTTGAAATGGGTATTTGGGACTTCCTGCAACGGCTCCTTGGAAAGGGAACAGGCATTTAATGCATCATTCATTATGCCAGGCACCGCTTGAAAATTATGGCAGATTGGGATTCCCCACATGTGAATGTCCTATCACATCTGTCACACCTCATTTTACTTTTTAGCCCCTCAAATCCACCTGGGAGATTAATGCAGGTATTGCCACCAGGGTGGCCTCATTCCAGAATAGGGTATATAGAGTTGGCTCTCAGGCCAGCTGTGAAATAAACTTAAAACAAGGATTTTAAAGATAAAACTACAGCTATATACTATTAAAAGTATTCAATATTAAGCACATATTAACACAACAATAAACAGAAATAAAAACTTGCAGTTGTTTATGAAGCATGAATTATGGCAGAATTACAGCTGCCATTACATTACTTATACTGTGTATGCGACATCTACAAATGCGTGTTTCTTAATAACAAATACTGAAATGAACATCCGATAGCTTCCTATTTGTTAATCCTAGTTATGTGACGCTTGCTTGTGTCTTATTTAGAACACAAAATAAGCATCAACGGGCGAGCAAAGAACATTTGATTACAACCCCACCCCCTAAACGCAGCCTCTATTTTAGTCAATTGTTGGTCGCCGAATGAAACGGATTGCCCACGCGCGTCTAAAAATTAACTATCTTTCACCTGCTCATTTTAGCGACATATATACCCTAACTGAAACACCGAACACAATTGAGAATATATTTAAATATACCCCAGATGTGACTGAGAATAAGAAAGCAGCGCGGTTTCTCCAAGTATGCCCCGACTGCCGTTATCCGAATAGGTTCAATGATGCTCATACAAACTAAAATTGGGCACCTAACAGAAGTGTCAGTATGTTGAAATTGTCTACAAGAACTAACACTCCATCCCTGTCGACAGTCTTGTACTTTTCAGCTGTATCATAACCGAATTATGCATATATTTGCATATGACATGTCAGCTTAAACTAATGATATACATAAGTGATATATAGTCTGATAAGAAACTATATAAATCACTGGTATTTTGTATGTTCTATCCGAATTGTCAACATCTAAGATGCTCTTTAATGCACTTAAAGCAATCTGGATATGTTTTAGTAACAAAATTATTACCACAATGAATGCGTTTACAGCGATCAAGTTGCGGCACCCTCTGTCTATTCAACATTTGCCACGTGTCTATGGTGTCACTGGCCAACATTTGTTTCTGAAATTAACTAATCTACCAGCTGTGTCTGATGTTTTCAATAGTGTATGTACACCAGCGAAATAATTTGTGACAAAATAAAATACGTGTGATGGTTATGGAAGTGTCTCTGTCTAATATAATGGGTTGCGCCCGAGTAAAGTGCGGCTTATTGCAAGTGGGGTAGGGTGATAATTTGTCTGACGCAAGAGATACGTTCTACTGTGTATCACGAATATGCTTCCATCGTGTAACGTGTATATTCCTGAATGTATGTCCCACATTTCAGCGCTCTGTATACAATTTAATTGAAATTACCATCGAAAGACGCTGCCTGACCTTTCAATATTGCGAAAATTTATGAGAAACTGGCCTGTGATTTTGAGCCCTCCTGGGGACGTATATATACGACGCACAGTTCATAATTGCATCATACAATTAAGCAAAGTAGGTGAGCATTATGATATACAGAAATTCGTGAAATTTTGCACTTTGCGTGTCCGAAAAAATGCTGTTCAAAAATTAGATTTTTGCATTTTTATGGTGAACTTTACATTTTGTAAAAGAAAATGTAAACAAATATATATCTTCAATATTCTCTATATGTTACTGTCAGATCGGTAAGAGACTGTGGTGGACTGTTTGTTGTGTACAGTGCCATTAGTTTCAGGCAAACGTCTGATCTATTATCGGTTTCTGAATAAACGTGTTTCAACCCACACACGGTGCTATATATCTTGGAGGGGTGCAACGTTTGAAGACGCATATTATAATTATTATCGAGATGGTGTCAATTTCCCTAGACAGTTAATCTAGCTATATGTCATTCTTGATGTATGACTAATTTTTGTGAACTTTTGACGTTTTCGGCCAATCTATTTGGTGTAAGACCACCAAAAGGTGCACGTCCGCCATTCCCCGTGCGACCGCAGAGTACCCTATAAAAGCAGCATTATGCAGGTTGTCTGAATTTCTGTGAGCACATATGTAGTGTGGAGTGGTTATAAATGACGTTTTTGTGCAGCGTGACATCAGAGCTGTCAAATTATGACAGCTGTCATTCTGTGCATTTCTGCGTATTAATACAGTTGTCATTTTGCTTGGTGATGTAATCAGGGGCAATCCGTGGGTGGTTCAAGTTGGAGGGGTGTAAGGTTTGAATTAACTTTGTGGGAGCCTGAGGTATTAAAAGTTCACTAATTTTTCACTGAACCTCTGTCTATGGAGGGTAAATAATTAACTAAATATGCTGTGAAATTGTCAATAACAGAGCTGATCAAGATTAATAGGAAATGAAGGAAACGTTATAATGGTCGCCTATGGAAAATGCAAAGGTGGTCTTACGCCAGCAGGCGCTCACATGTAAACAGGGCAGTGTGCCGTTGTCCACAAGTTCATACCCGGTGGCCATACCCAAGAAAATGCAATTTTTCACTTGTTATAATTTATCAGCAAACGTAGATGGCCTATCAATGTGGATATTTCCCATATGCCGGAATACTGAGGCAGATAAGATAAGGGGTGATTGTGGGAAGTTACTTGTGTCAACTAGGCAGCTATCTATCGAATGCATTGCATGAATGCCCAAAGAACACGCCAGGATTTGTTGCTATCGTTTCTGCACATGTTTGTAAATTGGTGTTATATACAGCCTTTTTACACCACAACTCATCCACATATAGTGATTTTAGTTTATTGTTTTGCTATGACAATACAGTCATAATAGTGCTTTGATAATGTAACTTAATTGTTAGGCTTTCATTATTCCGATAAATATTCCCTTTGCCAAAAAACTATTGATTTTCTATAGAATATTTTATAGGATTTTTGCATAATAGTTTTCCATAAAATATTTTATTTCTATAGAATTTTTTCTATAGAATATTCTATAGGTATTTTCTATAGAAAACAATAGAATATTGCATGCATGCATGATACATCACATGCATGCATGATACACCAGACTGTGACCACAGGCACAGTCTGCACATGTGCTGCGTGATACGGTGCGTACGAATCGAGACTTCTGTATGACTTCAGCCCTTCTGCAGTGTACATACCCGGAGTGTTTATGAAGTATGTGTAAATGCAGCCATAATCTACAGAGGGCCACTGGCCCTCTGTAGATTATGGCTGCATTTACACATACTTCAGCCCACTTTGACACATCATCTACCCATTCCGTCATGTCAGTGTCAAGCCTCAGAGACAGAGCTAGCGTGTGGGTACCTATCATCGACAGGGTCCCTAATGGCTAATGATCGACCGTTTCATAAATGCAATAAATTTGGTGTTGACCGTTACTGTACTAACGTAATTGTATATGTGTAAACAAATACGCAAACTGATGTCATGCCCATGGGCGCATCCATGTTGTGTGACACATCTTTACTTAAGTTTATGTGCTGAACGCGAACGGTCGATCATTATAGGGACCCGGCCCCCGGTGACCTATTGGGTGAGAAGGTAATCACTGCTGGTATTTTATCACCAAATTGTATCAAACTATTTTTTGTGTTTGTAGAAATCGTCAATTAATATGCTTTGAATAGAGAATAATTTAAATTGCGTAACTTTACATCAAAGGCGAATAAAACGCGGAAAACTACGCAAAAACGGTCGATCATAGGTACCCCGACGCTATACGGGGGGTCTGGGACATCGTATCCCGATAATGACAGTTTCTGCCTTATAGCGATTCAACGACACACTGTCAAGATGGTTTATTTGGTCAGCCAAGTGTGCCATTACTCACATGTGTCCATTCACAAAAAGAACTAATTAATAACAGTTATAACACCCACAAAACGAATGACTAACAAACATAACACAGCAAACCCCGGCTTAGCGCGGCTGCTGTTTACGACTTTCTGCCCTACGCGACCCTGCGCATAAGTCTCGCGCGCGAAAACGAGGCTGGGGGCAGTTGGGGGCAGGAGGTCCATATTCTCCATGTTAACGTATAGGACTTCGTTTTGTTTTTGGTTGTAATAATCGAACGGTTCCAGTCTAACTATTTCAGTTATACTGTCCGAAAGATTATTACAAGCAGAAGCAGTGCAACACTTTGCCGGTGACAATGATCACGGAAATCATGAATTTTAATCGATTATAATGGTGGTTGCCATGGCAATAGCGGCAAGTACTTGCGTTTGGCGATCTTGGCTAATAATGAAAAGTGCCATTTTTCCGGTAGTACAACCTGTTTGGGGCAAACGTACACATGTGTTATGATTATGCGAATTTAGACAACTTGTCAGATATAACTGCTTATCGAAACCACAATGTACAGCAATGTAAAATGCAAATCCCGTAAACTATTTTATTGTGTATTATTCTCGTGTCCAGTCCCCAATTGTCTCGCTTAATAGCGCTTATCGCAATTGAGCCGTAGGTCTAAATATAGACTGTGCGGCTGCCCCTC
>OZ024856.1:19753190-19783190 GCA_964017155.1 Oasisia sp. SBJ-2009
ATCATGAGTCATGACGTGGACAATGCAGGTAAGGGAATTTTCCACAGTGGTTATAGAGCAGAAATTTCCACTGGGTCTAATGGATAGCGCACAGCCACAGCCGTATTATTTTGATATGCCGGCGACCTGCCATTCCCTCACTCAGTCTCAGTGGCAGTGCCAGTGCCAGTGGCGTAGCCAGGATTTTGCATTGGAGGGGGCCATCCGACAATCAAGCAAACTCGGTATAATATATATATATATATATATATATATATATATATATATATATATATATATATATATATATATATATATATATATATATATATATATATATATATATATATATATATATATATGTAGACGGAAGGATTATCATTGAAGACAGAACACACGTGTAAATGCTTATACCATTTATTGTGGTGTGTTCTAAATTATACGAAACAACTAAAACAAAAACCTGTAAACATAAAAAAAATGTCATACAATGGTAACATAAGTTCATTCAGGAATAGCATGAAACATAATATTCATTGTATAATAGTGATATAGTTCAATTGCCTGTGATACCAAATAGCAGGTTAGCTCCTGTGATATTTGTAAATAGACATCAATTCTGCAAAACTCCTTGACGTACTTATCATCAATAAACACAGATGTAAAAATTATTAATGTAAACATCGCTCTCCCGTGTTGAGAAACCAGTACATCCTAAGTAACATCAACACAGTAATAATTCCAAGTAATTATGTCATACATAATACGTAAATATTTAGTTAATAATGCGTCTACAATTAAATGTATATATTACTACATTATATCATTTCATGCCTAAGGTATAAATGAATTCCATAACATATGACAAGCATGTAATTGTTCCTAACCAATTAATAATACATTATGACATCCATGCATGCAATCATGTGTGCTCATCCCAATTAGGATATGTAGAAACTACTGCAGCTGAGCATTGGCTCAGTACAAGTATGTCTAATATTGTCTATCCGTAGCTATGCTACATGTCTTTGCTGTTTGTAAACAAGTAAAAACAGTCCTAATGCCAAGCATAGTACCAATTATAACAAGTCTATCATTAAACGATTTACAACCAACTATCAGCTGTAACCTAATAACTAATATTGAATAACTAGATATCTTATGTCTGCTAACATAATTATTCTATAAACAATAATTAATGCGATAAGATAGCACTCTGTTAAAAATCCGTATATTCATACAAGCTCTGGAGATAACACATCTACTAAGTGTCACATACACTCTGGCTTGTGTAGCCTCACACAACAAGTGTAACTAGTTAGAACAACTTAGTGATTAAAACAATACTTATTGAACATAAAATCCTGCATATATATAGCCTAATCATATAAAATCCAAGGTTAATAACCTCTCTCTCTCTAGACTAGCCAGCTATCATGGTCAATCCAGTGGGCAATCTGTCCACTGACTACTGACAGTCAACAGGATATTAATGACTGACTATACCCCACTGTGCAGGGTGTGCAGGGACTGACCTGACCCAGCCACACAACACCCATCAACCCAGACTACTGTCTATCTGCTAACATCTCTGTGGGGAACATTCAAAGCAGCATCTCCTAAATTCCTAATTACTCCTATTGAGTATTAAGACTCAATGTATTTAACAGATCAATATTCTAGTAGTCGTATAATGGTGTAATGATTTGTTTCTCACAACAGAATTTCTTGTTCTAATATACAACATCTGTATACAAGTGCTGGGGAAATTTAGCATCCACTGTCAACAATTCAAGTAACAGTGTTTACCACAGTTAAATGCTAATTTGCCTATAAGTAATAGCGAATAAATGCATGAAAACAGCTGTAAGCATTTCCTGGATCAATCCACCTACCTTTCATGCTTCTTTTGGTGCTTTAATGGAGTGAAGCGAGTGCCAAAACACACAGGAGTGAAGAGAGTGCCCAAAACAAGCAGTCTCTTCTCTACCAACCCTTGCTCCCACTGACTGCTGCTTGCTCCCCAGTGGTAACAAGATATGACTCATACAGCCCAAAACCCACCATTCGCGAGGGGGCAGCACTGGGCTCACGGTCCAAGCTGTGCTTTTTACATTTCGGCGAGATAAATTGTTTAGGCGATCAAGTGTTTTGTTTTACGCAAATCTAAAACATGGCAACATCAAAGGATTATGGTTCTTGGATACTAAAGGCTTTGAAAATAGAACTTCAAACACGGAAGGCGAAAAGAACAGGGAAAAAGGCGGATCTTGTGAAAAGGTGAGTGAGCGATAAATAGGCCTTGTTGACGGTTGTCTCAGTCTCGATCATATTCTAATTGAAGAAACTTCGTCTGGATGCTAAATCAGCGTGTTTTATTGTTGCATCTGTATATTCCTGTGTTCAATTTAATACAATTAAAACATAGTTTAAATGTTTTTTTACATTTGTTTCCAGGCTTGAGCACTATGACTAGTATGAGTATGACCGGAATCTGAACTTTGGCATGGAAGCACAAGAAGACGAGAACCCATACACGATTGTCACCCCGTCCCGTGCTGACTACAAGGACCTGAATGCTGACACGGAGGTGTGTATTTGTCGCACACATTTCCTGCAATCCATTGAACCATTCATTTTACCATGTTCTGAGTTACTTTAATCAAGAAGTTAATTTAACCATTATTTTGTTACTTGTAGTTTTAATTAAATATATTTATTTCAGACTGGCAGTTTGGAATTCACTCTCACTGTAGATATACCTTTATCCTGTTTATGGTTTTCCATCACTTACCATACTCTAAATAACATTTGTGTCATCTAACAGATACCCATTTACGCATGCACCTACCAGTGGAACCATTAGTATGCTCTTATCGCAGTATTTGAAGCGGATGTAAGTTATATTCACTATATTATTAATAACCTGAATATAGTTCATACAACATTTCAATTTATGTGTAAATCATTCTTATGAATACTACAAGTTCCTAATATGTTTGTCATACCCGACTCTAAATAAAGATTATATGTATTTATTATCTGTGTTTTATGAAGTAAAATTATGAGTTTTTATATTGCCACATCTGTAGCTGGAAATATTTGTCACTTACACGTAGCTGTGAACATAAAGAATAATGTTTCATTTGTTTTCTTTTTATTATCAGTTTCCTCGGATAACGATGGACTCCTTAAATGGATATCTGGCATCATTCAGAACATCACTCAATGAAAAGATAAAGGCACTATACAGAGAAAGGTTCCTCCATTACATACGGACTACATCTGATGGGGACAGGTACTTTGCATTGGTCAAATGTGCTGCTGAGATGAAGAAGAGTGTGCTGTATGTGGTGGATGTGGCAGTGGACAAGGAAGGAGCTGTACTTGAGTGTCACTGCGAGTGTGCTGTGGGCACTGGGCCTGACGCACACTGCAAACATGTGTAGTGTGTTTTGTATGGCTTGGTGTGTTTTGCGGAAATCCATGAAGTTGTCACTAAGGAGACTTGTACTCAACAACTACAGACCTTCCATCACTGCAAGCTGTACAAAGGTCCCCCTCCCCCCCCCCCCCCCGAAAGGATCACAGTTACGCCTGAGAGGGACAGGGAAAGACAGGGATCTGCGTAATTTTGTGGACTTCGATCCTCGGCCACAACATCTTGTTAGGAAACAAGCCTCATTATTTAACAATCAATGTTTAAATTACCAAGCCACCTATGGTGCATCATCTGCTGGGCTGCCAATGCCAATACTTCACATTATTCCACCTGCGAATATAGCACAGTGGCAAACGATCACGACTATTTGGCAGATCACCCAGAAAACATTTTTTAGACACCTTGAGGATCAGGACCATTACATGTATATATATATATATATATATATATATATATATATATATATATATATATATATATATATATATCATCTGAATGCTTATCACATTGTTTTTAGTAAAATAATATATATATATATAATCATTTATTGTTGGTCTGTTACTAATTATAAAATAAACAAAGGTGTTTATTGTATGCTTATGTTGACTACATGACTATATTGTATGTTATTTAAAATAGTTATGTTGGCTACGTGTATTTGAATATTGTGACTGTGAATCAAATTGAATGATCAACACAATTATATATATATATATATATATATATATATATATATGTCTACATTTATATGAATGTATATATATGTATGTATATATAAAATATATATATATATATACATATATATACATATAAATGTGTAGATATATATATAAATATATATATATATATATAATATATATATATATATATATATATATATATATATATATATATATATATATATATATATATATATAATATATACACACACACACACACACACACACACACACACACACACACACACACACACACACACACACACACACACACACACCGAGTTTGCTTGATTGCCGGATGGCCCCTGCAATGTTAAATCCTGGCTACGCCACTGTACTGAAGGTACGTTTTACAAGATTTACACCAGGCGTTTACATGCATTTGTTCGTGGGGAGGTAGCAATTAGCCATCTCCCAATAAAACGAAGCAGGACACCGCGGCTGTGCATATAGACAGCGCCACGCGCAGCCTATTGTTGTAGCCTCGATACTAATTATAACCTCGACCACGGGCGTCGATCGGTGGGGGACGCGTCCCCCCACTTTCCAGCCTGGGGGGGACAGCATAGGAAATGTCCCAGATAAAATAAATATAAAATATAATTTGTTATATAGATAAAAACAAAACAAATTTACAGGCATATAGCGAGACTGATCACTCCTCTCTCCTAAAACAAACCCTACGTCTAGTAGTAAAATTAATTTACCAGTTCAGATATAAACTTCCGACTACCCAGTGGAAAATCACTAGATGAATTGCTTCGTTGGCCGCGGAGCTTGATCTTAGTCTAGTAAATATTCGTCATGTCGGCACGGGCGTCGATCGGTGTGGGACGGGGCACGCGTCCCCCCACTTTTCAGCATAGGAATTGTCCCCCTACTTTTCAGTTCATAAAAAATTGCGGGGCATGTAGCCTAACTCACTACTCCTCTCTCTTAAAACCCGCTACATAGGACTAGTAGCTAGACAATAAACTCGCAATATGAAGTTCCGACCACCCTTTAGACAATCGACTAGATAAATTGCTTTGCTGGCCACAACGCGCAACTTGATCTTACTTGAGTAAATAATCATCATGCCGGTGTAGCGGTTACATTTTTCCGGCGTTATAAAGGTTCCGATTGACGCTTCTGCGCAAGCGCGATAAATGTAAAATTATTAATGTGCAGCAAAAGGACAATATATATATGGTATCAATACTACGGGTTGTTCGTTAGGATATACATAACCTCTCTATAAAGTTTTGAGGCATGTTTTGACAGCAAGCGTAAATCACGTGATTATGGTGCGCCATAATCACGGTGATTTAAACAAACGTAAGATGTTATTCTGTTGAACGACATTTTAAGCAGCTCTTCACAGTAATCATCACAGGAGAAATAATGAACAGCCCGTGGCATTTATACCAAAAATGCTTTGTTGTTTCGCTGCACGTTGGTGATTGCGCAGAAACGCCAATCGGACAGTTCATAAGGATCGGAAAAATGTAAGCGCGACACCGGGCTGAGCCGCTGCCGGGTTCTATCAGTTTGCATCCTTGTGTTGGTGTTATTAGTAGTAGATTCTAGCCATCAAGTAAATTATAAATTATGAAATTTGTGTTTCACTTTCACCCCTCGCCTGCTTGATGCTTATCGCCTACGACAGAAGCAGCGGATTTCTGCACTTTGTGTAACTTATTCCCATTTGAGTTATGACAAATTTGTTTGCCAAATTGTAGGACTGGGAAATTCTACACAGCATGGGCGTCGATCGGTGAGGGACGAGAGGAACACGTCCCCGACTTTTCAGCCTCAGGGGGACAGCATAGGAAATGTCCCCCCACTTTTTCAGTTGATAAAAACAAATGTACATGCACATAGCGAGACTGATCACTCCCCTCTCTTAAAAACGTTACATCGGTCTAGTAGTAAAATTAATATACGAGTCATCACGGTAACCACCAAATGTAATAACATCAGTGTGGTTGATGGTCTTTACAGGCCTCTGTAGCAAACCATTTTGTCATACATTTAGAATCCAGTGCATAGTCTCAATGCACATGGCCATCGATTGGTGGGGACATGTCCCCCCACTTTTTAGCCAGAGGGGGACAGCATAGGAAATGCCCCCCCCCCACCTTTTCAGTTCAGAAAACAATGTATGGGCATATAGCGAGACTGATGACTCCACTCTCTTAAGAGACCCTACATAGGCTTAGTATTAAAATTACTCAACTCAGATATAAACTTCCGACTACCCAGTGGAAAATTACTAGATAAATTGCTTGATCGTAGTCCAGTAAATATTCATCATGGCGGGCTCTGTCATTTTACACCCTTGTGTTGATATATTAATACATACATTATAGACTATTAATTTTGTTTGTCCTGTCACCCATTGAAATGCAGCCTGGTCACCCTTGTGGATACTTATATCGCCTACGGCGGAACCAGCGGATTCCTGCACTTTTTGTAATTTGATCCCATTTGAGTGATAAAAAATTCTTTGCCAAATGATGGGTTTGGGAAGTCCTACACAGGCACCCGTGTAAGCTCTGCATCTTGTCATCACGGACTTATATACACATAAGTCCTTGTTGTCACTCTATGATTCAGGCAAGAAGTTATGGGTCCAAAGTCTACCCTCCAAAGTTTCAGTGATTGGGGTGAGCCACAGCCCCTCTTCATATATAATGTAGCCAACATAACTATTTTAAATAGCATAACATGAAGGCCTTTGTTTATTTTAGAATTAGCACCAGACCAACAAAGAATTATATTTTATATTTACTAAAACAGTTATATGTATTTCAGGTCATATATATATATATATATATATATATATATATATATATATATATATATATATATATATATATATATATATATTATATACGTATATATATATATATTATATACGTACATACATATATGTATATGTAAATTGGTCCCCGTCCCCCCACTTTTAAAACCGGATCGACGCCCCTGACCTCGATTGACGAAAACAACGCTCTAAATAACACAACACGTTCGAGTGAGTGAAAATGATCACATAAGTTAATCTATTTTATTAAAGATGTGTATGATAACAATATTATATCAATACTTGACGTATTACTAACGGAAACTACGTTAGTAACAAAGATCGACCGAGTCGAATCCTGGACCGCTACCATCGCGGTCCCAGATTCGGTCGAATCCTGGACTGGTCGAAACGTGGACCACCACACCGCTTCTATACATCTTTCCTCTATGGTAGTATTTCACATATTTTACATGTCATAGAGCATAATAATAAGGCAGTGGCTACGCGTACGTGAGCCGTACGTTTAGGCCGTCAGTCTAAAAGTACGGCATTCATTCTGCGCATGCGTATATGCTATTATTTTCAGTTACGTGAGCTCTATTTTTAGCATCTTTGTCTAATATGCGCATGATTTCCATACGTGAGCCGTATCTTTAGTAGTTATCAATTCCAAAAGTACGTGAAAACTGCATGTTATATTATATAAGCTCTACTGTCGTATCTTTAGCACTCAGATCTAAAAGTAGGCAGGTGCCTAGGTGATTTTTTTTTCACGCGTGCATTCCGTATTTTTAGCAAACAAATCTAAAAGTATGTGAGTTTTTCCGCGCTTGCATGTCGATGTACCTACGAACGGTTGCTCTTTTGGCACTCAGTTTCTAAATATACGTGAGTTTTTGTGCCTTTTATTTTGTTCGCAAGTTGACATATCGATAACATCGACATCGTTCCCTCGTGTAATTCCGCCATATCGATGCGACGAGATGGACGCAACATCCTTGCGCAGAATTGAAAAATAGATGTGCGCGCATCCTCACGTACGGTTAGGCCACGGGTCTAAAGATACGGCTCACGTACGCGTAGACACTTCGTAATAATAATGTATGTAAACAAGCATGGTTTGAGGAATAAACAATAGGCTATTTGACTGTCATCACCGATTAATACACTTATTTATTAAATTCTTTATATAGTGTAGGCAGATTAACAAATTTCCGACAACGCTGCGGTGAAAATGTTAACACGTGGACCGTGAGCCCCGTCGCGCCACCTCGCGAATATATGGGAACTACACATTTTACGAGTCTCGCATGGGCGGTTTCGTTGACACTGGTACGACAGGGTAAACAAGGGAGGGGACTCTTAGGCTCTCCCAGCCATTAAAAATTATATACTAATGGGGTTTATTGGAATAGTGTAAAGTAAAAAAGGGACAAAAGATTAGAAAATATTAGTTAAGTTTTAATGAGATAATTAATAATTTAGTCAGTAACCCTGCCTGTTACATATGTGTGTGTGTGTGTGTGTGTGTGTGTGTGTGTGTGTGTGTGTGTGTGTGTGTGTGTGTGTGTGTGTGTGTGTGTGTGTGTGTGTGTGTGTGTGTGTGTGTGTGTGTGTGTGTGTGTGTGTGTGTGTGTGTGTGTGTGTGTGTGTGTGTGTGTGTGTGTGTGTGTGTGTGTGTGTGTGTGTGTGTGTGTGTGTGTGTGTGTGTGTGTGTGTGTGTGTGTGTGTGTGTGTGTGTGTGTGTGTGTGTGTGTGTGTGTGTGTGTGTGTGTGTGTGTGTGTGTGTGTGTGTGTGTGTGTGTGTGTGTGTGTGTGTGTGTGTGTGTGTGTGTGTGTGTGTGTGTGTGTGTGTGTGTGTGTGTGTGTGTGTGTGTGTGTGTGTGTGTGTGTGTGTATGTATGTATGTATGTATGTATTATTAATAGAAGCTAGCTTTGAACATTGGGGACTGTGTATCTCTCGTGAATCGAAAAATAATGTTAGTGTCGGTCCTGTCTCAATTTGGGACGTAAACGCCCCACCGTGAGGACAACAAGCACCCAGGCAGTGACCACCCTCAGTGCCAGTACTCTCTGGCGTATGCTGTAAACAATTACAAACCGTCAAAGTAAGAAACCAAAAGAAAAATGACACAATACTGTTATCTAGAAACACGAACCCATAGCTGCTATATAAGAGTTAGTGTTGATATTTGTTCCTTGTCTGCAGGTCTTGGTGTTATAGCGTGAGGTGTAGCTACATCTCCCAAACCTGCATACAAGGAACTCGACAACTATCAACATTTAATCACTTACTCTGATGAAACAGTAATTAAACATGTATACCTTAACGTGGCTGATGAAGTGCTAACATTCAATCAGACACTTCACAACGTGTAATATTGCTACTTATTAGCATTTCTAAATTATCGATAGAAAGTTCCAACTACACAGTAGTACATAACTACACTACCAGTACATAAATTGCATTTGTTACAACGGGTAATTTTATTTTAGTCAGGCAACCATTATTTTGCATCATTGTATTGATACATTAACAGCTATCACTTGCACTGAGAATGGTGATGTTTTTGTTGGCCTATCACTTACAGGTTCCAGCTAACTGGGTGTTTATCGTCTATGACAGACAGAAGTGTAGGGTTCATCCACTTTGGGTAACTGAATCCAATTTGAATGATAAAATATTTCTCAATGTTGTTGCTACAGTGGCATAGCCAGAGGAGGGCAGGGGGGCCTTGGCCCCCAATCCCCGGAAAAAAATTAGGATGGTGGGGAACGGTGGACCAATAACTGGCTGCCTGATTAATAGAATCACAAAGTACAGTGGGTTTCAAGATGATGCCTGTGTAAATTTTCTTTCCCAGAATTTAGAATTATCCATTTCTCTCACTGGCTGCAGCATAAAAGTTGACAGAGCAATGACAATGTCATTATTCTCATTGTGCCTGATGGCTAATTGCTATTAAGGATTCAAAATAATAGTTGCCTGGTTACTAGACAATGGTCAAATTGCTTTTTGTTGTTATTATTTTCTTGGCACAGCCAATGACAGAAGTGAAGCATTCATAACTGCATGAATCCTATTTGACCATGACAAATTTATTTGCGAAAGGGTAGAACTGGGAAGGTAAGTCCTACACAGGCATCATATACCCTTTGTATTGTGTGATTATATGAATCGGGCAGCCAGTTTTTAGTCGTTTGTTCCCCATCATCCTATACATTTCTGGGATTGGGGGCATGGCCCGCCTACCCCCTCATGGGTACGCCACTGATCCCCCTGCTAAAACAGTATGGTAAACCATGGGAAATCCATAGTAAATCATAATAAACCATAATAAACCATAGTATATTACATGTTATCATGCATATATATATATTATATATATATATATACACTATATATATATATATATATATATATATATATATGTATATATATATGATATATATATATATATATGAATAAATAAATACCTATATATATATTATATAATTTGTCTTAAAATTATATGAATATATATATATATATATATATATATATATATATATATATATATGTACATTGTCTGTATATATATATATATATATATATATATATATATATGTACATACAGACAATGTATATATATTCATATAATTGTATGACTAATTATATAATATATATATATTTATACATATGTTTAAATATTTATTCTCAGTCGCTCACTCGCTCACTCGCTCACTCGCTCACTCGCTCGCTCAGTCGCTCGCTCAGTCGCTCAGTCGCTCGCTCAGTCGCTCAGTCGCTCGCTCACTCACTCACGTACTCATGTACTGTATATGACATGTGTCAATATAGATTTTTAGGTTCCATTATAAACTTTTATAATTATATATACAGATGTTAAAACGAGAAACACTAAACAGAGAACATATGGTGCTTACATATACTTACTTTACATAGTGGTTAGAGTGGCCAAATTTTACATGGGGAGAAAATATTTTTTGAAATCAACAGCGCACATCCTCTAAAAGATGACGTTGGGTGAGAAAACAACAAATTTCAGGGAAATGCAATGAGAGGAAAATACCTGACCTTCAATATCTGATCTTGACATTGAACTAAAAATCTAACATCATAAATTAATTCTACATACCCAAATACCCCTAAGAAGAGGTATTACACACAATTTTAAGACGTGGTTCTAAAGTATTTTTTAAAGATCTGTCCAGTGTCCATCTTGGATTTGAGCAAATTACCAGAGAGGCTCATAGTTGCCGTTTGGGCAGTCAAGCTGAATTTGTCCTAGGACCGGATGAGTCCAAATCAACCAAACGTTCTTAGGATGGAACATTTTATTTTATAGATTCACTATTGAACACATATGACTGTCTATTGGACAAGTTCTTAAATGTATATCACTATGTGATAAACCTTTGGTTTTTGATCCGTCAAATACATCACTACTTTTTGACAGACCCTCAATGCAGCATTTGTCCTTCACCAGCAAATACTGGCCGTGGCTCAATGTACAGAGTTCATACTGGCCCACCGCTTCCTCTAGGTCGATGCCTGGCCTAGATTTGGAAACAACCAGAGTAGTGTGTATACACGGTATGCACACCAAGCAGGGAACATGACGACTAGCGATAATTAAATAGCTTAGAGTCGCCATCTAGTGACTGACACACACACACCCTTGTGATTGAAACGCCCCTGGTGAACAAAGTCTCCTCCTCAGGTAAACGAGGCGCCCCCTGGTGAACGAACCCTATTAACGAGAGAAATATGTCCTCTGGTGAATGAATACCCTTCCACCGAGAGAATGAGATCCACCTGGCGAATGTGACTCTGTTTTAATCGGTGTTATAAACGAGAGTTAGTAAATCTATCCATACGACGGCACGAATACTCGTTTGAAACATCCGTTTATCTATATTATCGCGGGTTCGAGGGATGTGCCAAGGCGACGTTTGTTACACGATTACTACAACACGCGTTTTCCGTCATCGACCCACTACCAGAAAACCTTGTGTGGTATTATGGGTAGTAGCAACACAAGCCGGACGTGAAGTTTGTGAACTGTTTACCGTTCATAGATCATAGATTACCTAATGATGAAAACTGATGTTAGACTCACAGACTTGTTCACTAAAAAGTCATCACTTTAATACATCCGTCGTCTATCTGGTACAGGCGGGTTGATAGGCGCAGGCACGGTAACCATGTTGGTCCAGACGCGAAGTTACTCACCAACACACGATCACCCGGGTCAATTCTGCGATCGTTGGCGTGTTGATCATACTACATCTTTTGCTTCTACTGCTTCTCTTCCACCCTAGCTGTTGTGTTCGGGAGAATCAAGTCAAATCTCGACTTTGGGCGTCTGCGCTGCGCAGCAACATTGCAGCAGGTAAACGATTCGTGGTTGAGTGCGGGGTCAGCCGATAGTTTGCAAGCCATCGCGTCAAGCACAACTGCAATGGTGCAGGTTGCATACGTTTCATGGCTTCCTTGAATGACTGAACCGCTCTCTCCGCTAAGCCATTCGCCGATGGATGATTGATAGGGTGCAGCGAATATATGCCGTGTTCCATTGGCAGAGGTGAATTCACGGAACTCATCACTTGTAAACGTCGGGCCGTTGTTACTTACAATACAATCTGGCAGACCATGAGTGGTGAAACAAGACCTCGGTCTCTCAAATATGTTTCGGCTCTTTATTTTCTGCATCTGGAATACTTCCAACAATTTCGTGTGCGAGTCCACAACCACTAGGAACATGCGTCCCATGAAAGGACCCGCAAAATCTACATGCAATCGGCTCCATGGATTTGCTGTATACTCCCACGAATGGAGCGATGCCTTTGCTGGTGCATGTTAATTCAGCTGACACGAATGACAGTGTTTTACCATCGTCTCTAGATCTATATCCATGAAAGGCCACCACACGTAATTTCTCGCCAAACTCTTCATTCGCGAAATGCCAGGGTGTGTCTCGTGTAGTTCTTTCATCAACATGGAGCGATGGGCAGTGGATACAGTGACTCTTGTACCCCACAGGATACACCCATTTTCGCAAGACAGTTCATGTCTTCGCTTGTAGAATGACATCATTTCTGCAGCTATGTTTTTCTATGGCCACTGCTGTAACACATACTGCAGCACTCGTGACAGAACTGGATCAGTCTTCGTTGCTTCTTTGATCATATTGGCTGTCACAGGACCTTCCTCCATGTGTTGTAGCAGGTTACCACTGGTTCTAACACTGGAACTTCCACCGTTTCTTTCAGTGGCAATCTTCTCAACGGATCTGCATTAGCAATGCCTGTTCCAGGCCGATAGACGAGTTCATAGTCGTAGCCTTTCATGATAAGAGTATACCTCTGCAAACGAGAAGAGGAGTGTTGCGGAAGGGGTTTCAGCTCTCCTAGCAGACCCAAGAGGGGTTTATGGTCCATGTAGATCTTGAAATGTCGACCCCACAGATACTTGTGAAATATGTGTACACCGCAAGTAATTACAAGCGCCTTCTTTTTGACCTGGGAATAATTCCTTTCTGTCGGTGCCATGGTTCTGGAATGAAAAGCGATTGGTTGCTCTCCATCCTCAATTTGATGAGCCAGAATCTAACCCTACTGTCGAGGGTAGCCAATTCATCTTTTGTGATTCGATGACCTAGATAATCCACTGCTTCAACACCGAAACTGCACTGGTGTTCCTCCTCGGAAAAACCAGTTACCAAAATGTCATCCAAGTACACAACTGTGTGAGGGATGCCTGCCAGAAGATTCTCGATCACGCGCTGGAATATTGCAGGGGCTGATGAGACTCCAAACGTTAGACAAACCTCGATGAGTGTTTATCGTCAGGTATTGTTTACTGTCATAATCAATGAGAATATGTTGATAAGCATGCGCCATGTCAAGATTGGATAACTTAACTCCATCCGCAAGTGTTGCAAACAAGTCTTCAGGGGTCGGAGGTGGGTACTGCTCGATATGCGCGTATCTGTTCACCGTAACGTTGTAGTCACTACAAATGCGCACTATGCCGTCAGACTTCAGGGTAGGAACAATAGGCGCGGCCCGTTGAGAGTATGCCACTGGTTCGATTATGTTGGCACTGAGTAGTCGATCAAGCTCCTCGTCGACTTTCTTTTTCATCAAGTATGGAACAGTTCTCGCCTTGCAAAACACCGGCGTAGCATCTGGTTTCACATGGATGGATGCCTTCACATCTTTCATTGTACACATATAATCGCCAAGCAGTTCTGGGAACCAGGCAAAAGGGTCGGTCGGCCCCTTCATGCTGTGGGGTTTATGCACTTCTCTCCAGTCCAACCGAAGCTTTCCCATCCCATCTCGTCCCAAGAGACTGGCTCCATCTCCCGACACTACCAACAATGGACGTTTCTTCTCTTGACCATGGTGACGGACAACGACCATCACTTCCTCACATTTCTTCAGTGCTTCCTCAGCGTACGTAGGCAGTTGTAGCGTACTAGGTTTCAGAAATTCAGAGGTGGTGGTAGCTTCCCCCATAAACGTTTGAACGTTACTTGCCTGATCAAGGAGAAAGTAGCTCCCGTGTCTACCTCCATCTCGTTTCCTCTCCACCTACTCCAACCTCAATCTTGATGGGCGGTTCAGATGCATTCTTTCGCGTGGTCATTTTATAGATAGAATACAGCTCTGTACTGTCTGCTGGTTGGCTTGCATCATCTTGTTTTACTAGGTGTGTACGATTGTCACGTCCTCGTGATCGTGTTTTACTACGACACATCTGATATATGTGACCCGTTTTCCCACAGGAGAAACCTTTTTGGTTCCTGTATCGACAGTTTTCTGTCTGTGTAGTCCGCCCCAACGGTAGCATTTAACCTTCTGACCTTTGTTTCCAAATGTTGGTAGTGGTTTGCTACTCGATCTAGGTGGTGTCTATTTACCTTTCTCTTGATTCACAACTGGCACCTTATCCGTCGACCTTGTATAGTCACTTTCCTGACTATGGAGGGTTTTCGCTTCACTGTCTGCTATTTCATCTGCAATGGCTATTTGTAGAGCATGTGCAAAGTCTCGGCCTTGACTAAGCAGTTTTTGTTGCGTGCTTTCAATTCTTATTCTGAAAACCCAACTGATCTCGGACCGCTTGTCCGAGATATTTACCAAAATCGCAACTGGACGCCAGCCCTCTCAGATACGCCTCGAACTGCGATACGGTCTCGCCGTCTCGTTGTTTACGGTTGTGAAAGCGGAATCGTTCCACAATCACCAGTTTCTTCGTGTTTAGATGGTTCTCAACGTCTCAGTAAGTTCCTACGACGTTTTAGTGGACGGTAGGTTTGGACTTACTAGACTCTTCAGCAGCTTGGGTGACCCCAAAAAAACCAGAACCCATACAAATGTTCATTAATCCTACATAGGTTCATCACATTTCTTAACATTTGTTCGATTCAAACTTTAGTCTATGGGTGATATGTCCACAAAGTTTTAGCCACCTGAGTCAGTTTGTATAGTTTTTATGTTCTTTTCAAAATGTGCTCCAGCTGTTGTCATCAGCATTGAAGGCACACTTGCACACGTCGCGCAAAATTGTCAATGACTCTCACACATTCCTCTATGGGAATGTGTGAGTACTGAGGAAGTTTTGGGCATCATTGGGACGACGCAGAGGAATTGATCGAAATCAACAGTGGTTCCAGCAAGACGGGGCCACCCCCACACATAAAATGTCTCCCTAGCCTGGCTTAGAGAGTGATTTGATGACAGACTGATCAGTAGGAGGTGTGATGTTGAGTGGGCAGCGCATTCACCAGACTTTAACCCCCCCAGATTTTTTTTTTATCTGTGGGGGTATCTCAAGGACAATGTGTATGAGAACAATCCTCAAACAATAGGTGAACTGAAGGCAGCAATCACAGGAAAGATCAGGCAAATCCCCAAGGAACAATGTGTGACAGTCATTGACAATTTTGCGCGACGTGTGCAAGTGTGCCTTCAATGCCGAGGACAACATTTGGAGCACATTTTGAAAAGAACGTAACAACTATGCAAACTGACTCAGGTGGCTAAAACTTTGTGGACAGATCATCCATAGACTGAAGTTTGAATCGACCAAATTTGAAGCAATTTGATGGACCTATGTAGGATTAATGACAATTGTTATGGGTTCTGGTTTTTTTTGGGTCACCCTGTACGTCCTCCCTCCGACCAACATCAGAAAAGTTGCCACCCGTTTCCGCTCGGCTGCCTGTCGTGTTTCGTCGTTGTCTGCCGCTCCCGCTGGCAACGCTCCAATTCCGTTTGCGACGAAGTATTGTTCCAGCCGGCCGTTCTATGTATTCATCGAGATCTCCTCCGTCATATTCGCTCATGTGACCTATTGCGAACATTATTGTTTTCCTCGTCGCCAATTATTATAGCTCAGGAAGATCTCCAGTAACGCATAACAATCGTGTTTTATTCTACATGATTACATTCAAGGCAGCACGACAACATGGCTTACTCAACGTGCACATGGATCCGTCCTTGTCTACTAAGGTGGGGATCGCTTTGTTGACAGACAAGATACCACAGGTTGTATTTCGCAATATCATCTGTAGCGAGTTAATGAAATCTTTGGATTTTTTCACTGAAGACGGTGAATTACGTCTCCGGCGATAAGTCGTTGAAGATGTACAACAAAGTCAAACCGGGGACGCTGATTCCATCTTTGAACATTTCTGTTTTTCGTTGTCTATAAAAATCGAACTGTATAGCGATAGCCTCCAAGAAAGGTCTCACAACTACATTATTGTACCACTCCAGGAAATGACAAATCGTCTTCATGTTGTTGTCTCGCCATACTCTTTGACAGAGCACGCAGTTTTTGTCCGAAATGTTCTCTTTTTGTAACCTTCTGTAGAACGCCTCTTTCGATGGGAGGGCGTGTTCGTCTATTTTATGTAAGCAATTCTTGTATTCGAAGGGATAGTGTCCTTTTCTTACTTTGCAACCGTACACTTTTGAAAATTTATTATAACAAACCCGGGGCGAAATAATTGGTGGCGAAAGATTTTGTTTATAAGCACATGAAGTTGTTTATCACAAACCAGGACGAGGCATATCGTTCTTCGGCCACTTCGTCGTCATCATCACCACCGTCGTTATAGTGGTGAAGAAAGTGGGGTAACAAGAGTTTATTTTATTATATCCAAGTCGTATTTCCATAATTAAACCCGTGGACGGGCAAAACGCATTGTAAGCCAGACATAGCGCGATATGGGTAATAGCACAACGTATCTTGAACGTGAATGTTTTCTTCGTCTACCAGTTGAAAAGCAGATGGGGCGAGCGATAAACACCCCCGGGATATATTCGATGGACACCACGCTCACACGTTCTTTCGTGCCTATGCAACACGGAAGGCGTGTTCCACCAGGAATCACCATATGTTTCACAGCGATACATGCGGCAGTAATGGTTACGTCTTGTGGACAAAAAGTTAGTTTCGCTCACATTTTTTATTCAACGTTTTGGGATACGAACATAAAGAACGCCTAACAAGCTCGGCTTCTGTCTTTCCGGCCTCCATCTTGACGAGTTTGTAAAGACACACATTTGATTGGAAGACGCAGTCGAGTTCTTCTTGTGTAACACCACGGGAACTGCGTACGTCTACACTAACTTCGTTGTCATTGATCGCGAACTGCAACACGCTTCAGTATGCGATTTTCAACCACAATAGGTTTGTCATCAGTTTTGCGACGTGTGGAAATATGTGTACCATATGTATCAGGACGTTTTTTTATGCCTAAGTATAACCCATAGCTGAGGTTCAGCTTAAAAGCATTGTGTTGCTCGTCGAAGCAAATGACCTTCAAGATCCCTACTGTCTACAGTACTCAAGCGAATAGTGTATCTAATTTGAACATAACTGCTCACGATCGATGTGCGAATGCTCGCCTAGTTTCTCAGAAGAACATCCAACACCTCTTCGGATCAGGCGACGAATGATGGATCGTCGAGTGGCGGTTCTTTAGAATCTTCGACGATGTCGTCCTCGAGCTGCGTAACACGTTCCGAATTGTTGAATATGTAGCGGAAAAGCATGTTGACCTGAATAGGGGTTAGTGTTACACCACGTGCGATTCACGACACCGGAGCTCGTTGATGGAGTAACAGGGGATTGATCACTTGACGCCATAGTTCTGAATAGCCACAAATATACGTTGCATTAGCATTAATCGTTCTGCGCACTAGCACACACCAAAGTTGGTAACATGTACCATACTTACACTACTGCCGCGAAAAAAGAGTTATACCCACTCGCGAGCGCCTCGTCCATTATGATATCAACCATATTCACCAGAGGGTATTTCGGTAACTACGGTAGCCTCGGTTACCCAGACTCCGTGAGGTGGCAGCACTTTTAAGCCCCCTCAACTCCGCCTTGGACAGTATATGGGCTTAAGTTTCTACATCCGGGCAGCCTTACCCCAGATTAGGGTAGAGACGCTGATTGGCTCTCAGGCCAACTATGAAATAAAAATTAAAATAACGATATACTTTTACAAGATAATAATATCATATGAAAAGTATTCACCATTGAACTTATATTAACACAAAAGTAAGTAAAAATTCAAATTTACCGTTGTTTATAAAATAAGAATTACGGCAGGATTAACCAGTATCCGTGAGGTGGCAGCATTGTCTAGCTCGACACGGATAGCATACAAATTAAATAAGGAAACCTTTTGATCAAATAATGCTGTATTATAAAAACTATTAAAAATTAAACTTATATTAACGCAAAATAAATAGAAATACACATTTGCAGTTGTTTATAAAAATATATATTACGGCAGTGTCCGTGAGGTGGCAGCATTTTATAGATCACGGCTGCTACCCAAACAAAAGCCGTTAATGTAGCCAGACTGTCTTCTCGGCGTAGTTCCGCAGCCGGTTAAGCGAGACTATAACTACGGCTGCATTTACGCTCGCTATGGAGAGCCACAAGTACATGTGTTACTGCCAATATAGGTGCATTCACCAGAGGGCGCTTTTGTTCACTATGACCGCTAATCACTCGCGTACGGCGGAATCGGTCTTTATTAAAATAACCGCTACTTCCGCTAGAGAGCGCCTCCTATACGCGGGAATTTCGGAAACTACAACTGCATTTACGTTCGCTGGGGAGAGCCACAAGCACGAGCGTAACTTTTAATATTGGTACGTTCACTAGAGGGCGTTTTACTCACTATGCGGTAATACTCATATGCGTACGGCGGAATAGGTTGTGATTAAAACGTTTCTTGTATATATTATCGATGGCGCAACCCTCGCACGAACTGCGAGTCTACTTGACAATTAACTGACCCACGGGCTCTGGGGAGGAAATGGCAATAATGTCCACACTACATACATTGTTGTATACTCCGAAGACACGCCTTTGTTCGCCAGAGGGCACCTCTCTCTCTCTCTCTCTCTCTCTCTCTCTCTCGTTAATTGGGTTCGTTCACCGGAGAGAGGGCGCTACGTGTACTAGGAACTCTACCACATTCACCAGGAGGCGCCTCTGGAAGGGATCCCATTCACCAGGCGGCGTTTCAATCACCAGGGATGGTGTCAGTCACTGAATGACGACTCTAAGCTATCCAATATCGCTCGCCATCCTTTTCCCTGCATACATACCGTGTATACACACTACTCTCCAGGATCCGAGCAAATAAATTCGTTCTTCTTTCAGTTTGGCTATCTCCTGTCCAAAGTTGATTTTCATACGCTTCTCTGTGGTTTTCCAAGTTTGTAGTCGACACCTTTTGTTTGGAGCCCACAGATTAGTCGCATTTGTGTTGATGCCAAGCATCTGTTGACCGAGGACACTTTGTCCACAAAGGTCTTTAGTGACTCTTCCGGGCATTCCTGCATATGTGACCAAGAATACTTTTTATGATCTTAAGTAAACGGGATGGTTAAGACAAGTTATTAGATTGAAACAGTTATGTTTAAATTACACATTTTTAAACATATAAATGTAATTATATATTATAACGCCGTTTATAGATAACAGTGTGCGAAATCTCATAGAATAATCTTTTTTACTGGCCTTTTACTATTCTATGTAACAGGATACAATTTAAAAAATATATAAATGCTATCCAGTTTCAATTTTCCAACATTTATTTCTTTTCTTAAATCACCCACACAAAAGGATTAAACAGATTCCTAGACTGCCGACAAGCTTTTTTAATCATTCATTGTGGTATCCTTTAGATAACTGGAGGGTTGGTTTGCTTTCATCAACAAATTCTCACGGGTATGCATTTTGTTGCAGCAGATGTTGCTTGACAACAACCACAGACAAACAGTAAGTTGGCCACAAACAACTATACAGGTGACACAAAGCTATAGAGAGTATCTTCTTCAGGTAAGTATACAGGAAACAAACAACTAGATAGACGATAAGCAACTGTACAGGTAGCAGACAACTGTTCATTGTACTCACCACAGACAACTTTATACCCGACAAACAACTATAGTGACAGAAAGTTATACAGATGATAAAAAATACACAGATGGCAGACAACTATACAAACTATTCAGATGACAGACAGCCATACAAAGAAAATATAACTGTGCCGAAGATGGACACTTATACAAACTACAAATATACAGAATGTCGGTCGGTCGGCCTGCAAAGGAACGTGGTTCACGGCCAATGCGTCGTATCAATACCATGATAACGAATCGACATGTAATCGGTGCATTTAGTTAGCGATTGTGCTACGTGATAAGAAGATAAGACATGCATGCACTCTGTGCAACTATAAATGGAATGTTAATTGTTATGTAGGGGTGTCCGCAAGAACATTACCAGAGGGCGGCAAAATATAAATATTAGAATACATACACATACAATTATCATATATATATATATATATATATATATATATATATATATATATATATATATATATATATATATATATATATATATATATATATATTCGTTCGTTCGTTCGTTCGTTCGTTCGTTCGTTCGTTCGTTCGTTCGTTCGTTCGTTCGTTCGTTCGTTCGTTCGTTCGTTCGTTCGTTCGTTCGTTCGTTCGTTCGTTCGTTCGTTCGTTCGTTCGTTCGTTCGTTCGTTCGTTCGTTCGTTCGTTCGTTCGTTCGTTCGTTCGTTCGTTCGTTCGTTCGTTCGTTCGTTCGTTCGTTCGTTCGTTCGTTCGTTCGTTCGTTCGTTCGTTCGTTCGTTCGTTCGTTCGTTCGTTCGTTCGTTCGTTCGTTCGTTCGTTCGTTCGTTCGTTCGTTCGTTCGTTCGTTCACTCGTTCACTCGTTCACTCGTTCACTCGTTCACTCGTTCACTCATTCACTCATTCACTCATACACTCATTCACTCATTCACTCATTCACTCATTCATTTTTTGTCCTTCCACTAGTCTATATTAAATTTACAGTTTTTCATGATCTTAAGTTTGTCAAATTAGCTATAGCTTTAAGTTGAATGTTGTTTTATCTAACGACTGACATGTTGACTTCATAACTTTTTGACCAGCTTCTGTTTCATACAGGTAGGCCCACTGATAGAAGATGGCTATACCGTCGCCCCCAAGCTTGATGCAGTGTGTTCTGGATGGGCCTCTCCCTCGCTTTGTGGAACTTCATGAGCGATTTAAATGCGTTGTTTGTTGCGGCGTCCTGAAGGACCCGTGGCAGACAGAATGTGGGCACAGAATGTGCTTCAACTGCATGAATGGGCTACTTGTGGATGTCACAGAAGTGATGTGTCCTGCCAATGAAGACGACTGTGAAATGATTGCACGAGAAACGGTAATATTTTCTAAGTAGATCAAATTGCTAAACTAATTTGTATTTGATAACAGAAATGTTAACATTTAAAAAACAATCCCAATTACACAATAACTGCTCACCTGATTACATACCAGAATTATTTAGGCATGTGATTGTTTAGTTTGTGATATACCCATCTGATACACCATTTTGTTAGACCACCCCCGTAGGTTGTGAACTTATCGCACCTGCTGAATCTTTTCAGTTATGAGCCCTATATTTGAGTAAAAAGTAAAAAGGCAAGTTCTTATATAGCAGAGTATCCAGTCCTCGGGACCACTTTACTTCTCTGACAGACCTGGTCACTCAAACACCATCTCGGCTTCTCTGGGAACCATACAGCCATATGCTACAAGTAATGCGCGAAAGCTGCTTGTACACATATCCTCCACTGTCTATAGCCAGGTACTCATTTATACAGCTGAGTGAACTGGAGCAATGTAGAGTGAAAAAACTTGCCCAAGGTTTTAACACCGCAGCACAGCATTCGAACGTATCGTAGTCGAGAGTCCGAAGCTCTACCCCTGAGCCATTGCACCCTACAGAGCTGCTCACTAGTCACTGCGTCTACATGGGTAAACAAGCATATATAGCAAACATGCACGTAAATAATTTGACAAACAACATAGCCAAAAAAGACTTATCTGAACTCCAACATACCCAGAATTGTTTAACATGTGTAGTACTTAAGCCCCCCATTGCTCATCATCATTAGCGCTACTTAAGTAGTTGCATTGGCTTCGAGTTGTATATCAAATTACATTTAAATTGGCTAATGTTACATACCATGCTTTTCTACTCAACAACCGACATACTTAGTTAATCTACTACATTTCTCTTGGATCATCCATGTCCAAATCACTTTTTGTTCTTAGGAAATTCAAATGTAAGTTCAGTATTGGCAAACGTGCTCTCTCTGTAGCTGCACCAACAATCTGGAATCAACTCCCTACTGCAGTTAAATCTTAGAAAGCTATATCCACCTTTCGTAAAAATAACTCGAAATACATTGTTTGAAATTGCTTATCCACCATAAATCTGAGCAGTTCCATGCTCCTATGACGATTCTTGCCAGTCCTCGTTTAGGATTACGCCAAATATTTTGTTTGTGCCTCTGCGTTTATATTAATAAATATCTGTCTGACATGTTGTAGATGTTCTATGACCGAGGCATGTGTCGCGAGATTCTCTCGCAGCAAGTCTACTGTACCTACAAGGACGCAGGCTGCACTGTCGTCGTGAAATGGCTCAAACTAGGGGTAGGTGACTCGTGAACAGTCCAGATAGCAAACTTATTTTGAAGCACAACTGGTGTTTTTCTGTCCCCTAGATTTCTGAACGAATGTCTGTGTTATTGGTTTTGTAAAAAAAATATCAATCTTGGCTGCTCTTGTCATAAAAAATAACATGCGCAGCCAAGTTTGTTCTGTTATTCCTATCATTGTAATGTATATGATAATTATACTATTAATATATGCATATTGTGTGATGTCTGCATTGTACTGATAATTGATATTTCGTGAAAAGACTTTGTACTTTGTCTTTCCTGAGCACTGGAACTGCATTACATCGAGCCCTTTTGGAAATCTTGTACATGTAAAAGTCATGTATAAGGTATGACCAGTACTTCTGTTGTGTTTGTCAGGTTTGTAGAGATTGAGTATTATAGTAATAACTAACTGTCATATGCTATGAAATATTGACAGAAATCGACATAATTAGATGGTATTGGCTCAAAATTATCTGCGGATTGCATTTAATGTCTAGTTTTTGTACACCTTTCGACTTTATATATATATATATAATTATATATATATATATATATATATATATATATATATATATATATATATATATATATGTGTATATATATATATATATATATATGTATATATATATATAATTATATATATATATATATATATATATATATATATATATATATATAATTATATATATAATATATGTATATGTATATATATAATATATGTATATATAATATATATATATATATATATATATATATAATATATATATATATAATATGTATTTAATTAGCTCAACTAACATTTCATTTTAATTATTTATTAATGAATAGTTTACCAGTTAACATATACTTTTTTTAATTAATTACAACTTACACAAATATCGTGTTGTTATTGTTTAATTTTAATTTTTCTAGTTCAACATTGATTTAGACATACGTACTCATATGTTTTACTTGTACTTTTATTTTACTTATTTCTTATAATGTTTTAATGTTGTCAACACTACTGAACAGGGTTTGTTCTTTGGATTTTTTTGTATAAATAAAGTGTATTATTATTATTATTAGATACAATACATATAGCCATAATTTTGTGCAGGTATTGGATCTTGGTAATTTTTCTGATAGTCTCAGGTATTGGTTTCTGTAGCATGTTGAGTCAAACTATGTGTATGTGCAGTATTCTTACAGTTTTACTTTGGAATTTGGTTACTTAACCAGGTTAACATGATGCTATGTGGACAAATGTGTTTTAACCTGAGATAAATTTACTATGACTACTGAATAGGTAAACAAAATATTGTAAAAACATATTTTTACCGGTACAGACAAGGTTTGTTGTTAAAACACATTTTCGTACAAACTATGTTACTTATATTTTTTTTTCAAATTGCTTGGTTGTTTTTGTAGGACCACTTGGAATCGTGTGAATTCATAACAGTGGAATGTCCATTCAAGAAATATGGCTGCACCGAAAAAGTACCCAAAAAGTCCCGGGACGATCATGTGAAATGCTGCAAATATGTGCCAGTCCCCTGTGTCCATTGCCACAAAGATGTGGGCAGTGTCCTGCGACAGGTTTGAAGAATATTTGTACCTACGAGTTCGCACAGTTGTGTGGCACAGATAGCAGGCTGGATGAGCTGTTATGAATAAGACATTGCACTCTCTGCTTTTGTATCCAGTTGTCGGGTGCATCACTTAGCAGACATGTTGCAAATGAGCCAGTTTGGCCACTTCATCATGTTGGAGGTTGGTAATAAAATGCAAATCAAAGGGACCAAGCAAAATGTGGTTTGGGAACACTATCTCCTACAAATGATAATTTCTCAGTTGCTGGAGTTGTACATTCTGAGTGGTTGAAACCATGTGTCTGTAGACAGTGTCTTATTTATAGCGTGACCGGTCATTATGTTTATTTAACTCTACTGCACAAAGCAGCCAAAACCAACCAACCCTTCCTACGCGCAGAGCGGCCAGAACCAGCTAGTATACTCACAGACCCTTCTGCTGACATAATATCTGTTTAGGTTATAGAAACATGAGCTGTCGCCATATTATGAAAAACACTTCGTTTGTGAAGCAGGTGGATTTATTTAAAAGGATGATGAAGTGTGTTCGTCTAGATGATCTCTCACATCTCATGACATTTGGCGATTTTATTGAGATCGTTTATCGACGATTTTCGAGTCGGATATCAGTGTCTGCAGTGTGAATAATGTTGACAACAATCACAGAGACCGTATTATCATCCAACTTTGCTGTCTATGCGACATTTCGTTGTTAGGATATGAAGAAAATGACCCATCTGCGACATTTTTATTTCGCCGATATACAGCCATCTTGTTGATTCGAGCACTGTCCGTACGCTTGATTTATTTATTTTAGGATATATTGTTAGCATGATGACATTGCTTCTGATAAGGGAGCACCTATTTATAAAAGGAGCGTATCTTTTGATCTTTCAGGAGTTGGTTTATATTGGAACAGAACATTCCATTCGGCAATATGATCGGTAAACAGTAGCCATTTAGTAAATTATGGCAATATTTTACCTTCAAAAATGGTCGCTTTGTTTTTAAAAACAATTATGATTTAAAACTAACCGTCAAAATTAGAAAAATGTTTTACTAGGACAAAACTAACATACATGATCACTATGGTATATATTTTATACCATGATGAAATTGCCATTTTATTTTGTCATCACAATTGTTGATGTTTGCATCAAGATCTGAGACATAGTTGATTGCAACAAATTTGAGTACCATATTTTATTCACATAATCATTTCTGGTACAGTGCAAGTCATTTAATATATTTTCATGCATCAGTTGTCAAGATATATAAATTATAATACAATCAACATACAATGTAATTCACTTTTGGCTGCCATATTAAAATTGTCTGCCCACAGCAGGGTATAAAATAAGAAGATTGTCAACCTAGTAAAGAGTAAATATGATATTGCTACAAGTAGTTCAGCTTTAAAAAGCACTCATTGAAAGGTTGATCGTTTAAACAAGGTATGCTTTTATTTACAATTACATGACTAGATCAGTTATGACTAGATCAGTTTATAGTGAGTTCAAAACTGCAGGCATATGAGTTAAAATATACCCTTAGCCGAAATACAAATAGTTAATTATAATTTATACATGATAAAAAATAACAATACACCAGTGATAGTAATATATCTGGGTAATAGTGATAGATTAGTAGTAATACGGTAGTATTAGAAGCAGTAAGAAGTAATAGATTGTCTATAACAGAACCCATGCCTCTTCGTATATTAGGTAGTGTGTTTGGCATGTAATTTTGTTTGTGCTGCGTGAAGTTATTTGTACTAACAATGGTTTGGTTGACAGGTCCATATTGAGAACGATTGCCCAAAAGTGATGATTGAGTGCCCGTATGGATGCAGGGAGAAAACTCTCAGAAACCAGGTAAGTTGTTGATGTCGTTTGTCTTTGTGGTATGATGCAGGGCTGTAATGTAACAAAGTACAGTCATGCCTTCGTATCACCCGGCATGAAATGGGACGCATTATACAGCCAAGGGCGCCACCAATACCAAAAACGCCACAAAAGCAACAAAGGCCAATGTGCTGGTTCCATGGTCTATGCATAATTGATAAAACTAATTGCGATTGACAACATACATCAGTGTGTATTATGCTAACATATTACGCACTGTCAAATGTTGAAATTAGTAAAACTTACGAATGGTGTACAATTTTGAAATAAATTAAGAACCAACACGCCTCATCTGACGATGCGAACTGAGCGATAGAAATATTAGAACCTATAATACTTATGCTCACTGTTGGTTTGATTTCTTCTTTCAATCAATCCCAAAATACAAATTGAGATCGCAAATTTATCGTGCCGAATTATAGTGCAATTCACCTCGGTGCAGTTCATATGCAGTTGACGAATTAGGTTACTATTTTGGCACACAAGTAAATATTTTTTTCATAGACGTAGTGAAATCATTACTTTTGTTATGCACAGTTAAGCTAAGATATCATATACACTGTATATGGATAAGGCATGCGGATACGGCTGCGATTTGCGGATGCGACATGCGTCTTGAGTGATTCCATACATTGCGGAACTCAGTGCGTTTAGTTCAAATTTTGACAGCGCCACGAGATGGGAGTACTGTAGGATTCCCATATTTATTATTAGTTATTTTTTTTTACAATACATATATAATGACTAACAGTAACATATTAAGATACGTACGTAAAGAATTGTGGTATAAAATAATAAAAAACGTTACATGTACGTATGATATTATATTAAAACGATTATTATAATAAGTAATTTATTAAAGGAACATGCAACCATAGTATTGAAAATGCGTTAAAATCCCCCCAATTCCCACATAACATTCATGATAGAATATTGTAACACATGTATTTTTTGTTTAATTTTGTAAGAATGTTATACATCATAAAATTAATCTTGAAACGTGCATTTTCACTGACCATGGGCGCTGCCATTGTTGCCCATTTCACGGGGAACTCACGAAGATTAACGCGAGAGAATGCGTGAGTGTGACGTAGGCGGTCCACCACCTCAGCGATATAGGCGTAGCGTAATATGTAAACACTAGCATAGCGACATGAATCGAGTTGTTTTATGAGTCTTGTGATAATGAAATGCTTGAATATCAAGCATGCGGATGTCAAAAGAAGGCAGGAGAAGGGTCCGTGAAAGGAAAACGATTTGTCCAAAAGCCAATAAATTATCAACGAAGCCCGCCGTCGAAGGGCAAGTTGGCGAGCAAATGGCTCCACAATATAGGTACGAGTCATACAGTGGAAACATTCAATTTCAACCGGAAAATGGTTTGCCAGGACCATGTCACCGTTGATGTGGAACACAGGTTGCCGGGATTGGGTGAAAGACGAATGTTGAACGAAGCTACTGTCCCCACTGAATTTGTAGCACAGAACGAAAAGTTCGGGGCCGAAGCGAAGGGTCGGTGTTGCACGCGAAGAAGGGTCTCGCTAAAGGGACGAACTTAATGTATGCAAATGCTATATATGGGGTACTAGAATATCATTCAATGCATTTCCTTTATTATAATAAAAATCAATGATTAGTAAAATATTCATTGCGCGACGGTCGACTGGAATAATTAGTTGGATAAACGATTTGTTTACATATGAAAGTGGGCGATAATAAAAGTTATTAAGCTCCGTCGAACCAACCAAGTCCAAAATGGATTGCGCGATTTCCTTTGTTTTAGTCTCTACTTGAGCATCATTATTCTTTATCCTATTCTTTATGAATGTTTATATTATAAGGGACGGCGTTTTTTTTATAACTAACGCTCTGTAACTAATTAAATGGATGAATATATCTCAGACTCAGTGGGTACGTGAAGAATTCGTTTTGTTTTGCCCACCCGAGGCGCTAGCGGTGGTGGATCTGTGACGTCACACGACCACAGCCGAAATGTCCAAAATGTCAGCCTCCAGGGAGGTTCACTAATTATCCTTAAAAGTTAACAAATCATTTCAGAAAAAAATAACAAAATATGGGATATGATTCAATGAACATTGTTTAATGGTTTAAGCAATTTTTACTTTTTGGGTTGCATGTTCCTTTAAGTCTTAGATACATATATAATGACTAAGAGTAACATATTAAGATAAATACGTAAAAATTGTGGTATAAAATTATTATATCATTAAAGATAATAATACATAATAATAATACATTAAATAAATATAAAATACATGCTCGTAAAAGGCGCTTCCGTCTAGACGACGCGAAGCCGAAGCCTGGCAAAGCCGAAGACACCGTTGGTAGGTTCACAAAATCATTTTAAATGGAGTCAATATGGTCCGTACAATCACCTAGTTCATGAACTACAGCAGGATGAGGAGAAGTTCTACGACAGCTTCTACCTGAACTGTTGGTAGTAATTCTGCGACGGCATTTTTCAATCCTCGGTGACAGCTACGGAATACTACTACCTTCCCACTAATAACTTCCCGCTAATAACGCTAAATGCTATTTTGAAAGTTGGGAAAATACATCTGTAATGACGTCACTCCTAGGAATTTCTTGTCCGATTCGTGTGCGGATACGTTTTGAATCGCTACATGAATAGTCTCGCTTAACCGACTGTCGGTCGGCTGCGGAACTACGCCGAGAAGACAGTCTGGCTACATTAACGGCTTTTTTTGGGTAGCAGCCGTGATCTAGAAAATGCTGCCACCTCACGGACACTGCTGTAATATATATTTTTTATAAACAACTGCAAATTTGTATTTCTATTTATTTTGTGTTAATATAAGTTTAATTTTGAATAGTTTTTATAATACAGCATTATTTGATCAAAAGGTTTCCTTATTTAATTTGTATGCTATCCGTGTCGGGCTAGACAATGCTGCCACCTCACGGATACTGGTTAATCCTGCCGTAATTCTTATTTTATAAACAACGGTAAATTTGAATTTTTATTTACTTTTGTGTTAATATAAGTTCAATGGTGAATACTTTTCATATGATATTATTATTTTGTAAAACTATATCGTTATTTAAATTTTTATTTCATAGTTGGCCTGAGAGCCAATCAGCGTCTCTACCCTAATCTGGGGTAAGGCTACCCGGATGTAGAAACTTAAGCCCATATACTGTCCCAGGCGGAGTTGAGGGGGCTTAAAAGTGCTGCCACCTCACGGAGTCTGGGTAACCGAGGCTACTACATGAACTGATTCAGTTTGCCGCATCCGTATCCACTCCACAAACCGCATCCGCATCTGCACATATGAAATCACTCCTATGTGTTCACACTGTAGCCATTTGTTTCCGCACACCCCATGACGCCTATGGAATCCTAACTTTAGCCTGTCATTTCAGTCTAGAATCATATTGTTCTTTGTTTTAAACAAACACTTGAAAAATAATCACACAAACCAAGCGTTAGTTACACAATAGTCGGTATGAAATACAATCGGATTTGT
>OZ024856.1:19785690-19815690 GCA_964017155.1 Oasisia sp. SBJ-2009
TCACTTTTGGTTGTGTTGACACACGTGGTGTGCATGGGTGCAGGTGACATTCCCCTGCAAAGGCCATATATGATGGCAGGCCCACCTTGTCTGCTACCCAGGCCTGTAGCGTATGGTCTTCCGTGTGGCTCATGTTCACCAGACGGTAAACCAATGGTGGCAGTGTTTCCTGCTAACTGCCACTTGGGGTAATTTCCACAGCTGGGCTTTGATAAAGAAGCTATACTGTACGACATTGGTCAGCGTCTTTATTTAGGAAAATCTGTGTCATGAATGACACGTGGAAATGCCCTGTTTGCCTGCTCAAGTACAGGTCATTTATATAACCTTCTTGCTCCACCAATCAATGGCTCGTATCTAGGTAATAATGAGTGACCCGAATGTCATTGCTACGTCAGGAGTTGTTTACACATCTGGTGCAAACAGGCCACCTCTTCAAAGCATTCCGTGGGTCATAACTTACATTTAGTTACATAAATTTGTCCACATGTGGAATGATGGCATGCCAGGCATTGCCAGCTAAGATTTGTTGTGATGCCCGATTTGTAAGGGATGGTCTAAACATTAGCGACAAGGATCGCTTGCAATTAACGGCTTTTTCTGCTTTGTTTCATGAAACTTAACAGGGACGCTTTGCACAGGTCTTCAAATATGACACCAAAATACATAAACATATATTTTATTTATTACAGAAATGGCATTTATAGAAACTACGTTTTGCCAAGATCTGACTCAATTCGTTAAGATGGGTTACTTACACACGTATATATATATATATATATATATATATATATATATATATATATATATATATATATATATGTGTGTGTGTGTGTGTGTGCGTGTGCGTGTGCGTGTGCGTGTGTGTGTGTGCGTATGTCTTACAATTCAGACAGTGTTAAAACTATTCCTCATTGGATTTGGAAGGTCATTTTCTATGCCAGAGTTTGTGTGATGGGTAAACCATGTGTAGAATGCTAACGTGTCCAAAGGATATACTGAGAGAACTTTTTAATCTGGCTAATTATTGTCAGTCATTTATTTGGCATTTTTAGGCACAAACCAACGAGAATGTATCAATGAAAAGGCAGTTGAATGAAGCAAACCGGAAGATAACCCAACTGGAAGAGAAAGTGACAACGGTCCAGGTAAGTCACTAGATGTTGAAACTTTACTGTGCCATGCCATCATACGTGAGTTATAGCATATGTGTATGTCGTCATTATTGGGAAACCCATAGATTTCGCCGAATCAGCGCTGTTCTTTGGTTACTTGATGTAGAAAGCAGGTACCCGCAAGCTAAAGTGAAATTAAAGACGGAGTCGAGTCGCAAAGACTATTAAATGTGGCTACATTTCGAAGGATAACTCTGGTAATTTACTTCATACAACATATACAAAGAGGCAGACAAAAGGATAGACGATATAAAATGCACGGATGTGCTATTTGATGCGACATTTGTCCGCGAAAAGGTACCTTGAAAACATCGATGTGTGGTCAACCAACAATGGCACCTATTTTCGCCTGCTGTGCACGATGCCGCATTTTAGGCGGCAACGAAGTTAACACTACTTACAACGACGGTAACTACACTCACAAACTTACATTAAAATGTTGACCAAAGTTGTTACTTTGGTGTATGTGTTTATTATTTATAAGACACAAGGAATATAATTATATATCGTTGACAGAAAATATTTCAAAATATTTCATAATTCCTATCAGCGATAGCGCATGTTGCGATTCGATTGACTGACATATGGGTATTAATCACAATTGTGCATTACGAAATTATTGTCCAATTGATGTGGACAAGTTTTATAACTTTATTTTCATTACAGAATAATGCATAAATAAAATCAACTAACTAATTATTGAAAACATCATGTAAAAAGTAAAATGACAACATTCGGCATACATGTTCTAACGAAATGAGTCACATGTAAAACATAAATGAGTTAGTCACGTCACACCATTGGAAATAATATATTTTAACCTTTAAAATAAATAAATATTATGGACCTAGCTCATACACGGCAAAACTTATTCGACTCATTATAAGTTCATGATAATGAGTTTTATCAGTTATACTATTCACAAATACTAATACATACTATTATACTCAAATATACCACTATATCCTGATTATGCAGTGTTTCTTGTTAATATATTCTCCAGATGTATTGTTTCATTGCCTTTTTAAATATATTCATAGATGTATAATTTTCAATATGATTTTTCATGATAATAGTGTTCCATTGTTTGGGACCAGCATAAGCGAGTGTGCACAGGTATTGGTTTTACAATGTGGTATTGTATAAGTTATATGTTGTTTCATGTTGTAAGTGTGTGATGGTGTGTGCTTCATGAACATGTCATTAAATATATTTGGTAACATATCCCCTGCCACGAGAGCGACCAAAATGGTATTAGTGGCAATCTTCTCGACCCCTGATTATTTTACCTACAGTGACAATTTATAATCACTTATAATTACATTTCTGTTATTTCTTACGCAATTATTTGTCATTTTGCTGCACGGCGGTACTAATGTAATATAATTTTATAATTTGAGCTGTAGGTAATTTGTATGAACATTGCTTTATGTATATTTTTATTCGGTCAATAAACACTTCCGATTCCGATTCCTATTATGTGTGAACATTACAATACAAATTACATATTTGTTCAGTTGATAAATGTTCATAATTTTATGTGCTTTAAATAAAACGTATAGATTACTTCTAAATTCAGCATGACTTATCATACGAATGATTTGTTTTTGCAATGTATCAATTTTAGATAAATATATTGTTGTGGCTCTTCCAATAGTAAATAATTAAAGAGTGTATGTAAAGGTGTAATATACAGTAGGTTAATCAAAGTTGTTTTGTTCACTTTGTTCTTACCTTTCCAGAAAATGCCTACACTCTTAGTTAGATATTTTTCATGTATATTTTATATGTTCCCACCGATTGATTTTATTATGTATTATCACTGCCAGAAATTGGGTATGGTCAACAATGTCTATTTGAATCCCATATATATAAATGTTGTTGATTCCGTTTCTTACACTTAGAATATTGCTAAATGTCATTGTAATTCTTTTTATTATTCAACGAAAGTTTATTAGCTTTAAGCCAAACTGAACGTCTTTGTATTTCAATATTTAAATCATGTTTCACTTTTGGCAAATCTTTCTCTTGGATAAAATAAATTAGTGTCATCTGCATACATTACACGAAAGTTGGTTTGTGACACAGCGCTTAAAGGCCAAAAAACGCTACGGTTTCATGTCATACACCTATAGTCGGGGCGCACGGGTCCAAATTTTGGAGGTAGTGGACACCTCGTGCTATTTTTGGTTGTCGTGTATTTTATTAAACGTCAAACCCTCCCGAACAATATTCCAGAGGGCAACCTTCTCAAGTCAGTGTAAATAAATAAATAAATAAAATAAACTTATATAGCGCCAAATCTAGCTTAAAAACTATCCAGGGCGCTTTACATGTACCTCACTCCGAAAATTGCGCTTATATCCATGCCCTTAATGGCCCAGTTGTATACATGTCTCTTTCCCCATTTTTACAGTAACTGTATAACAACAAACGTAAGTGTAGTATCAAATAATCAGGAATGACGAGAACTATTATTTATGGCAATACCTTGTTGATACATTTATTTTTCAAGATGCCAGATACAAAACATTGGAGTCATAGTTACCTTAATATGTAATCAATATATTTATGTAATATATCAAAATGATGTGCATTCAATTACCTACTGAATACTGCGAAGCAATAGTAAAATAGTGCTACGTTATACGTAATCACGAGCCAAACATCTACCCCACCCCTTAAGTGTAGCGCAATCGTGACGTGACGCAAATCGGAGTAGATTTCATTGATTGTATCATTTTTGCGTTCCTTAGGGTAATATACACTATTAAAGACAGAGTACTGATGCATCATCTACTGCTGGTTATTAATGCGATGTTTGTTTAAGATAACATAACATTATGCTAACATTATTCGAAAATAAAAACATACCAAGGTGGTATTCAATCACATCTTAAAGATTGTTCTGAGTCTTCTGTGTCACTCTTGTCACAGCCATTGTTTTCCACAAGAGTCCGAACAGGTATTACTCGCCTACATTTGGTATCGTTCCGTTTGCACTTGCAAGCAGCACAACGCGGCACTTGGAATTTAGCGCAAGAACAATTACAAGGGCATTTGCTGGCGACACGTAACTTGTATACCATTGTGTACATTCTGGTAAAGGCGGCACCGTCAAAGATACTGGTTCCAAATGTGTGGAACCCGTCTTCCAACCGATGTCTAATAATTTCTTCTTCATCTTCAAGTTAGTCTCTTTCAGCGTAGCTGTCAACCTCAAGCCTTACAGCCTTGACGCATTGATCCATTTGACTCAAACAAAACTTGCGGTACCTTAGAACATTCATATTCTCTGACATTTTCCCCAATACCTTTCTGATGAAGAAGGCGTATCAGCATGACAACTTCATTGATCAGCTGCTACGTCTGCTTCTGCAGCACAGTAAGATGTTATTGAGGATGCAGTTCTTCAAATATACTGTCATGTACCTTTTGGACTTTGAGTTGTTATTCAAATATTTCTGAAGCTCAGTTTTGCAAATATTTTCCACAGTTTCCAGAGTTTTCATGATAGTTACAGTGGCTCACTGTTTCGTGGCAATGTTTAGTATGTTGCTTGAGTCTACCGTTACGGGATTGATCATGTGCTGTTTTTATGCATGCTTGATTGATCATTTCCTGGTTTCCATCTTCGTGGCATTGTTAGACTGCGAATGGTTCATCACTTCTTTGAAATGGAATGATACCTCAGATGACACAGGCTTTGTGTAATGCTACTTGGTTCGTACTTTAGCATCCAGGGATATTTGTGTAAGCCCACCCGCACTTTCCTTCACATCTATGCTTTATGTCTGTCCATGAGCCATATAAGAAGTGATACATTTGAATGACTCAGCTTTTTTCGCACATCATATTGACCTTTCGTGAAGTACTGATATACATATGGTGCTGGGTTCTTCAGGTTGTTCATTTCCTTTAGGCACATTGGCAGCGAATAAATGTAGTTGTGGTGACCAGCAGCAACAACAAATGGGAGCATGGTATTATACTAAACCAATTTTTCCCAATTGCCCATTTTCCCATTGTTCATATGCACCCGTGCCTCCCATTTGTGTTCAAAACCTTTGTTAGCCGTTCCTTGCTTACACAAACCAGTTTCTATAAGGATAAGACTCCACATAATTTTTCCAACTGCGCCCATAGCGTTTCCAGTGATATGAAACTACACACATGACAATAAGATGCCAATGTCATCATCAAGGGAAGCTTGCTCCCGTAGCCCATATGAAATATCATGCAAAGCCTGATTAGCCATACCTACTGTGTGTTTCACCCCAAACTTATTGGCCAGCTTTGCTGCATATTCTAAGCGGATCTATTTGAACAGAATTGATCATTAGACCATATATAAAGCATGTGGCTGGCACTGTTGACGCCAGTGTTGTGTAGAAAGCATTCCAACATTGATAGTGGTTGCTTCCGAGCTCTACTTTCTTTATGGATGACGAACGGCAAAATTGCCATGCCGCAATCATCAACTGAAACTATTGATCACACACAGGTTGCAAATATACAGTCTTTACAAGTAATCTGGCTTTAAGCTTTTCGCACAAAGAAATGTAGTGTGGTTCAATTGGAGAAGGTATGGCGCTCGACAACAAAAAGATGAGGGGTGACGTATATGTTAGTTCAATAACATGTGATGTGCTGATACATTTTACAATGTCGTGGTACATAGCAACAAAGGAATGAATGGGGATCATTTTGATATGTTAACCATATATTTTGAATATATATTAAGAGAACTACGGTAAACGTTACATGATGTCGATGACGAAACGGAAGTGTTTATTTTAACATATTGCTGAATTTGTTGCCTTAAAATGTACATTTCAATAAGATATTTATTGTATTTATGCTCCTCTGCAATACGAATAGTTTGCCATAAAAACTAGCTGTGTAGCCTTAAACAAACTATGAGAAAAACAAATTGCAATTGTGACTAAACGGCCATTCCGACACCCTATACATCTGGATTTATGTGCGATTTTCGGAGTGAGGTACACTGATTTCAGAGGGTTGCCCTCCGGATTATTGTTAAGGAAGGTTTGAGGTTTAGAAAACAACAGGGCAACCAACAATAGCACGAGGTGTCCACTTCGACCACCGTGCGCCCCAACTACTAATAGAGTTTATACAAAGTAACAATGTCCACCATATACTACATTTTTAACGTCAGCGGTTTACTCAGAATGTGACCTTATAGGACTAAAATTCTAACGAAATCCACGATGGCCTAGACGCCGCCATCGGTGACGGGTTAACTTGGCATGGCCAATAACGCGCGGCATTCTAGGTCTCTGCTGAAGCCGATCAGCTTCCTGTGACGTAATTAAGGGTTAACAACTTCGAGTCTTCGTTCAGTTGGCGTGACAGCTGCCTAGACGTGTATCTAAATCTGTGGTCAAATCTATGGTAAACTTTAGTAATAATGCCTTACTGTTCGGCATACAGTTGCTGTAATAATTCCGTGAGAAATTTTTAGCTATCTTTTTTCTTTCCCGTTTAAACAACCGGTAGTATTGATGCAATGGATTCAAAAATGCGGGTACTTTTGTAGTTTAGGCCCGCACCTCGAAAAACCACCAAAATGATCACCTACGATGACCAAACTTCACAGGGCGTATCTACTACACCTGTACTACGCGTATACATTTGTTACGTGATAAAACAATTAATGCCTGAAATCGATCAAAATGTGTAAGTAAATAACGCGCTTTCCTCGCCGATTCACTACTGCAACAGTGAACTCCGTCAGGTGGCGCCACCATCTTGCTGCCGTTAAACGGTGGGGTCAGACCGTTATTTACTTACACATTTTGATCGATTTCAGGCATTAATTATTATTTTTTGATCACGTGACAAGTGCATACGCATAGTTCAGGTGTAGTAGATACGCCCTGCGAAGTTTGGTCATCGTAGGTTATCATTTTGATATTTCTTTCGAGGTGCGGGCCTAAACTGCGCACAGCGCCTCTAGCCGGATTTATGAATAACTAATATGCAGGGAATCTGTGGAAAGCGCGTAAGCTTCGTAACGTCATTCTTCGTCTAAAAAGGAGTAGCTCATAATATTTCGATGGCTTGGTGTTAAAAAATATTTTTCTGGTAAACCGCCCACGTTAGTATATGTGGAAATTGTTACTTTATATTAACTCTATTAGGTGTATGCCACGAGACCGTTGCCATTGTTTGTCCTTAATTTTTTTTTATAAATCAGGAATAATAGGGGACCTAATATTGATCAGAATTGGTTTAACTAATTCTTAATGTTTGTTTTCTACCAGATAAATACATTTGAAACCATTGTAGGACGGTTCTTCTTATTCCATAATTTTCTTAATAGGATGTCATGGTTCACAATATTAAATGCTCCAGCGAAATAAAAAAGGCCCATTATATGTTTTCCTTTGTCTATGCACTTGTTATTTTATCAATTAATATTGTTGAAGTCGTGTAAATAGAATATCCTTTTTTGAATCCAAATTGACAATTTGACAAAAATATTATGTTATCAATATATTTAGTTAATCTACCAGGTACAAGTTTTCCCATTTATTTTAAGAAAATATCGGTAATATGGAGATTGGTATATAGTTACTGATTAGTGTAGCATTCCCTTTTTAAAAAATTGGCACTACATTAGCTATTTTTAATTCGTGTGGTACGTACCCTTTATCAAAACGATAAATTTATAATGTGACATTACGGTTTAATCATATTAGAATATGTTTGTTTAATGATGTCTCATTTTATACCGTTCCATCCAGGGCTGCATTTAACAAAAAATATGTGGTTGTAGGTGCTAAAACATTGCATTTTTAAAATTCCATTAAGATACTCAACAGGCTTTTCATTAAATTTATCAGCTATTAATTTCTTATCTCGTGGTTGAATGCCATTTATTAAGAATTCTTGGTTTTGTCGTATTGTTGTCTTCTTACCAGTAATGTCTCTTATCATTTGCCAATTTTTTTCAGGTCACTCTTGAGCTTTTCAAATTCCTTTTGATAATAATAGCACTCTGCTATTTTAATAAGTGTTAGTTTATTTTTATATTCTTTATAATTGGTTTCATTAAATGCCGTTTATTTTTTAGAAAATAAATATAATAGTTTGTGCTAAGTTTTTATGGAATTTCTAAACCCCTTTGTAATACATGCTTTATGTTTCTCTTTCTTAACCCTTTTTTGTTTAGAGGGAATGATTTGTTATGAACCTGTGACATTTTCTTTAGAAATTAAGTATAACATGTTTGGGTATCTTTACATGCATAGACATAGTTCCAACATGTTATCTATTAATGTGGCTGTTGTTGGTGTTCTAGAGGGTTTCGAAATTTAAGGTATTAAGGAATTTGATAACATTGCATCTACATAATCATGCGTTTCCATATGTGAGCATAGTTTAACAAATTTATGTTGAATTCGCCCATTATATAACATTGTTTGTTTTAAATTTTTAATGTACGTACAATATTAATTATTTGTTCTGTAAATGCACTAATGCTTGTATTTGGGGGTCTGTGCACTACGCTGACCAATATTTTTCTTTTGTGTTTCCTGGTTTGAGACACCACCTCAACAAAAAGACATTCTAAATGCTCATTCCAATTTAATAAGTAAACTGGCAAATTACCACGCCCATATTTATAGAACATTCTTAAGTTCTTGCAATTTTAATTGATCATCTATTTTCAATCTTTGAAGTGTTATAAAAAGTGGTTCTGTATGTGAATTGTACCTGTTCAATGTTATTATTCGAACAGGTACTTTGAATTCTCAATATTCGACTACCTTTGTATCCCCAAAGCATAATACAATAGTTAATATTTGATAGGATTACATAATTGTATAGAAGTGTTTTTTATGTCTAGCGGTAGCACATGCTTTAATTTGTTTAAAACTCCTGTAGTTTTGGAACATTAATTTGCTATTTTAATTACGTGTTTTTCCACGTAAGATTAGTCTCCAGAGTTAATCCTATAAAATTAAATTCATCCACTTGTTCGATATTTATATTATCGATTTTAAAAGTAAGAGTTTGCGTCTCTTTTACATGAAAAATCATATATTTAGATTTGTCTTTGTCTAAGGACAATCTATTTATATTTAGCCATTCTATAACTTTACCGAGTTCATAATTTTTAAGGATTCTACGCTGTTGTTTTTCGTTGTTGTGTGATATCAGTAAATTTGTTCAATGTACTGGAGAGATGAAGTTAATATATTAATGACTTGTGGGAAATCATTAATATAAATACTAAACAATAAAGGTCCTAATGCGATCCTTGTGGAACTCCGATTTTTACTGGAAGGGTTTCTGTTTGCATTTCATCAATTTCAACATACTGTCGTCGATTGTTTAAATAACTTTCGAATAAAAGTAGACTCCATAAAACCTTAATTTATGTAATAAAATATTATGGTCAATGGTATCAAAGGCCTTTGATAAGTCAAGAAATATATTAATTGGCACCTCATTTTTGTCCATGTGATTTATAATTATGTCTACTAATTCAAGCGCAGCATATTAAGTGTAGTGTTATGGTCTAAAACCATATTGGTTATTTAATTCATTAGAATATGAAGATAACTGGGTAAAGAAAATTTTCTCTAGTAACTTTGATATCGTTGGTAATAGAGAGATTGGTCTGTTTTGAATAATGTGGGGCCATCCTTTTTACAAATTTGAATTACTTTGGCAATTTTGAGTTTATCTGGAAAAATTCCCGTATTCAGCACTTGATTTATTACCAGAGCCAATGCATTTATGATTGCAGGTTCAATTACTTTAAAAAAAAAACATAGAAGAATTACCATCGAATCAACAACTATATTGTGTGGGTAAATTGTGTATTAATATCTTCACTGCCTCATCATCTACATGTTTTATTTTAAAAGTTAAGTGTATTTGTCTATTTAGGTAATAATTAAAATCTTTGGTGCCTTCATACTTGATATCATTTACAATAGTCTGAGCTATATTTGTGAAATTGGTATTACATGTTTCAGCTATTTTTTGTTTGTCTGACATTTGATGGCCATTGTCTTCAAAATGAATTGGGAAACGTTTTAGTATGTTTTTTTGAAACACATTCAGTTATTGTTTTCGAGGTATTTCGTATATCATTCTTAAAAAGTGAATAATTTGATTCTAAAAAAATTTGCTTAGCCGTCCGGTTGTTTTTCTTCAATATTTTGTTATAGGTTTTTAAATAAATGTTAATAGTTTCATAATTATTTAAACTGGGATTTGTTAATTTTGATTGTTTGTACATTTGATCTGGACATCTGATTGATGTTAACAGACTACGGGTGATCCAAGTTATGTTTGTATCTATAACATTTTACTAACTTGTTTGGCATATGTATAGTTTTAGCACGTATAATTTATAATCATAATTACAATTTGGGTCAGATTTTTATTTAGTTTGTCATAAATGTTACCTGATTTTATTTCATTCATAACACTTATCATTTCGTCCGCATCTACGGAATTTTTTAATATACATATTTAGGATATACGGCTTGTGTTCGGAAAATCGTTTAGTTAATATCCCTGCGGTATTTTATAATATTATTGATTTATGAAGTATACAAAATAAACTATCTATCAGGGTTCCAGTTGTTCTAGTAAATCTAGTGGGTAGGGTTATTTGAGGGTACAGACTATGCGATATTATCATGTCAAAGGAGCTACTAAACATGACATTTTCATTTATAAGTTAATACTAATGTCCCTGGAAATAATGATATCATTATTACATTTATCCAATCTCGATATAATTGGTGTAAATTCATCTATAAATACGTTCAAGTCTTCATTTCGCATTCTCGGAGATCGATATATATTTCCAATAGTAAACGTCTTAGATAAAGTATTGCCCTGTACTTTATCTATTTGTTCTATGTGTTCATAGGTATTGAGGTTAAATGTTATTTTTGATTGATTCTGGTCATCTACATATAATATCAGCCTTTCTTTGCTGGTACATGTTTTACCCTGTCATAGCCTTGTAAATGAAATGGCGATATATCCTCACTTTCATCTATCCATGTCTCTTGAAGACATATTACACTAAACTTAAAGCTTGCAGTATTTAGTTCTTCTTCTGCCTCAAGTTCAGAAAACTTGGCATCTATAGATTGAATATTTGTACCTAAAATACTAAGAGCTTTTATTTTCCTTAGCTAACTTACTAAACTAGTCGAAATCATAGTATGACGAACGACGTTTATGTCTGTTTCATTTATATATGTAATATATTTGTTAAGCAGTTGTTTAGAATACCTCCTGAATAGGAGAGGAAAGCTTCATGCGAAGTCATTTTCGAAGAATTGATATGATTTCAGTATACTGTAATTAAAAATGAGTCTTTGTAGAAAGATATTGTGATAGATATACGAAATACAATTAATTGAGTTGTACATTTCAAAGCACATTACAATTCTTAGTAAAGTTTTAATATATGTGAAAGATGGTTATCTCTACTCAAGTAGAGATAACCATCGCATTGATTTCAATAAAAAAAGAAAGGAAAAGATAACTAGGCTCTGCGTTAATGACATCATGAGATGTTCATAGTGAGGATATATATTGGAATATATGTTTAGACGAATTAAAAAATAAACTGTATCCACGTAAAGTGTTAGCTTAATCAACATATATAGTAGCCTGGATCTTGTTTAGTGACGTCCTGTGCGATTTATGCATTCGGGTGCTTATCTCTGAGATTTTCTCCCTTTGAGGAAGGTTGCTTTCGACTTGTAATCTTTGAATTGGATAATGATTTATCGCGCAAGATATTTTTGGTCAACAAGGTTTGGGTCCATACGCAATGCATTCGGTTGATCGCTGATATTCATATCTTGGATATTAATGTCGTCTATCAGGTTGGTAGCAATGCGATTAAAATCTTCGCCATCGTGTTCCTTAATGCGAATGGATGCCCGACGACTATACTATTCGACAAGATCTAACTGGGCATCAACTCGTTTCACATGCTTCTCTAGCTGCTTGATTTATTCATCTTTATCCCGTAGCGACTTATCCATAGCTTCCATTCGTGTCATGGTGGTCTCCGGCATGACTGCAGCAATCAGTTTTGCCAAGCCAGCTACGACGTTGTCATCCTGCATCGCCTCCTTAATGTCACCCAACAATTCATTGTCACAGCTGGCTCGAGCAGACTAAAGTTGTTTTCTCTGCTTGCCCGTGGATCATTGTTACTGTGTTGAAGTCGCGCGCTGTGCTGATGCTGCTTAATATCGCTGCCATGCTCCCGTCAGTGCTTAGGTTTGTGTAAACGTTTTAGTTTTTGCTGCTGATAGAGGCCCTCGAATAAGTTTCGAACTGTAGAGTCAACATAATTACAATTCGCGCGATAAGAAGTTTCTTCAAATTCGACACGTAAAACGTAATTACTCCTCCGCCCACTAGACATCGACTACCCACCAGCGGCCATCTTGTTAGCCTTGATCTTGTAGTAAGGTATGTATGTGCGATTATATGTGTTTGTGATATCACTGTTTTGACTATGTGAAAATTACTCTTGAATTTACTGACACCAGTAGGCATTTTCACAATATAACATAACCTGTAAGGCGCTTTGAGCAGTCCTGAGCACTGGATATTGCACTATGTAATAACTTACCTGTTTACGACCAATTCTATGTTAGAGAACAACATTAATATTAAATCAATACGGTGAAGGATGTATTTTTAAAATGTAACTCGGTGTACTGTTTTTGACAACTATTAACATGCACACTGGACAGGCAATATGTTACGATTTTGCAGGCATGAACCTACATCCGCAACCACGACTTTGGTCAAGAACCCACGGCGGATTTGTTTGCCATGTCAGCCCCATACATGTTATCATAACGAGTCTTCAAAAGTGACAATGCAGTATGTATTATTTTGGTGTTATAACATAAATTTGTCATTAACAAGGGGACACTTCATTATACAGAATCACATCCCAGATCTCATTCTAGTGCCCCACTGTTGTTTTAAGTACACCACCACTTGTGAATGTCTCAGCAGTTTTGTTACACAAGATTAGATACAATCAACCAATTTCAAAGTAAGCTTCCTGTCAGTGTCAGTTCTAGGCGATTGTTTGAACAGTCCCAATTATCCAAGCCAGTAAATAAGCTAATCTGTCAGTGAGCTCCATCCATATTATGTAACACAGCCTGGGCTTGCTTTTATGAGCAAACCATGCACTTGGAGGTACTAGATGGAAACCTCAAACAGCTGAGTGGGAAGTTGTTGATAAAACAGAAGTAGTTAGGTGGAGGGTGAACTAAATAGCATTTACAATAGAAAAAATGTATATTTTACATTGTAATACTCCATCACTGTTAATTGTTGTCTTTTTCAGCTCCCATCTGTGAATGAAGAATTGATCGTGGTATACATGCAGTTGTTTGATGAACACATGTGCCGGTCCAGGTTTCCGAGCTCAATTCGGGCTGCAAAATGTGGTGCATATACCTTTGTCTGTGGGAGAGTGTGCGCTAGAATGAAGAAGTATACCATGTACACGGTAGACATCAAGCTTGATGTTTGTGGTGTTATGCAGGAGAGCCAGTGACTGTGGGGCAGGGATGGGTCCAGAGGCCGATTGTAAACATATATGTCATACTTTATGCATTGACAAAGGTCGCAGAGGGAACTGAATGTTCAGAGGCATATAGCCAGAGGTTACAAACATTTCAACACACAAACCAACACACTGGCTCTCTTGAGATGAGGGAACATTTAAAGTTGCGCCTTGATGACAGTCGGCAGCGTCAAGGTCAAAAATTTAGATAATTGAAATAGCAACCTATATTTTGACAAAAGAGTCCGTCTCCCAATCCGTCCAAATATCTCTTTAGTTAGAAGTATGTAAGGAACTCAATTTGACAGGCGTTATATTATGAAAGGGTCGCTATGAAAGTTTGAGGAAGGTCAAATTTAAATTGTTTGACAAATTTGGAATCGCTATCCACTTATCTATGTTCTTACAGTATAATCATAACTCTAGATGACATCATTAATAAGATACAGGAGCATTAATGTTCCCGGCCGCCATCTTTACAAATGGCATATGTGAATGTCGGACAAGTACAAATATAAAATAAATAACAATTTAATAACCAGAAATATATGTGGAGCAGTTCCTGAGATATAGATTTTTTGTGTGGATGGCGGCCATTTTAAATATTGCTGAAAATTATTGCCAAAGCATCAATATTTCAGGTTGCTTACATCCATATTATGAAATAGTAATTCATCAAGGTCATCATGTTTTTTGTCTAGCAGTGAAAATCATGGCGATATTAAGAGCCATCACTACTCATAACTACACAATGACCATACAATTGACATTATCTTCACAATGAAAATGGCACTATTTTTTACTGCACACGGGTTTCCCTACCCAAATACAATTATAAATAATTAAGCTATTATTTTTACAGAAATGAAGCGATACCTTATAACTAACGCTCAACGCCAGCGTGCTTGCTGTACTAAATAAGTAATTATAGATATTTGCACGAGCCGTAAGAAATAGCACTATTCAACATAGTACCGACTTTACAGTAATTGTGGAGCTGCTGCCGATGCTGTCGGGTTTCGCGTCGGAGTTCGTAAGCTAGTTGAAAAATTTGCGGGCATTCTCTAATTTGATAACTCTACAACGGCCACCTTGACATGACGACGTCAGTTGCAACCGCCACAAAATCGCATGGGTTAATAAACCTGGCTACGTCATGGCTCGTCGTAGAGACCAGTTGTAAACTGTACAGTGAGTGGCATCAGAAGGTGCGACGTTCAAGCAACTATATATGGGAGATTAAGGGCAAGGCCCTCAAGTATGACAATATTGTGAAACATGAAACACGACTTGACTGATCGGCATCGCAATGCAGTTCGCATCGAGAAGGACCGTATAGCATGTCGGAGGTGCATAGCAAAATGGCTGAGGTACAATTCTAAAATAATTATATTAATTTGATTATGTAATTTGTGAATTTAAAATGTTTAGTTACCTATTATTATTGAAACTGTTCATACATTCTTACATACTTACTTACTTAGCCTCTTCATCCCCAGTGGGGCATAATGCCATGACGATGATCCTCCACACGGTCCTTGTTTGTCGCTGCGGCCTATGTCTTGCTCCACATTCTAACGTTGCACAACAGTCTAATACCTTAACTCTTCATTCTTAAAACCACACATGGCGTGCATTGCTGCGTTTGTTTGTATATTCTAATGTTGTTGCTAGGTTGTGGGCAGCGACAACGATACCATCGGCAGCGACAACGACACCGTCGGCACCGACGACGATACCATCGGCAGCGACAACGACACCGTCGGCACCGACGACGATACTGTTGGCAGCGACAACGATACTGTCGGACGACAGCGTCAGTAGTGACAACAACCTTGGCACCGGTGAGTCCAGCGAGTCGTCCAATTGAAACATGGATCACGAACCGTTTTAACGATACTCCAGGAACTGTTCGTCAGCTATGCAGTGTCAAAACGAACTTGACATATGTAAGTACTTTGTCAGTGGTGCCACATCATACACCAATTGTCAAAGTTACATTGCTAAACGCTCGATCGGTATGCAATAAAGCACTCCAAATCTACGAATACGTTTGTGAACATAAATGCGATATCGTAGCAATTACTGAGAGGTGGTTGAGAAAAACTGGTGACGACCTTGTAATCGCTGAAGTGACACCACCTGGGTTTGTCTTCCGGCTTGTGGCAAGATCATCTCGTCGTGGCGGCGATGTTGCAATCTTGCACCGCGACACATTTGCAACGAAGATTCTTCCTAGTCTCCATTGCAATACATTTGAGCTGTTACGCATGCAGTTCTCTGCAGCACATTCTATATCATTCATCGTGTGTGTCGTCTATCATCCGCCTGCTTCAAGTCGATCATCGGGAACTTCATCTGAATTCTATACTGAACTTGAATGCTTATTTACTGAAGCATCTGTTTCCGTTACACCAACCATCATAGCTGGTGATTTCAACATTCATTTTGATGATGTAACGAAATCAGAACCGATTCATAATCTGCTTGATGCGTTCAATCTATTGCAACATATTCATTCACCGACCCATAAAACAGGACAACATTGGACCTCGTGATAAGTATTGATAGCGATAACTTGGCATCATCTGTTGTCGTTTACCGGACCTGATATCGAACCACCACTGCGTAGCTCTGACATTAAATATATTGAAACCATCAACTGAAACGTCAGTAATTGCGAAGCGCAACTTCCGTAACATGGATGCTGCGATGAAGATGAAGCTGTCGATGAAGCAAGAAGGAAGAGGCGATCGTGTGAGAATGTGTGGAGAAAACACAGCTTGAAATACATCGCCAAATATACACCAAAGCTCGCGACGATTGCACTACATTGATTGATAGGAAGAAAACCCAAAACTGTCGCGGACAATTACAGAACGCTAAAACAAGGACATGTTTAGCATTCTTAGATCATTTGATGTTCAACTGTTGCAACTTCCCGACTTTTGCTCAATGGTGGATGGTTGTGATACATTCTTGCGTTTCTTTCAAGAAAAGATCGACAAATTACTGATTAATTTGCACCGCACTACTGCCGTTGATGCGGAACCTGGCGAAACCCCTTGTTTTACTGCATCCACCGAAGTGTTCGAGCCAACTACAACCGCCGAAATTTCTAATAATCTTGGCATTACGGGTAAAACATACATACTCGATCCACTACGTACTAAACAACTAAGTGACAACGTGGAAAGTATGGTGTCTATCATCACATATGTTACTAAAGCTTCACTCGAGAACGTAGTCATGACTGCACTGCTTAAACACGCAATTGTCCGGCCATTGCTCAAAAAGCAGTCACTCAACAAGGACGTACTCAGTATCTACCGCCCATTTAGCAATCTAAGCCACTTGGCTAAAGTCATCGAGAAAGTTGTCGCACGAAGAATTATCTCTCATATTTCCGAACAGCGAATGCAAGATTTTTCCAATCAGCCTACCGGAAGAACCATTCAACAGAAACAGCATTATTGTGTGTAACAAATGCCATGAAAGCCGCTATGGACAATAGACAAGTCACGATATTTGTTCTGATTGACTTCAGTGCGGCCTTTGACACTGGCAACCACAACATAATGATCCGGCGGCTTCAGTTGCATTACAGCTTTGTTGGCAAGGCGCTTGCTTGGCTGCAATCCTAGCTGGAGTTGTTATTCGTGATGCGTCATCAAATACAATACATGTGACATCTGGAGTCCCGCAAAGTTCAGTGCTGGGGCCATTGCTATTTTCGCTGTACGTACAGCCCATTGGCGACATCATTACAGCGCATGGACTTTGTTTCCATCACTACGCTGATGACCTGCAGTTGTACTGTAATTTTGATCTAACAGCGACAGCATTATCAGCTACTCTACGACGTATGAAGGACTGTCTAGATATTGTCAATATGAGGATGGCATCTAACTACATGTGTATGAATAACAACAACACCGAATATCTGCAGGTAATACCGAAGACTGCCGCGGTCATGGCGCTTGTTGACGGTAGTGTTATACGTGTAGGTGATGCCACGATTACTGCCTCAAGATTTGTTCGTCGTAACCTTGGTGTTGTCATTGATTGCCACCTTGATTTTAAGAAACAAGTTTCGAGCATTGTCAGTGTGTGCTCATTCCACCTACGCCACATCAACAAGATGAGTCGTTACCTCCCAATGGGGACCAAGGAACGTGTGGTCAACGCCATTATAACATCACGGCTTAATTATTGCAATTCCCTTCTGTACGGCACTTCAGTAAACAATATTACTCACCTCCAGAGAATACAAAACTCCGCCGCCAGGCTAATATTACGCCGTCCACGGAGTGATCGCGCCATGCCTCTGGTATGTATTCTTCATTGGCTGCCTGTACCACAGAGGATCGAGTTTAAACTTCTTGTATTTACTTACAAAGCTGTGCACGGCGATGCCCCAAAATACCTATCAGACCTTGTGTGTCTGTACAAACCTACGAGAGCATTGCGTTCTGCGAACAATAACTTATTAACGATTGTGCGGACACACGTGAAAGCTGGCGATAACTCATTTGTGGTTGCAGCAGCGACCTTATGGAACGCTCTACCTAACAACATTCAGACGTCTGCCTGTTTAGGCACGCCTAAAGACACATTTCTTTCTGACTGTTATCGCGGCTTAGTTTAATGTTTGTATACTTTTATCGATATTTTATTTAACTTATTTATATATTTATTATACATATATACATTTATTCAGTTTAAATAATTCGTGTTATTATATTTATATATATATATATATTTTTAATTGTTTATATATGTCACTAGTATATGTATGTGTTTTTCTTTTGGTGTGTATTTGTATTTTAGGATTTTAATGTATGTAAAGCGCCACGAACAATTTGAAATTGGATGTGGCGCTATATTAAATAAAATATATTATTATTATTACTACTCCGTATGTTGGCGTAAATAATATCATGATGATTGACATCATAACGAATTCATGTTTCAGGCAAAGTGATGGCCACCTAGGAGCAGCAGGACCAGGTGATGACAGCCAGGCTTGTCGACATGACCTACGTGAAGACACCCTGAAGGCAACAACTGGCCGAGTTGCACTACTTCTCGATCCTCAGTGATGCAGCACAGATAGAGAGAGGCATCATAGAACAGTGTGTGTGTTTTTTGTCGGCATTAATGGTCAGATTGGCCAAAGTTATTTGATGATCATGAGTATCACAAACGGCACATCTGAGGAACTTATGTCCAGTCCCTCAGCAGCAATATTGTCCAGAAGCTTCTGGAAACTGGTTCAGGGCAGACAATGCCAGCGTGAACATGGGCAGCAAAAAGGTGGTGGTAGCTCGCCTGAGGGTGGACAGGTCATGGTTGGTGGGTGTCCGGTGTCTTAACCACCGCCTCAAGTTCGTAGTAGTAGGTGACGCGTTTCTCGGCAGCTACTACACACAACTGTTCACCGTGTTCACACAGCTCTACTGCATATACAACAATACCACAAAGAGACTGCGTGAACTGGTGGCGTTGGGTAGTGCCACGGAATCGCACGTCGTGAAGCTGGGTGCAGCATAAGCTCGAGGCTGCAAGGGCTATACTGCAGTCGTTCGACATGCTGGCCGCACCCTTGTAGTTGATCTCCATGTACCCAGCTCATGACCAGGCGAAGGGCAAGAATTCCTCACGATGCTGACGACCTTCAAGTTTGTCTACCTCGTCTTCTGGGTCGACCTGTTCCTGCCACTCTCCAAGTCCTCTCTGTCCCTTGCCTGGCAGAAGGATACGCCGGAGATACCGCAGATGTTCACTGCAGAACGTGCCACAAAGGCGACCATCCAGAGACACAAGGAGGAGAACGAACGATGACGACACAGTGTCGTCAACGCTGGTGAGGATGGGTGCAACTGGAGTGGCATCATCTTACCAGAGTCGGACAGGATGCTGCATTCTTTGCAAGTCGCCACATTGGCTACATCGCCAAGGGAGCAAGCTGAGATTCTGCCTCGATAATGCAGCCAGCGTGTTCAATGCAGCCTTCGACCTTGACACAAACATGTGGCCTGATGACTGTGACCAGCTGAGTAGGCATGGCAACCAGAAGGTCGCATCTGCTGCTATTCACTATGACAGTCTCCTGCGTGGGTGTCATAAGGATGAGTTGGTAGGAGTGGCGGGAGCTGAAGGAGTTTGTAGCGATAAACTCCAGTGACAACAGCCATCCTGCACTCGCAGTACAGCTCGCGCTACCACAGTATCGCACGACTCATCAACATCATCCGTTGCCATTGCACTGTTCAAGCGGTGCTTTTCTGCAATGCTAAAAATCAAAAACAGACTGGCAAGCCTCACTGAGCACTTTACACTCGCTTGATCAGGATAATAATGATAACCCAGCCAGTCGATGTGTTTGAGCCAACCAACACAGATGTAATCTGTGTCGAGTTTGTGTGGTTTTGCCGGTGACATGCTTGAATGAAAATGTTGCTTTGCAAATATTCTCATTGTTCACAAATTTATTTTGTATAGCAATTATTAGCTATGCACTTTTTAACACTTGATTCATGCGCTGTGTAGTTTCTGATAATTTAATCTTTGCTATGGTGACAGGGAGAAGTTGGCCGACTGAGGGCAGAACATGAGACATTTGCAACAAGAAATGAACTGAGCGAGCAGGAAGGTCTGATGCAGGAAAGGATGGGCAACGCTGAGAATCAGATTAGTGAAGTTGATCAACGTGTAATAACCCTGGAGCAAGAGAGTGGCTCAAGAGTTGGGGGCCTGTCAGGTAGAGTGTGAGCCACACTGACTCTGTAGAGTTTCTGCTTGTAACAACATATGCTGCTGGTGCCAGTCTGCCCATATTATGAATGGACCAATTTTGTCTCCTCAGTTAGTTGGACTATATACCAATCAATGAAGTCATTATTTTTCTACTGTGTACCGCTACATACAAACAGAACGTTTCATGAAGAACGCGCAACTTCGAACATCAGTCAGTAACAGGGCTTCATATTAAATTAGGTTTTTTTTATCTACTGGCCCTCATTTGAAAACGTGCTGGGTCCAACAAGTTACTGGTCTGAATTTTGCAGAAACATTTATTTTGATAAAAACATTGCAGCACAAGATATCCACAAGAGGTGGCCATGTGCAGTGTCATGGAGATTTTTTTGAAGTATTTATCTGTGCGTTATCTATTCGTTTTTTTCTCAAAATTAAGGTAATAAATATAAGAAGTGAGAACATGAAATTGTTATTACTGGAAAATCTGAGGCATTATGCAAAATATATAAGCACTGCAACTCTTTTTGTCTATTCGCGTTATGAAATGATGATAGCGACAATAATAAGTGAATTAAATGAAGAGGTTATTACTCACCGTACTATTCCCACATTAAAGTGCAACTGTGATGGGTAATGAAACTGAAGCGCCTTGCAAAGTTTATGGAGCAAAAGAAAGATACATTGTCTGGTTGGTAAATGGCAATGGCCTTTATATGTATAATATAGTAACAAGTAGCAAAAGTGACAATGAGTAATACTGTCAAGTAAACTAGAAAGAAAAGGCAATTCTCAATACAACATTAACATCACGGCGTGAATTATCAATGCACATGGTTCTTAAGAGTTCTGCATGGTGTCACTAATAGTCCCCCGTGTGGAATTAAATCATTGATAACTTGCAACGTGATCATTCATAAAATAAGATGGTGATGACAGCTTCAAATGAGAATATGAGGTCATATGTAGATTCGGCTGTCACAGATACTGTGTAGTTGTCGCGTAGGGCGTGACAAGTCATTGAAATTATCAAAAATGACAATGACCAATTCAGTTCAAACCAGTGGCCCGTCTCACCGTTAAACTTGAAAACTGGTGATCCAAACTGGCCTGACATGTATTGAGTAACTTGCAGCAGTCACGGAAAACATGCTTACAGATCGTCAGAAATATGGTATGCATTTAGTGCATTTTGACGAAAACAAGCGTCACTTGATGTGAAGCACTTAGGAGTACTAGCATAACATACAAACATAGACATGTATTCTCGGAACACGGTTTACCTAAGATGCATTTCGTTCACAGGTGAGACACTGAGGGAGATGGAAGCGACTTCCCAGCAGGTTGGAGTGCATGACATACGTCTTGCTGAGATGGACGTACGTTTCCAGTGTCTGGAGACAGCAAACTACGAGGGAGTACTCCTGTGGAAGGTGACGGACTACGCACGCCGCAAGCAAGATGCCTTTCAAAACAGAGTAAGTTCAAAATTATGTACACATCGATCTCGCTTTACTGGAGTAATTTTGCAGTCTTGCAACTACAATCACTCTAGGGTAGTTGTAAAAATATATGTGTAAAAATATATGTTCGCACTTTAAAAACTATTGTTATCTTCACGCACAAATTATTGCTATTTTTAAAGCTAATGCTCTCATAGATAATATAGTTTAATATATCAATGCAAAGCAGTTTGATAGGCAGCGCTGTGCATTTCATGGGAATTTGATACGAAACATGATAACTTCATAAGCATGCACTCACCTTCCCTACATTCAGTGCTGTGTTGCTGCGTTTGTCATGGGCGTCTGGTGTTGAACGCTAATAAACTGAAGTTCTGAAATAGGATTTCTGCAACCATCCTAGGAGTCTCCAGATTTCCCAGAATCGAATGGCATGGTTTTGCTAGCACAACAGTTGTATGTTAAGCTACATGTAAGATGTCATCCAGTCTTCGTGCATGTGATTCAAGGGTGCATCGTGATCATGTGGTGATAGGTCCAGACGCTCCAGAGAACAGACGTGTGGGGTTTGGTCCAGCCCGACCAGGTCCTCGCTCTGCTGGTGCCCATGGACACGTGATGTAACGGTATAACTAATTCCAGAAACCACCGTCAGGGATACACTAGCTCAGTCCAGTCCGCGACTGTTGGATAATTACTCTGTAAAGTTGCATGAGTACCGAGGTTCCAGCTTTCACTGTCATGCCACACTACACTAGCAAAGGAGCCTGCTGCTGAGGAAGTTAAAAACAAACAAGCAAAAGGAGTGTGGTGCAATACCATTTATGAACACATTTTCCTTCTTGATTTGGCCACATTAAAATAACTGGAAATAATAGTGAAAGTAAACAATACAAAAAGACATCATTCATGTGGGAAAAACAAAATAAAATATGTTTATGTTTAAGTATCAAGAGGGGGCAGCCTGTTCCTTGATTTGTATGAATTGATTAATATAATGCTCTTATGGTATTAACCGTTATGCTGAAAGTGCCTATACAAAATGTTGTTTAATTTATTTATTAAGCTCGTAACAATGAAAGTTTAGAATCCTTTTGTTCAAATGGTAAACAAATCATCCAATTTCAAAGCAGCCTGTATTGGAAATATTTTTGATACGGGCCAAGTTACCCACGATGTATCGCCGTATAATAATATATTACAGACGCGCAGGTAATACTAGCGGGTGTGGCATCATGCAGAGTTACACTGTACTTGAACAGTTTGAGATTGGGGCTAGTGCATCCCAGATGGTTATTCTGCGATAAATGTAATTGATTGCGTTCATTCATTCTTGTAATTAAATGTTATAAATTTCAGACTATTACTTAAAACATCTCACATAGCAAACACCTTCTATAATTCCAGTCAAGTTTAACAACCTCGGACCATGCTGTCAAAAAGGAAATCAGTCGATATTACTCTCCTAGGCAGCCAAGAAGACAGAACGTTACATGTGGATAGCTGTCTCCAGGTTTGGCTGTTGTATAGCTTGTATAATAGGTTGAGAATTGATCATCTGACGTTGTCATCTGTTGCTGTTGCAGGTCATGTCCCTGTACAGCCAGCCATTCTACACCAGTCGCTATGGCTACAAGATGTGTGGGCGTGTCTATCTGAATGGCGATGGCATGGGTAAGGGTACACACCTATCTCTGTTTTTCGTTCTCATGCGTGGAGAGTACGATGCGCTGCTTGAATGGCCGTTCCGCCAGAAGGTCACCTTGAGCCTGCTTGACCAGTCACCAGCTCGTCGTGACCTCTCGGACACGTTCCGCCCCGACCCAACAAGCTCGAGCTTCAGGCGCCCTTCAACAGAGATGAATATCGCGTCCGGCTGCCCAATGTTCATCTCACACAACGACCTGCGGAATTCGCGGTTCTTGAAGGATGACACCTTATACATGAAGATCGTTGTCGACACAATCGATCTTGTGCCACGTTAAAACTTAGTGTGTAGTGTGGTAGTTGTTAGTTAGATGTTGGTGTTTATTATCCTGATGCCACTGTATCACCAGTAAGGCGCACACCATGCACAAGATGAAACGGCTATTTTTAAACATGCCATCTCTAACTCTTTAACCTTGCATTTAAGCTGGATCAGATCACAGGTGTTTCGATTCCATTTACTACTTCCAGTCTAATACTAGAAGGAGCTTGCCTTTCATAATTAAAACATACATTAAACTTATTCAATAAACATTACAAAATAAGCAAATCTTATTGATGCATGCATTCTTTTAATTATATATATATATATATATATATATATATATATATATATATATATATATATATATATATATATATACATACCTTATCATAGTACAATCTCAGAAATCTTGCTTTCAGTAATATAAACGTAATTCAAAAGTGGTCATTTTTGCATAGTTATTAAAGTACACCAGTCCCTCAATATCAGTATATTTTTGCACAGTTATCGGTGTTATGTTTTGCTCAGCAGTATATTACCTTCTCGGCATGTTATCATTAGTGTGGACATATGCAACTCATAAGTGTACTCACAAGCAATTATTAATTCACAGACCTGTGATGCATTATATTAAGCCTGTACACAGACCACTGGAAACCATTGAAAATAATGCATGACATTTGCGACTGGAAATCAATGGAACTAAAACCGTCAACATGTATAGTATGGAGATTTATAACTGGCTGTAAAACTACCATAAATAGAATATTCTGATTAAACTAACAGGTCTAGATAGTATTATATGGATACTATTTTTAAAGGTAAAGGCAGTTCTTATATAGCGCAGTATCCAGTCCTCAGGACCGCTCAAAGCGCTTTACACTTTACTTCCCTGACAGACCTGTTCACTCAAATACCATCTCGGCTTCTCTGGGAAGCATCCAGCCATATGCTACAATTAATGCGCGAAGGCTGCTCGTACACATATCCACCACTGTCTATAGTCAGGTACTCATTTAAACAGCTGAGTGAACTGGAGCAATGTAGAGTGAAAAAACTTGCCCAAGGTTTTAACGCCGCAGCCAGGATTCGAACCCGGGTTCTCGTAGTCGAGAGTCCGAAGCTCTACCCCTGAGCCACTGCGCTCTACACTAATATGTTAGTTAAACACAAATAAGTCAGTAAAACAGGCTATCCAGTGGGTATCCCTGTTGTGTTGTCCCCACTTGCGGTATGAGTGATAAATCCATGATACGATAATGATATCCGTTTTATTACACAGGCATACGAATAGTATCACAATATCACACCTTTAGTTCTGGTTTTTGAGTTGAGATGCAAGTCCCAAGCCTTGATAAAATGTGAGGGTTTCCATATAATTCAACAATACTGTTGAACAAACTGGCTCGTAAACACGAAGAACATGTGTTACCAGACAGAAGTTACCAGAATATTAAACCTGGTTTGGATGGAGACATCTAGTAAATATAAACTAGCATGCACAGTGTATGACTTTATGTTAATTTATGCATATTTGTTCCTGGGATCTCTCGCATATTGTTACGTAGCGAGTGTTTTACAAATATGTTTATATCTACACTATACTACTGGTATATTATTATAATTATGTAAGACTGTTAAACAAGTATTGCTTGACGATATATGTATACACCCCATGTACCGTCGCTTGTGAATCGTGCACATTACCATCCTGCAGGATGCTAAGCATTCCACGTATACCTATTTACAAGGGTCTATTAACTTCCTGGCTTATTATTCAATCTGTTGTCTGTCACAACTGGAATTGTTTATTCAGATTCAGATCAATTAACCCTTTTGTATCCAAAAGATTTAAATACTGCATGTACACCTTTGCAATGCTGGTCCTTGGCCTTTTTACTTATTATGCCCTTTAACCCTATGGATAGAGATTTCTGAATCAGTTGTTATTGTGTGCCACTAATTATGCCAATGAACTAGATGACTTGATGTGATTTTGTTTCTTTTACTTACATAGTGATATCTCCTGAAAATAAAAAGGTGTTTTGAAAAGGTATTTGAAATACTTTTCATTTTATTTATATTTAAATAATTTTGCTTTTAAAAGTATTTGTAATTGAATCCCTCAAAAGTGTTTGTATTTATTTACACTTCAATGTATTTGACACAGTGTATGTTGCCATCAGCTTGTATATACCTAGTTAAGATGTGTGCTTGTGCAATACATTATTAATGTCAAACTGTCTTTGTTGTTGTGTTACACATGCCTAACATGCATAGAGGGTGGTTACATGCACATCCCAATATTGTGATACCATTAACATTCACAACCCAATTTTAGTTCCTTTCTCAGCTGTCAACTTTTATTATAATCAGAACTTCTCACAATTATTACCTTGTAACCTGGGAGGTTGAGGCCGGGCAGATCAGGATAGATCATACTGGCTTGCTAGTTACCTCGATCAGTAAATGAACTTATTGGAATAGCTGTATTTATTATACCTTAACCTTCGGTAGCAAAAACAACACAATTCCTTACGTCAACCCTCACAACCTACCTGCAATATTGGCTTTGGGTAATGCTGGCTAAAATTTGCATAGCAAGCCAAAGACACACGTAGTTAATTCAGCAATGGTTTTTAATTATCTTCGCCCCTGAAGACATGGGAATGGACACCTTATTTGTGCAGTTATGTGTAATATTGGTCGAAACATAGTTTTTCAATAATGACGACAATAATGTGCCTAACATGTCGGATATGTATATATAATATATATATATATTTCCAATCTAATGACATCCATTAAAACTATATTTTCAGGAATTTATTCGCTAGGCCGTTATCTTCTCTTCTGCATGAAGAACTGTCTGATGCAGTTCACGTTGTTCTATGAACTCCCCCAGCCGTATACCACGGCAACATACCTCTCAGGTTGGAGTTTGGTAGAAGTAGGTTGTACACATGCGCAACAGACACTACATCGCAAAAACATTACATGTTTCCCAAGCCATGCATTTGCTTCTCCCAGTATAACTTGATGGTAATACATCTGATTTCGATTTGATCAGTCATGCCTGACCTGCTGTACTGACGTCATACACACACTGTGTGACACATACGATTCTCATATGAACAGTTGCCACTGACACAGTCCTGCTGGCTGTCAGCTTTTCTCACTAATTTGGCGATAAATGTGTTGTGATAGTGATTGGTACAGGGAATTTATTTTGTCGTCTTCACCACTTGTGCTTGGTCTTGACAAGTGCAACGCATTGACCGGGTGTAATACCACATATATCGTTGGGCATCATTGAAAGTATTTAGTGGCGTGACGCCTGTGTTGTGTGAGCTTGCGTACACTTCTTACTGAAGTAACACTTCTTACTGAAATAACACTTGGCCGGTATATAATTTGAATGCATGCAATTTCTAAATCAGGTAAAGCAAATGAAAATCTCTGAGATGTCACAAGGTACTATTTATTGATATGTTGTGAAAGGAAAGTTGTAAAATGGGGAAGGCAAATATTAATGAAGTTTATACGAAACAACAAGCAGCATTTTATACATTCTCTATACCAGTTCTATGTATATTTAAACTTCACATTTATACAGGCTTTGAGTAACATCCCTCTATATACATCTATACACATGAAGCCACTTCGATCTACTTCGATAATAGTATTCTATTTTGGATATATAAGTAGACATTAAAGAAACATACACACATTTTCACTGGTTAACTAACTTAACTGATAACTAGATGGGTTTCAGTATGGTATGACTGAAAGCGACAGATAGTATACTGGTCGATGGAAATTGGTTTGCTGGTATTTGTTATACAGTTATTTACAGTTTTAAATAGTAACAAGCCTAACTGCTGTTATGTTGTTTGAACAGAAAACACATCTTAAACACTATTTTAATACAATGTTATGTTGTTCTTATTTATCACTCATTCAAAGTGACTGAATAAGTGGGTAAGAAAATAAATAAAAATGAATGTTTAAAATAATTATAAAAAATAGGGTTAAAAATACAATATAAATATCATGTGTACAACTGGGATCTCCTGTGTATGTACATACAACTTTTAAAATGTATATCCATATCGAAGTAATTAACAAAAGAGAGTTTTTAGATTGGTGAAGACGACATAAAAGGCTAAATATGGATGAACGAATGCGAACTTGCACTACAGTAAAATTCTGAGACTGTTATTGTATGCGATGGTAATTAATGCTTTTCAAGCTCAGGTTTTTGAATCTGCACCCGACAGTAAGCTTGAAATAAAGTAGTTTTGGTGGAAGTACTATAAAGACAAATTGTTTGAGCTAAAACCTTAGCTTGTTTTTCTGGTAATGTCATCATCATCAGTAAGGTTGTTGATTATATTATGACCAAGATATTTACATTTCGTAGTATAAGGTAATGGATGATTATTGAGATTGACACAATGTATATTTTTCATGTCCTGGGGTTTGCTGTCAACAACCATACAATAGGACTTGTTGGATTTATAAGTACTATTAAACAATTCACCATACTTGGCACAGCAATCTGTAACCTTTCTCAAACCAGCAACACTGGGAGAAATATACAGAGGTCATGTACATCAAGTGGTTGATTAACGTGGCTGCACAAAGACAACCACTTTACATTTAAATCATCATGGATGTACATTTTGAAAAGGTAGGGAAAAGAATACCACCCTGTTTAACACCATTTGAAACAGTAAAACAGCTAGAAAAGCCCTGACAACATCTGAAGGTAATTTTATGGGTGCTATACAAGTAGGTACATAATACATACGTACAATAAAAGCGGGATACCCACGGTCAATCAATTTATCGATTAGCTTACTGTGGTTTATTTTGTCAAAGGCTATGGAGGCATCCAACATTGTAACATACATAGAGGAGCCATTCGCAATATGGTTTCAAAAAAGTTCTTTTAAAAAAAATAAAAATTATAAGCATCTCAGTAGAGTGCTGCTTTTTAAATCCAAACTGATTGGCACATGTAGTTAGAAATGGGTTCGCCCTGGATAATATTAATGATTTAAATAGTTTGCTAGCAACTGTGACAAGGGCAAACCTCTACATGTAGATACAACAGTAAACTGTGATCTGCCAATTGAGGTTGGTGGCATGAGATGCATGGCTAATTATGATGTTATCAATTCTTCATTGATGTAAGCCTTAACTTTCGCTTAAGAAGGGAGCACGCATTATTGCACCTAGAACCACAAAGAAACTAGAGCAGGTTGAACGGTGGATTAAGAATTATATTATGCAGGAAACCAGTTGCTGACAAATGTATTTCAATGTATGTCTTCAAATATATACATAGAGCATAGTGTGAGGCAATATGGGCAAAGGATAAGATGGGATATTTGTAGTTTTATACAGTGCTGTGCTGCCACATGGTGAGGTACAGTTAAAGTTAATGCTTAGTTTAAGTGGTTTATTATTGGATGTCATTAACTTTGTTGTTTCACTTTTAAAAGTTATATTCTATTTTACACACTAAAAGATTTAATGTCAAATCTGATCCCCGGATTTCATCATGTTTTATTTGCAAATGTAATCTAGGATGTTAAAGAGTAAAGTGCCTATGGTCAAAGAGTAAAGTGCCAGTGTTTCGATATGCTAGATGTGTGTGTGTGTGTGTGTGTGTGTGTGTGTGTGTGTGTGTGTTTGTTTGTTTGTGTGTGTGTGTGTGTGTGTGTGTGTGTGTGTGTGTGTGTGTGTGTGTATGACACTGTGTGTGTCACTATGTGTGTATATGTGTGCATGTATGTTTTGTGTGTGTATGTGTGTGTGTTTGTGTGTATTACACTGTGTGTGTCACTATGTGTGTATATGTGTGCATATATGTTGTCGCTTTGCCTGTTTTCATGTATATGTCTGAGGCACTCCTGAGAGTACAGGAAAACGTGATTAGTGTGTTCCTTCTACGACTAGTTGCTGACCTCTACTTCCATTGGTGATGAACAATTCAATCAAGCCTGG
>OZ024856.1:19820690-19868190 GCA_964017155.1 Oasisia sp. SBJ-2009
ATATTTATTATAAAAAAGCTTCATCTTGTACATGGTGTGCAACTTATTGATGATACAGTGGATTACAGTGAACTCCACCACCAAGTGCCAAAAGCCTAAACAGTCAAATGTTCAATACCAACCATGTAAAATATATGATATAAGACCAGCACACAGAGCCAAAACCAGACATAGGTTCAAACAATCGTACATTTAGAAGTATCTCTTAATACTAATATTTATAATAATATTTATGTTTTTAAAAGCACCCAAAAAAGGCAAAGAAAAGCGCAAAAAAGCACAAATGAAATCGTTAAAAGCATCAATTTCTATGATTACTTGGTAATTAACAAATTACCAATGAACATAATGATATATCCATAAGTAAGTAAAAGCTTTATCTCCTGATGATAACCATGTCACGTGGTAAGTCGTGATTTTCAATGGGTCATCATCATCCAACTCTTACATACATAGTGTAGGCAAAGACGGTTCTTTACGTACAATAGCGATTATTTGTAGATATAAAGCTCCAAGAGGGCTGCACGCTCTGTAAGAGATCATTACATACCGTACAATTACAAGTACATACATATAAAAATATTCATACATATACATTTCCTGTGCCAACTTATACACCGTCTAATCATGTGCTCTATATATTATTTAATTACTATACATATTACACAATACACATGTTGTAACCGTACTAATAATACAAAACAACCTGACTTATAGAGGTTATAAGGCACTGATAACAATAAGGAAACACTTGTTGGTTATAATTACCAAACAATTAACATACACACACCCTCCAATTAATCGCCACAGCACCACTTGGCGGACCCGGGCCCAAGTGGTAACGTAAAAGACAAGTCTAGAATTGTAGTTACATGCTTGCAACAATGCATAGTACACCACGTAATAATAGTTACATGATTGTATTGCGTTACATGAGCGCAGCTTCAGCACTGAACTGCCATGCCCGAGCTACAGGCTATGAATTCACTTGCCACGCCTATTTTACCAATGTATAAAGTATAACAAAAATAGCTGAATGATTTATACATATACAATAACATGCAATATCATGTGATACAAGAAAACTAATACCTACACATTCCTCCTTGGGGATTTGCCCCGTCTTGCAGGAACCACTGTTGATCTCGATCCATTCCTCTGCGTCGTCACAATGATGCCCAAAACTTCCTCAGTACTGCCACATAGTGCTCCGTGTTCACCATTTGAGGTTGCTCATTTTCATCCTCAAACCAAAATGGGCCGATGATGCCATGTTTGGAAATGGCTACCCATGCTGTGCACGCACGCACGCACACATACATACACAAACACACACACACACACGCACGCACGCACGCACGCACACATACATACATACATACATACATACATACATACATACACAAACACACACACACACACACACATACAGACACACACACACGCACGCACGCACGCACGCACACATACATACATACATACATACATACACAAACAAACACACACACACACAAACACACACACACACACACACAGACACACACACACACACACACACACACATGCACGCACATGCACGCACACACGCACGCACGCACGCACACACATATACCGATATGAAAATATAGATTTTTGGAGGAGACTGTGTCAAGCCATTAGCCCATCTCCATACCACATCACACTTTCTTACTTAAAGCTAACACTTCCAAATAAACATGAGATAAACAAATATCTCGTTTTAAAGATATATAAACAATTCGATATTTTACAGCCGCCATTTTATTAAATGGCGGTTGTGAAGGTCAAATTAAGGTCAGATGTGAAATGTTTTATACATTTGAAATAGCTATCCACTTATCTATACACTGATGCCAAAGTAACGACTCTATGTATTATACTTTATCAGATATAGCAACATAAGTTAATACGGACGCCATCTTTAAAAATGGCGGACGTGAATGTCGGATAAGTCCAAATATACCGTATTTGAAATTATAGTACCCGGATATGTATAAATTAAGCCTAATGTTAATGTTTTATGTGAAACTGTTCAGGAAATATGGAAAAGCAAGTTTTTAATTTCCGATGGCAGCCATTTTGAATATTGCAAAAAATGGTGGAAGCATCAAAATCTCAGGTTGCTTCCATCAACATTCTGAAATAGTATGGCATGGAGGTCATCTGTGCCAAATTTCATGCTTTTGTCCAGATGTGAAAATGTATGGCCTTTTCTGACATTAAGAGCCCTCACTATTTGTGCAATTTTATCGTGGCACAAGATCAGCTGTATCGACAACGATCTTAATGTATAAGGTGTCATCCTTCAAGAACCGCGAGTTCCGCAGGTCGTTGTTTGAGATGAACATTGGGCAGCCGAACGCAATATTCATCTCTGTTGAAGGGCGCCTGAAGCTCGAGCTTGTCGGCTCAGGACGGATCGTGTGCGAGAGGTCACGACGAGCTGGCGACTGGTCAAGCAGGCTCAAGGTGACCGTCTGGCGGAACGGCCATTCTAGCAGCGCATCGTACTCTCCACGCATGAGAAAAAAAACAGAGACAGGTGTGTACCCTTACCCATACCATCGCCATTCAGGTAGACAAGCCCACACATCTTGTAACCACAGTAACTGGTGTAGAACGGCTGGCTGTACAGCATGACCTGGAACAGCAACAGATGACAACGTCAGATAAATTCTCAGCCTGTTCTATATAACACAAAATAGCAAAACCTGGAGACATCTATCTTTTGAGGCATTCAGTCATCTTGGAGAGTACAAGTTCTTGATTTCTTAATTGACAGCTTCAAGGGATTATGTGGTTAACTTGGCCTATTTAATTTGGTCAATAAAAGTTGCTTTGAAACTGGATGTTTCGTTTAACATTTGAACATATTCAGGATTGTAAGTTTTCATTGTTACAATCTTAATAAAGTAATTTAACGCAATAATAAACACACATTAAACATAATTATTATAATCTAAATACATAATGTTATATGTTGGTATGTACTGTGTATATTAACACAAAGGCAATAAATACTTCTATTATCATACAAATGTAATATTAATTAATAAAAACGTAAGTTCTAAAAAAAGTAAATTCTTATATAGCTCAGTATCCTTTCTTCAGGACTATTCAAAACGCTTTACATGTTCCTTTCCTGACAGACCTGTTCAATCAAATACCATCTCAACTTCTCTGGGAAGCATCCAGCCGTATGCTACAATTAATGCGCGAACGCTGTTCGCACACATATCCACCCTTTCTATAGCCAGATACACACTTACACAGGTGGGTGAACTGGAGCTATGTAGAGTGAAAAAACTTGCCCCAGTTTTTAACACCACAGCATAGGATTCGAACCCGGGTTCTCTTAGTCAAGAGTCCAAAGCTCTATCCCTTAGCCATTGTGCTCTATGAAATAAATACAACACAAGGAACAGGCTGTGTCATTTTAATACTTTTTTGGAGAAGAAACAAATTCGTGAAAGTAATTTTCTGTTTTATACAGTACTGTTACATTAACAATAAGCGTGCTTAATTGTTTTTTGTGAGGTAAAATTAATCAGCGCAAATCTAAAAGTAAAATGTGTTCATTAATTGTACTGGACCCTATACTATTGATCTGCCTTGTACGTTTTAGTCCTTTGGATCATAGGTCCAAAGGACTTATGGCACCATTGTGTGTGCGCTGTTTGCTGTCCACCGTTAGCACTCATGTCTCAGAAACCGTTGAAGATATATTTTTCAAACTTTGCATAAATGTTTTCCTTTGTTGCATACACCTCATTGATAATGACATTGTCTGCTGTATTCACTCAATTTGGCTGTGTTTCTGGTTATATCATATATACAACCAGAGAAAATGTCAATTAGATGATTATGATAAAGAGACTAGGCAGTGATTATGATTCAATGAAATACAATTCATTCATAATTACGAATTGACAATATAGTCCAAAAGACTTCAGGGCTACTATGCCCATTTTTAATTACCAGCACCTCCAAAGCAGACACTTGCTAGTGTGACATGACAGCAAAAAATGCAACGCCGGTTCTCATTTGCATAGTAATGAACCTGTGGGCTGAATCGCATGCAAGACGACTGCATGACATCTTACATGCAGCTTAAATAAGGGATATCCAATGGTCCTACAGTAATAATTGGCTATATTTTCACAATAATTCAAGATTATAATTATTATTCAGGTGAGGACTGTTGGGCATTGTGTGATATTAGTTCATAGGCAAAAAATATTTGCCATGGCAACAGTGATTTATATTCATATGGAGGTATCCCTACATAAACGTTATTTTGGGTTAATGATAGCAAATATCATCATGTAACTGCATAATCTGTTGGTTTGAATGTTACTTGATATAATAAGGTGGTCTTGAGCTCTGACTTCAACAATTGTTTTATGACCACTATGACAGTGCAAATAGCATTTTCCATTTCTTTTAATTAGTTGAATCTTATTAGTAATTATGTGCTCCAAAACGGTGACATCTCAAATAGCTGATTGCAAAAGGGACTTTCCTAAGAATAACTGGCAAATATACCAAGTGTCTAGACTATTTTTTTTTAATTTGTCTGTATCTGAAATTGTAAAGTTACCATTTTGAGAAATCAACTAGCGAAAATATGAATGTCATGCATTAAACAATATAGTGTATACATCATCTGACTATATACATGTGAAGCAATCAATTAAAGATACCTTCTATGTATGCATCAGCATTACAAATAGCAATAATGTTGTGCTCTTGTGATGACAACAGTTTTGAAAGTGCTACTGCAAACATTATTTTAGTTATTGGTTACATGAATACAATTCAAACATGAATAAAATCTAAGTGTTGTGGTAATAAAACTATTGGCCTTTGAACTATTATTGTGATTTTGAAGAATCATAGTAGCATGGAGTTTCACTAAAAAAACTTGAGAACATTATATTACTACTTGTTCTTAAGAAGAAAATAGGCACACCATTAAAAATGGTATTTTGGGTGACACTGAAAAACCTTCAGAAGGATTCGAGCAAATACAGATTTATTGTGTGGCACTACAATAGGAAATGCCAGTGCAAAATTATAAAAGCTTGTTATCCAATTAACTGAGTAAACTCAATTTGCCAATATGCATTTACACTGCTCTGGCTATCTCTGGATACATGTTCTGTGGACAGCAAATATCTATCAAGTGTCTCAGATACACTGAACTCGATAAAACAAATTTATTTGCAAGTCAACATGTTATCAACAATACCATTCTTAATTATGACAATTATTCAAATAAAAACATACATTTCAGCTAATTTACCCTATCAACATTCAGGTTACCCTCTACACTGGACATTGATTGATAATGGTAGTCTTAAATTGGGAAAGGCTGGCAACTTTTCAGTGGAACATGGATATAATGTGTTGTCGACTTAAGCATCAGCTAGCCAGTAGATCAGTCCCAGGTCACATAGAGTGAACCAGCAGTAGAGAGCTGGTACAGCGTGGAATATACAAATCGTCAATACACATTACACAAGTGATTCTAGCTAGGACAAAGCAAATGTGAACACTTAGCGTTTGTGGGAGGTCCATAGATGCCCTTAGAAACATCCAATCAAATACAAATTTCTTGTATAATAACTCTTTACTGAAAGTTATGTCTACGCAAAATAAGAGAAAGTTAGTTCACAGTTTCTGAAAAAAGGCATACAGAAAGTATCAATTGTTTAGAGTCCTTGAAGACCCTAGGGATGGACCATTAGGACAATCCAATGAAATATAAATTTATCTTGCCTAGTGGCATTGCCCTAATATATCTTTGCCAAATTAGATAAATAGATCTCGAACAGTTTCTGAGATATGGGAGCTAATGGCAGACGGCACACGCAGAGTGATGCTATAAGTTATTTGTACCTCCGGGCCAAAGCCGTTTCTGTGCTATTGATTATTTTCTTCATTTTCTTTTCACATTAAAATATACACATGACAAAAAAACTGTTTCTGTTTGTGTAACAATGGACAATTTTTGTACATCATTTACAACATAATTATAAATGTTTATGTGGGGGGTAGGGTTGTTTTCTATTTATAACGAGCCACGGGTCAATATACTATACCATAGAAATATGACCCCCCACGGCCCCACCCCTACAGCCATACAAAAGAAACACTTTTGTCTTACCAAATATATATTTCACTGTGATGTTTGTTTGATAAACCAACAAGCCCGTAACCATCCCAGTTGGCAACATTTTACAATTTTCTATGTATAATGAGCAATGCGTCAATATATCATTACACAGAAATATGACCTCCCCAACCCTACCAAACAAGTTTTAAAATAATTACCAAATAGACATTTCACTGTAATGTTTGAATGATAACTCTACAAACCCATAACTATCCAATTTAATTGGCAATTTAATGTTTTTGTATAATGAGCCACGGGTCAATATACTATATTTTAGAAATGTAACCTACCGCTGGGTCAATATATTGTACTATAGAAATATGACCATCCCCACCCCTACCAAAACAAAGATTTTTATAATTATCACATTATTTCACTGTGGTGTTTATATGATAAATCTACAAGCCTATAACCATCCAAATAGACAAAAGTTTTAAAAACATTTATGTATATGAAACATGGGTCAACATATAATAAGGCTGTACATAAAACAAACGTTTTGTTATTATCAAATAAGCATTTCATTGTAGTGTTAGTATACTATAGTCATACATCTACAAGCCTATAACAATCCAAATTGGTAGTTTTTATTTTGTATGTATACTGAGCCACGGGCCAATATACTATACCATAGAAATATGACACCACCCCTACGGCCACCCAAAACACATTCTTTGTTATTACCAAATAGACTGTGTTACTTGTATGATAACTATACAAGGTTCAACAAAGAAATTATTAATTTTATAAAATAAAGTCATCATTATTTTGTGGCCCAAACTGATGTACCTGTTTTGTTGTTTACATAATACCTGTAATTAAATAAAACTAAATGTCATTAATTTGGCCTAGTTCAATCTACATTGGTCTTGCATTATTGCTTTGCACAGGACATGATATGATATGACAGCTGGCGCATACAAGAGTTTTTTTTCTATATTAAAACGTGTCCATGGAAACTGTTTAACAAGGTGTGATTTGTTAATTTGTAAAAAATACAGTGACACTCAGTGTTAAGACCATCCTTATGACTAGGTAGGTTCCTATAATAAGGTTCCTATATTGTAACTTTGCAGAAATTATTTGCAACTATCCTAGAGTGACCATAGTTTCGAGATTGCTATTTGACAATAATAAAGCAAGGTTTATGTGTGTGTGTGTGTGTGTGTGTGTGTGTGTGTGTGTGTGTGTGTGTGTGTGTGTGAGTGTGTGTGTGTGTATTATATATATATATATATATATATATGTATATATATATATATATATATATGTATTCTACTGTATACATACATATACATATACATATGTGTGTGTGTTTAAACTGACCCTGTTCTGAATGGCATCTTGCTTGCGGCGTGCGTAGTCCGTCACCTTCCACAGGAGTACTCCCTCGTAGTTTGCTGTCTCCATACACTGGAAGCGCACATCCATCTCTGCGAGACGTATGTCGTCCACTCCAACCTCCTGTGATGTCGCTTCCATTTCCCTCAGAGTCTCACCTAGGAATGAAATACAATTTAGGTAAAAAATGAGTGTCTGTGTATAAAGTCCTCCTAAGTGCTTTGTACTCTGTAATGTTTTTTCTTCAAAACAGCCCAAACATGGGCTAACGCAGCAAACAGTGCAAATGATATGACTGAAGATTTGTTTGTATGTTTTCCATGAGCACAGGTCATGCACGTCTCGCCCTCGAAAACGAGGTTGGGGGGCACTTTGGGGCAGGAAGTCCACTTTCTCCATGTTAAAAGATAGGACTTTGTTTTTAATAATCGGGCTATCCCCAAATTGTGTTTAAAGTTTTATATCCCGGAGGATAATTACAAGAAAAAGCAATGTGATACTTTGAATGATCACAGAAATCAAGTATTTTAAATTTAATTGATTATTATGTTTGTTGCCATGGCATCAGCGGCTACTTGTGTTTGACAAGTAACGAATAATGTCATATTTCACACAATACAATCTGTTTAGGGGCAAATGTATACATGTGTTATGTTTAAGTGCATTTAGACAAATTGTGAGATATAGGTGCTTATCAAACTGTTGTGAAACCACAACGAACAGCAATTCGTATTATTTTGCATGAGCATAACCAGGTGAGTATAGGCCATGTAAGTCTCGTGCTCGAAAACCTTGCTGGGGCACTTAGTTTTAGGAATTTTATTAATTATTTATATATTATATTTATTATACGTAGCTAGTATTTACAAGTATTTACATGTACATGTGATTTGTTTGTATTTATTATTTATTTTAGCAGTTTTAGCTATATCTTATAGTCCACTATAGAAATAAAATGATTGTATATGTACAATTTTATTCTTGTGTTCCTGTTTTATGACATATTATTGTGAATAAAACATCCCTACTACTACTACTACTACTACTACTACTACTACTACTACTACTACTACTACTACTACTACTACTACTACTACTACTACTACTACTACTACTACTACTACTACTACTACTACTACTACTACTACTACTACTACTACTACTACTACTACTACTACTACTACTACTACTACTACTACTACTACTACTACTACTACTACTATTACTATTACTACTACAGAATGGTCACAGAAATCATGCATTTTAATTGATTATTATTATTGTTGCCATGGCATGGGCAGCCACTTGTGTTTGGCGCTCTTGACATGTAACGAAGAATGCCATCTTTCACGCAGTACAACCTGTTTTTGGGGCAAATGTACATGTGTTATAATTATGTGCATTTAGACAACTTGTCAGATATAAGACACTAAACTGTCGTGAAACAAGCAATGTAACATCCATGTTTGTTTAATCACGTTGTATATATTTTGATTATTGTTTGAACACCTATTATTATATATTATTTGTAAATCATATTATGTAACTCACATGACATATTAAAATATAGTTTAATATTATAAAGATACTTTTATCATCACTAAATAAATAAAACGCAAATCCCGTAAATGATACGTACGGCTTAAAATCGTTAATACTATCTGCACAGCATGGTAAACTGACTATTAAGTTGGACAGTTAAGATAAGAAAGCTATAACACAAGATATTTATGACATAACTTTTGCAAGTAAGTCTATATTACAATCCATACCCCAGGTAGTTTATCAGCCTTTGCCTTTACACATATCTGCCATCCGAGCGGTATTACTGGTATCCAGCCATATAACAATACTGCTAAAACAATTATCATAACATGTAATTACTAACAAAACTTTGCCAATCGCCTTAATTTATTTTCATCAGTCAGAAACTACAACTGCCATTAGAATATAATTCTTGTGTCCTGACCCCAAACAGCTCCAGTCGCACGGATATGCAAGGAACTGTTCTATATAGTATTCTTCGACAAACATCCAGTACATATACTTTACAAAATAGTTCCTTGCATACATTTGGACATAGTATGCTCCGACATACACTACCAAACAATTAAATGTGTTGCTTCATTTATGATCTAACTACGAAGTCAAAACCGATCTATTCTGGAGGACAGGTAGTTTTGTTAGAGTTCATAATGTGGGCAGACTGGCACCAACAGTATGTGTTATTACAAGCATAAACTCGTTAGAGTGGCTCACAATCTACCTGATAGGCCTCCGACTCTAGAGCCACTCTCTTGCTCCAGGTTTGATACTCGTTGCTCCACTTCACGAATCTGGTTCTCAGTCATGCTCAGTGTTTCTCGAGTACGATTTTCCTGATCGCCGAGTTCACTTCTTGTTGCAAATGTCTCATGTTCTGACTTCAGTCGGTCAACTTCTCCCTGTCGCCATAGCAAAGCTTTATCAGTAACCGTAACATATTGTCGTAGCGTTAAATAAGAACATACTGGTTGGCGGGGTAGTGAGTAACTGCGATCATTACTCATTAGATGGATTCCTTTTATTTTTATTATACAGACAATTATTACATACGTTCTTTATTTCAACAGGGAGGAAGTACACATATTATTTAAAATAATTTACACAATATTGTTATCCCAGTTACAGCCAATACATATTAACTTGCTTGAAACATAATTTAGTATTGCAAAGCTTGAATTTGTATTAGGAATACTGGTAACGAAAAGCCATGTCTACATGAAGATATGTTATCACTTAGGCATGCTACCATGCATGGCAGTATTGATTTACCTGCAGTCCTGTCACTCTTTCGTCCAGTTGGGTTATCTTCCGATTTGCATCAAACAACTTCCGTTTGATGGCTTCCTTTTCATTAGTTTGTTCCTAATAATAAATCAAATAACTAGTTGACTGTGTTGGCCACATTAGATGCCTCCATTGGCTGCCGGTCCGGGAACGTGTATGTTTCAAAATAATGTTACTCGTCCACAGAGCGGTCAACTGTCGTGGACCAGTGTACTTGCGTGACCTTATATGCATCTACACGCCAACCAGAGCACTTCGCTCAGAGGGAACCAAACAGCTTAAAAGACCTAAAACAAATTGCAAAGCTGGAGATGCGAGTTTCCCCGCAGCTGCTCCGGACCTGTGGAACAGACTACCGTTCTCATTACGAGAACTGTGCAATGACAACTCTTTTAAGAATGCCTTAAAGACGCTCTATTTTAACCAATACTTTGGCTGATGCATAAATAATTAAATGAAGAGACAATGCATCGAAGAGAACATTACTTCTGCCTAAATGACCTTGTGTATTATTTTTAGCCTTTCTATATTTATTTATTTATTTATAATGTTTTTATTAGTCTGTCTTTATGCACTTTTATATAATATACAGTTAATTTTGTTTTAGTTATACATTTGGGTAATTCGTTTTTAAGAACATGTTATCATGTACATGTAAAGCGCCCTGAATAGTTTTTAAGCTAGATTTGGCGCTATATAAGTTTATTGTATTTATTTATTTAGATAGTTATCTTGGTATGTGCATAGGTGGAAAAGTCAACAGAGGCACTATTTAAATTATATGAATTATAGGATACACATATATATACACACACAATTAATATTTCAGATATAAAACACTGGCTACTGTAATGTACAAAACGTATGTCTGAAATAGATGCGTGTAACCATTATTATGGTAAATAATAGTAATCTTTTATTATTTTAACGAATTATGTTTGCTATAACAGCTAGACACAAATGTGCACAAATTATGCAAAGAGAACATACTGTATAAGTATTACACATACATCACAGATAGTTCAGTTAGTATCACAAAACAGTATATACAAAACTATATTAAGAAATTATGAAGTTTTTCCAGTATCTTTCTGTTGTTGTTATTTTCATTCGCAATTTTTGCCTGATGGCAGTGGCTGAAGTTGACAGTATCTAGATGATGAAATGCATTTTTCAGGATGATTTATACTTTCCTTAGAGCATTCATTGTATATTTGTTCAATGATAGTGGATTTTTCATATGACCTTTCCAGCTGTTAGAATTAGTTTCTACAAACTATCTTCCTCCTTCTTTGTGACCCTGGGATGCCAAAGTTTAAAACACTTAAAAAATAAGTTTATATTATGGAGCAGAAAAACTCCATGATTGTGTTTCTACTATAAAATATCTTGCTGCCTCCAGAAGATAAAAACCCTCTGGTGACGTTTCTCAATGGTCGACCTACGACTGACCTGACATTACTACTGTGCCCAAATATTTGCAAGTGCCCAAATATTTGCAAGATGTCACTATCTCCATATCTTGCCTACCAGGTACTTAAAATGATTAATTTATTTCTTCTAACTTTGACAAATATTTTCTTTGTCTTGGCTACATCCATAGACAGTTGGTTATTTTTACTTAGGTTTACAAGGTTTTCTGTTTCATACTCATCCCCTTTCGATAGTGTACCAATGTTTGTGATGACAGTATCAGATTTACAGCCTCCTATGGTCACATATTGGTGTTTGTTACAAAGAAAATTGATGATCCAGTATGTAATTTCAGATATGACAGCGTCTCTTTCAGAATCACTGGCCTGATGTTATTAAATATTAGTATTTATGTTAGGGGGCCACCCCACAGTCTTTTGAAACATTCCCTGTCATATCGGATTTTTCAAGCATGTTTTGACTTTATGCAAGGGCTACGGAAATAGCAATGTGTACATTTAATCGTCACTCACCCATGAACCTTTTGGTTACAATCTGAGCCTCGAGGCCACGTGATACCAGTACACTAAACAATGACATTCAATGCGAATTGTATATGCGCTTTCCACTGAGGGGAAACGAGAGGGTCCCATGCCCGCTACAGGATTTATGCTGATTAAGCAACTTTGTTATGGTGAGCACAACATTTTCCATTATTAGGAGGGCATTAGAGGAGGTGCAAGATCAAAGGTCTTGCAGTGTCCCTGCCAGGTAGATGGTGAACTACAAACTAGGGCAAAAGGTCAAGGGGCACCCCCGGCGGATAGTTGATGAACTATAAACCAGATCAAAGACCAAGTGGCCCCCTGACGGATAGGTCATGAACTAATACTCCCCAAATACAATTTTATCAAAACTCAAGTTATGCCTCCTGGCAGGTGTGACACGGAGGAAGAACAAGGTTAAACGTCAAAGTTGGGGTTAATTTTTTATCTTTTGGGAATAGGTCATAGATAAACAGCATTTCTTGTCCGTTTAAAACATATTAAAAACAGAAATTTTTCTTCAGTCACACATAAAATGACAGTAATAAAACATTGGTGAATCATATAGGGCCTACAGTTGTCAATACACACAAAAGATAGTAAGTATAGTCATCAATGAAATAGGTAAAGTATAATAATAAATTACGTATAAAAATAGCTACTAAGATAAATAAATAAATAAATAAGCATGTATAATTTCTTTAAATGGGTCTCTGATAAGAGACAATAACATTAGTAATAACATAATACTAAAACTGATAAATAAATAAGATTAAATAAAGAGTTACCATAAGAATATGAGACACAAAATGTAAAAATTAATTAATGACTCGTTGAAAACAGAGCATTATCATTTAGCATTTAGAATTAAAATAGCAGAGGGTACAAACGATGTTTTTAAGAGATTCTTTTTTGCTAATGGAACTTTTAGACGTCTCCCTGATGGCAGTTTCTGAAAGGCTTGATTCAGAGGATGGGCAGGATCATAGAGAATGTGTGTGGATTTCCTTTTCAGTGCATCTTTATATATGCTGGACAGCTGTTTTTGATCGTTGCCAATGTACTTGCTTGCTGTGTTAACTATGCGAGCAAGCTTTACTTTATTTTTTCCACTGACATTGCCATACCATGTAATTACATTAAATATACAATCCATCCCAATAGGCAACCTATGTGTGGAGATGCATTACAACCAACATAATCTACAGTGAGTTCAAGACTGTTCTCGAAATAGACAGGAGTCGGGATGTCATCTACGATTACTGAATAAAATGGACACGCTACAGATCGAACAAATCCCCTCTCCCGACAGTCACGCAAGGAGCATCGTCTGAGGCGTAGTACCCAGAGACATCCAATATAACACAGGAAACTATTAGGCATTCACATAGCCATGTATTCATCTATTCAAGCAGCCTACGTAATATTTACACATTCATCTTGGAAGACTTTGTTTGTAGCCATTTGGGATTTTTCGAACTCCACATTATCCTGAAATGACAATTCATTGTCAGATTGATTTTTTTTTTAATTTGCATATTCCTACCTCAAACCGATTTGCAAGCCAAGTTTCTTTCAAATCATTTCCATCTTCCGGGCAATAAAAAACGAATAGGCCATTAAAACTCCAATGAAGCTTGTGCATTAAAACTCCAATGAAGCTTGTACACTCTTATGTATATTTTGATTAAAAAAATATGGTAAAACATTAACAAAGTTACTGCACCTCAAGGAAAGTTTGTTTCAAATCATTTCTATCTTCCGGGCAATAAAAACCTCACAGGGTGTTAAAAGTCTAATGAAGCTTGTGTTTGTGTGTGTGTGTGTGTGGGGGGGGGGGGGGGGGCGATGTATGCTATCTTTATATTTAAAAATATCAGTTAAAGTTAAGTTATTGTACCTCACGATCAGTTTCAAGCCGAGTTCGTTTCAAATCATCTTCTTCGACACGCCTTACGAGAAGGTCAACATGTTCCGGGTAAGCTGTCTGTTCATGTATGCTTACTTCAGATTCACTCCCCTGAAAATAGAGGCAGCAACATCAATCTAGTATCATAATAAACACAGTAATAACAAAGTGTGTGTGTGTGTGTGTGTGTGTGTGTGTGTGTGAGTGCGTGCGTGCGTGTGTGTGTGTGAGTGTGTGAGTGTGGCATGCGTGTGTACGTGTGCATGTGTGCGTATATGTCTTACCTCAAATGTACATCCAATGAGGTGGTACTGACACTGCTGAGGACGCATATCGCAATTTTGCTTGTGCATCTCCATCTGAAATGATCACAAACAAATAAATACAGTAGAGTATGTTGACATTATTTATTATTTGCACTTTTATTAACTAAAACACGTTTGTTTCGCTTGTGCCATTCATTATCTCGACCGCTGTGGTGAATGAAATAAGTAAGTAAATAAAATATATAAATAAACAGGTAACTAAATAAATAGTCGATGAATTTTCACCGTGTTTCCATCATATTGAAAGCAAAGGTTTTAGTCCACCCATTTCTCTGCCATACAATCGCTGCCATACGACATCCTGATCTGACGGGATGACATCCGGCAGCATAATTCCTATACCGCGGTGATACGTTTTGTTTTATGATTATAAAAAGGCGGGCAGCTTCTCGAAATAATGTTTGATGCTTAATGAAGTGACGTTTTGGACAGGGTGATTTCGTGAGGTGTTACTGCAATCTGTTTGCGGGAATGAAGAAGATGTTTCAAGATGAAGGAAACGACGTGACACCAGAGGACTTCGGTGAAGGTTACACTTTGTTCGCCTATGACCTGACCCCCGGTGTCTGCGATAGTCCCCACTTTTGGTACCAAAGGCAACCTATGTGTGGAGATGCATTACAACCAACATAATCTATGGTGAGTTCAAGACTGTTCTCGAAATAGACAGGAGTCGGGATGTCATATACGATTACTGAATAAAATGGACACGCTACAGATCGAACAAATCCCCTCTCCCGACAGTCACGCAAGGAGCATCGTCTGAGGCGTAGTACCCAGAGATGGTCTACCTAAAGAGGTTGATACATATCCAACAGCGTTCGTCTGCAGCACGCACGGCAGCAATAAACCGGGTCAACATTGTATCGTGATTTACGCCTCCCCAATGAAGACCGACAAATACTTTAACTCGTTCGTATTTCCACCACTACATGCCACTTTTTGATAGTTTCTACGGGACAATTGAAAAGATTGAACTTAAATGAAAACCTGTTTCAAAGCCCTTGTGTATATTGTGTATCATACTTGCAGAGTAGGGGCATATCGATAACTTTGCCAAGGTGTTCAATACAGACTTAGTTGCTAATGATTGTCGTGTGTTTAATTGGATTACAGACATAGGGCACTAAGGTATATGACATGTGCTGATAATAATAATACCATTAATCCATATTACGGCATGTGCTTTTTAATCTATATTAGTGACATATAAAATTCGACCTCTTATAACTATTATCTTTTGCTGATGATACAGTTTACCAGTCAGATTGTGATATTGATCATTTAACCAAAATGGTAAACCACAAATAAAAAATATATACAATTGGATGTGCGCAAACAAACTATGTTTGAATGTCAAAAAGACATAATATTGTATCTTTAGTCCTACAAATAACATCTATGAAGTAAAATGTAGTTTAAAAATGAAGTTATTAACCAGATTGGCAAGTACAACACTGATAAATATGTGAAATTCCTACGAATACATATAGATAAACAGTTAACATCGAAAGAACACATTAACATAATCAGCTCGAAAATATATTGAGCCATTTTTGTAATAAATCGAGTGAAACATATCTTACCACATAAATCACTAAAATCATTACAAGCATGGAGCAACAGAAACAAAAGGAATTTAGAAATGCCACAAAAATGTGCCTTAAGAATAATTAATAAGAAAGGATATAGGAGTCATAAATTCATGGTTTAATAGTACAGACAATTTTTGTAATTTTTATTTTGACAATTGTTTTGTTGTATGTTTGTTGTATGATCACAACTATGTACAAACCCCGGTATCTATTGTAATGGTGGTTATTTTAAATGATGGTGGTGTCACTGGAAGACGATTTTTAACCAAGTGACATCCATGCAATGCAACATGCTAGCAATTATTACATATGGTCTATTTGTGTTCTTGTACATGTTGCGTTGCGAAAACAAGTTACTCTTACTCTTACAGTGTATTCCTAAAGCAGTCTTGTCTCTCATCATAGAACCTGCGCGTATAACATGACAATTGCAAGTTTTTACCGGTAGCATGGAAATCATAAAAACTTTCCCCTTCCTCCTATATACGGCTGTTGAAACAATACCATTCAAAGGTTTCGCTTCGTTCTCCTACAGCCAATTCATGAAATGCTGTTAATATTTCTATTGTTATGCAGTGTACCCGTGGTGTCCCAAACTGAAATCCGTCATAAAGACGCATCGCTTCGTCTCCCAGGGAATGGTCAAACATTGTGACTTAGTAGTTCCGTGGTTTGCAGCAATGTCCAACAAGACACAATAATTTGTCCAATGCCTAGGGGAAATTTTCCACGATTCTGCCTTGTTTGTCCTAAACACGAGTGGCTAAGGGGGCTTGGTCGGTATTATGCCGCCGCCACCATTTTGGGCCTCGACAGTAGGTTGTGTATCGTTGGCAGCCATTGCCATTTCGTTGGATTCCATTGCCATACGATCGAATAGGATTTGGCGCCAATGCCAGTTTGTAAGCGATAATTAGTGGCATGGGTAACCAATTAATGCGATAAAGAAGTTTGTCATCCACTAAACTGTCACAAGTTAATCGCAGCCACCGGGTTTCGTAATTTGTGATTATAACTATCAGGAATATTGGCTCGATTACACGATTAAGCTCAAACAGCTTTATTGTACGACGAGGTGGTTCCAGCCAGCTTCATGTGTTCGGACGTGTCGTATTGACACTCAACTATAATTATAGTTGCCCCGCCATTCGCTAGATGACAGCATGTCATGGACCTAATCACGTAACACGGCGGGCATCGGATGGTGTACGCGGTGGTGTACGCAGAGTAATGCCATAAGTCCAGTGGACCACATAATAAAAAAAATGGGCAAAGAAGTTCTGAAGACCTTTGGATATTGTGAGTTTTTAATTATAAATGAAATATAATAAACATATCAAAATTAAAACAACTTGCATTTATAGAAAATGAATCGTTATAAAGATACAGCTTAAACATTGCATGCAACTGTGCAGTTTAACAGTATTACTGACAGAAGCAGCTGCCAGATACCAATTACAAATTAGACACATTTTCCATGCCATCACAACAGGCAGTTTGGCGAGGCTCCAAACTGTGGTGATGTGGCAGTAGTCCACTGGACTAATACAAAAATACTATAAAAAAAAAATAATCCATGCTGACACGGGCACAATATGAACAATTAGTTTTTTGTAGGGCCTTGAGGTGCCCTTAGAAAGATGATATCAAATGCAACATTTCCTGTGTATAGTCACACTATCCTAAAACTTGTCTGTTCAAAATCAGAGAAAAAGTCACATTTTTTAAAGCAGGCAAAATGAGAAAATGTGTTATCTGTCCTGCCCAAAGACAAGAGACTTTTAGAACTAAGACTGTCATGTTATAGTGACACCTGACACAAATTGGTTTTGTTGGTCTGGTTCTCTTAATTCAAGTCATGTGTGTGATTAGGTTTTATGTGAATAATGTACACGCTGTCATAGCCACAACATACCAGATTTCTCAGCATTTTCTCTCCGCACCCATATGGGCATTCAACCAGCACCTTTGGGCAGTCGTTCTCCATGTGCACCTGGCAACCAAACACATTCGGACAGCATGAACAAAATTATATATATAAAATATATTATTTGAAATACCAAGAGGCATGGTTTCTGCTACATATAATGTATTACTTCTTACTGCTTGTTACTGCTACCACACTAACACTAATCTATTACTGTACTATTGTCAAAATATATTATTATCACTGGTATTTTGTTAATAATGATAAATGACCATCTATTTTAATAGGATTGGTGGCATATAACTCATAGTCTGCAAACCACAAGTCTGCACTTAAACTGATCTATCTATAAATCAATTGTAAATAAAGTTATCCTTCTTTGACTTTGAAAGTAGCACTTTCTGGGTTCTTGGTTAATCATATTGGGAAAATGTACCTCTCAAGACATCTTTCTGCTTTTTACCTATCATTTCAGCCACTGAAGTAGGTCTTAAGATTCAGCCGTAATTATATGGAGAAAGCAAAAACCGTAAATATTCCCAATAAAACTATACCCTGTTTAAAAGCTTGACTTTTCAGAGATTACATTTCACATTTAATTATAACATGTATTATGGAAATGTCCTAATAGGAAGTTGGGGAACAGCAGGAAATGGGAACAGGAAAAACAGACTCGCATTAAACTCTTTTATGTAACCCACTTTTGGCACCCAGTTTTGGTGGTGGAGAGGGTTCTATATCAACTCAAAGACAGGCCAGGACTTCTCTGGTATGGCAAACACTCATGACCACTTGTCTGACCAAAAAACTACTTTTCCCACCCAAAAAATTACAAATTGCAGCAGTTAATCATGACAGCACACATCAACGAACCAGATGGTAGCAGATTAATTAACTGCTGTATTTATTGAGGGTAGAAGGAAAACAAGATGCATAGCATTGCTCAGACTCGGTTATCCTGACTGCTGATATGCTGTTTCAATGCGAGTATGAATTTTCATTCACTCTTCTGTATTTCATATTTTTGTGTGATTCTGCTCTGTCATCTTTTGGTTTCTTGAAAGACTGACTGGCTGGCATTGTCATCTTTGTCATGTGTTAACACGAACTTGAAAACACTTTAAACAACCAACTCATGGTTTTAAAGATTCTAATGAAAATGACTATATATATTATATATTATATATATATATATATATGTATATATATATATATATATATATATATATATATATATATATATAATTGAGTATAAGGTTGCTGTCTATATGGCAGAAAGCTTTTATAACATAAAACTTATAAATTATTGGCATGTGTTAATAAATATAAACAATCGAAAGCCAAAACGTGTTAAGTCTTAATAGGGACCTATGAATTAATGAATGCAGTGGTAGTTGCTAAGATCGCAATTTGTTTTTGAGGCGGACGAATTATATAACTTTTTTTGCTTACTACCGAAGTAGCATGAAATGTCTTTTATTTTTAATAAAATGGGCATAGATGTCAGACATGCGGGTGAAAGCTTTGTATTAAAACAATGAGAAACACATCACAGTTTTATAAACCTTTAACCCGACACCATTGCCCCCATCTAGTGACTAAACGCTTTTAAAGAATGACTGGTGACTGTTCACATTCATCACATAGTGCAAAGAAAGCAGTGACTGACAAAGTTTGCATATGAGATGGGTCTGGTGGGTAGCTTTTTAATGTCGAAATTATGCCAATGTGTCAAATATATTATTTCAATTAACAGTATAATATATATATATATATATATATATATATGTATAATATATATATATATATATATATATATATATATATATATATATATATATATATATATATATATATATATATATATATATTATACTGTTAATATATATATATATATATACTGTTAATTGAAATAATATAGAAGAATACAACCAAGACAGACATTTGTATTTGAAGCTTAATGTGCTTGTGACACCTGTCAAAGTTCTATCTCTTTCTTTTTAATCAATGTTACAAACCTGTGTTTTGTATATGTCAAATTGATGCATTTATTGTATAATTCAACCCATTTGCATTAGTGAAAACTTGACAAAAAGTGACAATGATATCCAACTCTTCAAATAAATGTTTACCTTGGTGTCCCACAAATTTTACCCTGAAAAAAAAATTCTACCAGCCTGCTAAAGAAGGTGCAAAGTTGTGGAAACGTGTAAAAATAACATTCTTCAAACCTGTAGCATAATTTTCCCAACTTCTCTGCTGCAATTAGCACATCGGTGTGGCACATTTTGGCAGCACTTGATATGCTCATCCAATGAACGTTTTGGCACGTTTTCATTGCATCCAAATTTCTTGAATGGACAGTCCACTGTTGCAAACTCACATCTTTCCAAGTGGCCCTGCAAAAAAGAAACAAATTGCCAAAGATTATAGTAACAGGTGTAATTACACATTTAACAACAAACCCTGTCTGGACTGGTAACAATATGTCGTTTTGCTAGTCAATCTATCTCAGATTAAATATACTGACATACTGATCAGACAGCACTGTAGATAATGAAGAGCAGGATACAAATCAACCTTCTTGAGTAACCACATTTCAAAGTAAAACTAAAAAGCATAAATGTGCAACACAGAGTGTGGTTCAACATGCTACAGAAACCAATATAAAGAATAATATTAGTTTATAAGCTTCATGGCGAATTTCACTCTTTTGGAAATTTAAGGTTCTGTATGAAGCTCGATCTTGCATCCTTGGCAGGAGTTCACTTTGTTGTACATCAGTTGCACAAAGCTTCACCATGCTGATCCTGGCAGGCTGTAGCACTTCCGGTGTCAGATAGAATATGGACCCCATAGAAAATGGACCTGGTGTCCATATCCTAATATAGAAGTTGGACCCCCCTTTTAAAAAGCTGAACAAAAAGCTGTAAAATAGTATAATGCAGTTCATAGATTGTAACTAGAATATCACAGCTAACATTCATAAGACGTTTGTAAAAACAGTATTTATTATTTTTATATTTTAGCCCTTATTGCCATTAAAATGCCAGTCATATTTGATTGTGAACACTGTGTATCCTATCAACTTCTAAAATGTGTGAATTGTTCCATATTGGGGGATGGTTGAATAAATATAACTAGGAGTACTATTTACTCATTCGTTCATTTATTGCCATCTTAACAAAATACAATATATGGGAAAAACAATTGTCTTATTGTTTCATGTAAGACCAGTTCATATTTTTAAACTTTGAATGGACCAGTCTCCCTTTCAACAGTGCTCACACAAACTACTACAAATTTGTATGAGATGCTAAATTTCACTTCCATTGGAATCACAGGTATGGCTCAGTTTCTAAGTTACATCAGGAATACATTTTATCTACAACACAACCCGCGGTCCACTTTCTATAGGGGGGGGGGGGGGTCCATATTTTATATAACACATATATAATATGGACCCCATGGAATACGGACCCGGGGTCCACTTTCTATAGGGGTCCATATTCTATAACACATATATAATATGGACCCCATGGAATACGGACCCGGGGTCCACTTTCTATAGGGGTCCATATTCTATAACACATATATAATATGGACCCCATGGAATATGGACCCGGGGTCCATTTTCTATAGGGGGTCCATATTCTATGAGACACAGAAAATGGACCCCTGTAGATTATGGACCCGGGTCCATTTTCTATGGGTGTCGGTATTCTATGGCACATATAGAATATGGACCCCAATAGAATATGGACCTAATAAAATATGGACCCCGCACAGGTCCATATTCAATAGGGAATATGGACCCGGGGTTGATCTATATATTGATAGTATTTCAAAAAATATATTTTGTGACCTTATTTCCTGTAACCTTTTCCTAGCCAAAATAATGATTTTTATTCCTTTCAAATCCTATTACCATGTTTCCACTATTTACTATTAAAAATAATCAAACTTATTTGTTTATCATAGGTGTTTATTATAGTTCCTGTAGTATATACTATGTTATAACAAACTTGATTTTTGGTAATTTATTATTCATTTAATGTAGTATGTTATGGTTTCTTTATCTCAATAGATATATGAACTTAGTCATTTCAATTATGCAGTGAATATAACTATGCCTGGATTAATTGTATAATTTTATGGTTAACTTTTGTTATATGAATTGGAGCAGAATTGGAGTTTGATGATTATAGATGGAATTGGAATTGAAAGAAATGTTATTAGAATTGCAATGAATTGACGCGGGAATTGGAATTGATTGAATGGAAATGACACCAGCCCTGGAGAAAGCTGAATAGTGTTAATTGGCATTTTTCTGCCACCATGCTACAATCGCACAACATAATTTGGGCTGACTTAGAACATTTTACTCATTATAGGGTGACTTAGAACATTTTAGGCCAACATTTGCTGAACACCTTTTTTCAGCCGACTTTCACTGACTTCTAGCTTCCCTGAAATATGTGACAAAGCAGATTACATAGAAATTTGTTTTAACATTCAGGGCACAGGAAAACACTATCTGTGCCTAAAAACAAGTTTTGGTGCTGGACTGTTTCTGCCCGCGAGTCACTTACCTGCAGCTCAGACCATTTCATGACGTTAGTGCAGCCTGCATCCTTGTAGGTGCAGTAGACTTGCTGTGAGAGAATCTCCCGACACATGCCTCGGTCGTAGAACATCTAGAGCGAGACAGGAACACATTTGATAAACTGACTTTGCGTGTACTATGGTAGAATCTGCCAAGAGCCAGTTGCATTTCAGTATTAATTCACTTTATTCAGGTAGGTGGTGATGTGTAGTTAAAAACTAGGCCAAGAGGCCCTGAAGTTCTTTGGACTGTATTGTGAGATTGTAATTTATAATTAGCATTTCCTCTGGTTATTTATAATAATAGTTCTCATATAGCACCCCATCCAAATAATTGTTCTGGGTGCTTTACAGTGGTTATTCCAATTATATAACATATGCTTATATAATACTAAGTACTTTATAATTTTAAGAGATGTCAAAAACAATGCCAATTTGTGTGAATGCAACAACAGGACTGGTCATTATAATAATATTTTATTTGCTATAGCGCAAGATTGTAAAATGATAATTAAATAAACAATAAAACGAAGGCTAAATGAAAACAATGTGTCTATACATAATAACCAAATACAATATTAAATGACGAAGCATTTCCGAATAAATAAATTGATATAATATATTCAATCTAGCAAATGATTACATCAAACAATACTGATAAATGTATGAATATATATATATATATATATATATATATATATATAATATATATATATATATATATATATATATATATATATATATATATATATATATATATATATATATATATATATATATATATATATATATATATATATATATATATATATATATATATATATATATATATATATATATATAAACATAATCATAATGATTAAATAATAAGTCATTTAGTGTAAAATTATGTTCATGTACTGTTGGCCAGCCCACGTGTTGAACACATGAATCAAAACATGCAGATTTTTCCAGTATAAAGAAACATTTGCAAAGTAGACTAATATTCAAAACCTGTAACACTTATTTTATTCTACTTGTGCAAACGAACAGCTAAAAAGGTATATAGTGTTGAAATACTTACAAAATATACACTGCGAGATGAAGTCGCGTGAACAAATGTCCGTGCCGTGAGTCGAAATGGTAAATGGTGATGGCAATAATGACAAGATTTAACAAGATTACCATCAGAGAGTAAACTACAGATAGTAAGTGGACAACAAAGCCTATTGAGAATCCAACCCATGTTATCTATGTATATTCCGCCCTTCTGAGGTATTTGTTGATGTTGTTTTTAAACACCCACAGGGACCATTACACAACATGGCCCAATGAGTATTTCAAGTAATAAAAGTTATTTTTCTTAATGTATGTTCTGAAATCTCTTTGTCAATCTGATTGTTTGTGTAAACGCCAAATGTACCTGCTTTGTACATTCTGTGTTCCATCTGGCAGTAATTACTAGTGGCATCTTTAAGTGTTCAACACGCAAGCCTGTTCAACTGGCATGTCATAGACTACATAGAATGACACCAATAAAAAACATACATAATTTGTTTTGCTACTGTCGCAATTGTTCAGTAAAAAACACGAGCGAGTATAGAACAGCTATGGACGGAAGAGCAATGTCGTATAAGTTCCCACAGTCTGATTTAGTTCCTTTTTTATGCTCATGATGTTAGCAATTATGAAATCTGACAGGATTTGCTTGTCTAAGTTGTCTTGCCAGGTCTTGCATAGTAGTTCATACAGTTTGTTTGCAAGCTTCGTAAAAGCAATGTGGAACACTATGTCTGGCTGCCAACTTGTGTTCCATATCGAGCTACAGAGTAGCTTAAATGTTCTCGTTAACAGTGCTTCCAATATGTCACAAAACTGTTCGTTGGCTAACATATGATATGTTTATTCCCAAGGAGTGCATATATCTAGAGAATTGATCTTACCTTGTCTCGTGCGATCATTTCACAGTCGTCTTCCTTGGCAGGACACATCACTTCTGGGACATCCACAAGTAGCTCATTCATGCAGGTGAAGCACATTCTGTGCCCACATTCTGTCTGCCACGGGTCCTTCAGGACCGTGTGACAGACAACGCACTTAAATCGCTCATGAAGTGCAACAAAGCAAGGGAGAGGCCCACCCAGAACACACTGCATCAAGCTTGGGGACGACGGTATAGCCATCTTCTATCAGTGGTTCCACCTGTATGAAACAGAAGCCGATCAAAAAGTTATGAGGTTAACATGTCAGTCATTGTGTAAAACTACATTCAATCAGTTAATGTATTTTAGGCGAATGTCATAACACATCAGGTACTGTTTCAACCAACATAGGGTGCTGTTTATCTTGGAGGTGTGTAACGTTTGATGACGCATATTACAATTACCGTTGAGACAGTGTCGTTTAACTTGGTAGTTGATCTAGTTATAAGTCATTGTTGATTTATGACTAACTTCCGGTAAGTTTTGCACTATTCGGGGAATCTGTTAGGGGATATACTACAACATGATATCTGTTTGCCATTGCTCATTGTAATCCTACTCAAAAGAACTGCATTGTGCTGAATTTTATATATCACTTGTGTGAATTGAGGTTAATTAATGTCTGAAATTGTCAATACCATAGCTTCAAAAACCTAGCAGGAAATAAAAGAAATGGCCGCCTATGGGGAAATCAAAGTTGCTATCTAGGCCTACCCATAAGTTCCGAATGATATTGGTTATTGGAATAACCATTTACATTAGACTGATATATTTTTACGTGTAGGCCTACGTCTGGGGACTGCATGGTTAAACCTATGGTTGGACCAGTGTTAAAGGAAAGAATAGTGTGCGATCAGAGAGGAAGGCACGCACGAGAGAAGACTGGCATAATGTAACTCCACATGTCTGGCGCCCACGTTACGTGCCCAAGATTAAAACACCGAGCCTACGACTATACAAGAAGAGGCAGGTGCAACGAAGGATAAATCAGTAGATCGGCCAATTCTAACAACATGATTCGAACCCAGGTTCTCTTAGTCGAGAGTCCGAAGCTCTATACATAGATTACATCACCAAACAAAATGACAACTGTATTAATATACGCAGAAATGCACCGACTGACAGCCGTATAACCGCCGTATAACCACTGTGGAAATCCCCGTGCCTGCATAACCACCGCAGAACATATATTCGATTACCCAGGCTCCGCGAGGTGGAAGCACTTTTCAGCCCCTCAACTCTTATCGGCGTAGTTACGCAGCCGACCGACAGTCGGTCAAGAACATTACTTAGGCAGAGGACGATTTGTGCCTGGTGATCAAAGTACACACACGCATGCATGTATGCACGCACACACGCACGCACGCACTACTAAAGTGCATGGCTAAGAATAATCCTAACTTAATCTAAACATGATCCTAACACTCATTAGTGAGTATGTGCCTTCACAACCCACCTGTAAATCAAAATGGGCTGGACCTTGTCTTGTATGTATACTGGCCAACACTCCTGGTGGAGTCAAACGGTCAGGGTAGATCGATTGACGCACTCAATGACGCAGTGCTATATCAGATATAAACACTGCGAGGGATTTCTCACGCAGCGGTTATAAGGGACGCAGGGGGTGGGAAAGGCCGTATAACTACTACTGTGGAAATCCCCTTGCCTGCATAACCACCGCAGATCATTGCTTACGCGATTTGTGCCTGGTGATCAACGCTCAAAGCACGCACGCACGCACCCACGGACGCACGCACGCACGCACGCACGCTCGCACCCACGCACGCACACACGCACGCACACACACACACACACACACACACACACACACACACACACACACACACACACACGATATTTAGGATCACGGTTTAGAGACGTTATTTTAAGACATTATTTCTAATTTCCCTTGGTTATCTTAGCCCAGATTGAAAACTAGTAAGTAGTAGCGACACCTGGCGAACTTGCGAATGTACATAGGTTTTTTACGTAACAGCAAACGAAAATTACGTGTTGTTTTGGTATTCGTAGTATACCATAGTTGTACTAAAAAGTAACTGGGCAATTAAATTAAAACAAGGCAACAAACGTGGACGTGGCTCCCAGCTGTACCAAGTAAATCGCTCGTGTTGTGTTAGTGACGTACACTGGCCGACCCGCCAGTCAAACACATAGATAAACTTGCCGTGTTTTACAATTTAAACATACTTTCTTATTCTATAGTATAGTGAGTGCTTAGACTATTACATTTTGATTAAATCAAACATATGACGTAAAAGGTCGAATTTTAGCGAAACACCACGGTTATATTATTGCCTAACGTGCGTTTGTTAGAAGGTAGAAATACCCGCGTCTTCCAAGTTGCATCTAACATTCTGTTTGTCAGTATTTTGTATCCGGTGAATTAGCGCATATGGAAACATGGCCAAATAGCGTGTAGTCAATATCGGGCTATTTGTCCGTATTTATCCGGTCGTACACGTGTGACGATCTGAAATGCATATCCGGTCTAGAATGTCGTTCCACGTATGCACATGATCGCACGACTGGTATGAGCTCAGATGGCAGATCAACTTTGGCCACGTGCCAAAATATCAAGACTTAGTTCATAACCCACGCGACGAATGTGTTACATAACAATATTTTTTTCGCGCGCTGTTGCGACGATCTACTTTTCCCCCATGTTGCGGACTACTGTTTCGTAAGCGCACGTGGTCACGCCAGTAGACAGTTACATACACCACAAATTGACAAAGATAATCCAGATACAGACTTGCCACATTTTGGGGATGGCAATCCGTATTTTTGACCTACAATTTTGTAAGAATCCGTATCAATCCGTATCATTAATCAGATCTTTCAGTTATCTGGCCTAAGTTATTAAGCCTTTACAAAACGGTTTTTCCACGGGTTATTCGATTATTGGGGCCAGTTAACTGGAACATTACCCAAGTGTTACTTCACTTCAGCACGTTTAAACGGTGTACCGCAAAACAGACAGTGTCATCAAATAATGACAATTGATTTCACTTGTTCGCGCATATATAGAAATTTCACTGGCAAGCGTCAACATTTTGAAGTCAGAAATGTAGGCGATTTCACTGAACTCGGCGTCGAGCTCCATTTCCTGTACTGCTTTTCACAACTGTCACGCGCCTGCCACACGCCCCGTTCCCACCCGTTGAGCCACCTGCCGCAGTTTTCATAACTACAATTTACCAGCACGCCATCTATTGCGCGCTACAAAAAACTAATCGGTGGTTTAGTTCGTTCGTTTCAAATTGATTTATTTAGTCACTAACAGTAAACAATTATTCCATTATGCAGCATACTTTTGTGATACAAGGCATAATGTGGTTACAAATTATTCAAAACCGCCAAAATCCGTATCGGATACGGGTAATCCGTATCATGTAGCATGTCTGTAGATAGGTCATGAAAAAGAGGAGATTGTTAGTTAACGCTGTGGCGAAGCCATAAGATGCACAACGCTCTGATACAAGGATATTATGAAAAAACAACTGTTTATAAATAATTACAACTAATGCTAATGTGAAGGTTTTGAGATGTGTATTAATAACAATTGCAAGAAACCAAGATCATCAATAAATCATTAACCTAAACTATAATATGCATGGGTCACGCATAATTCAGGCAGTCAGAGTGTTTAAGCTGGTCAAAGAAGACGTTAACCTTTGACATACACGTACATAAGCAATACTAAAAAAGAGGTGGTACGACAACCTGGTTGGACCGGATATACATTCCAGACTGGTAAGCTGTAGGCCGAAATGTCGCGGTAACCGTCGACATGTACTCAGTGTTGCCAACCTTGAAGAGTTTCATTTCAGGGAGGTACCCTGGGGGAGCGTAGCAGGGTCCAGGGAGGGGACGGGGCCCCCTCCGTGAGTAAGAAACTTTTGGAAAATTGGACATTAAATGGTGGCCACAGAATGCCTTCATCCTGTCCTCTGCCACTGGTCTGATCAAATTTGTGAACTCCGGATCAGTCATCCACGCTGCTTGATAATGTGTTGCATATTTCTGCTTTGTCATCTTACTTTGTGCATCATGATCATCAGAACCAGCCTTTCGCTTGGATCTTCCCATTTTCGATCATCTGATCATCCAATATCGAAGCGAAACTACGCAGTCACAGATTGTATCTCATGACTCACTGCACTCCTCATGGGCGATTTCATAGCCTGACGTCAAAATAGGAGATTTTTGTGTCAGAAGTACTGCACAGTTGCACACGAGGTGTGTCTGGTGAGTAAAATATTGTGTAGGATTGTATGAACAGAGCCGTGACGTATACATGGTTATATTTTGCGGTGGGTATATGAGTCACTGTGCAGCGTTCGCCAGGCAAAGGGGATTTTTACAGTAGATATAAATAGAACACTGGCGTCTTTCTAGTGTATAACCACATCTGGCTATTCATGGCTGTTATCGACTATGCATGTTAGGCTGTTAACGGCGTCACTTTGTAAGGAATCATGGTTGCATACATTCCTTGTAATTAATTTCCATGAAATATTATAATTAATATATACGAAGTCATAACTGCCAAGTATATCGTGGAACCTCAGTAGTCCCTGATAAACAGTCGTTATGGTTTACTACAGTAAATTGACTATGGTTTACTACACTAAAACACAGCGTTTTTGCGGAATATTTACTATATATAAAGTATATAATATGGTTTACTACAGCACATTCTACGTTTTACTATGGTTTACTATAGTGAATATCACAAATTATTATGGTTTACTATAGTAAATACTACGTTTTTATATTAGACAAGAAAATGTGTACCCGTTACCAGTTACTAGAACGAATAGATTCCGTAACTCCTTTATACCGTGGGCTTTATACAACTGTCAGTAAAAAGGTTATTAGTACGGTATGATTTGCGGTATCAAATGTATTTCTATTGTATTTGTATGATGTTTTGATGAGTCAATTGTAACCTATTGTAATGTCAATCCAACTCAGTTGAGTTGCTAATAAAACTTGTGTTATTAATGTTTTACTGTGGTTTACTACAGTGAATATCACATATTAATATGGTTTATAGCCAAATTTGCTATGGTTTACTTGAGTAAATACTACATTTTACTATGGTTTACCATAGTGAATATAACAATTTACTATGATTTACTATATTAAATAATATGCCTTACCATGGTTTACTACAGTATATACCATATTTTACTATGGTGAATATCACAATTTACTATGGTTTACTATAGTAAATACTATGCATTACTATGGTTTACTACAGTGAATACCAAATTTTACTATGGTTTACTACAGTGAATATCATGCTTTACTATGGTTTACTACAGCTAGTGAATACTACATTTCATCATAATTTACTATGGTGAATATCACATTTTACTATGTTGTACCACAGTGATATTATGCATAGTGATTCTTGATCTTCTACACATGCCATACAATAAACGCAATGTAAAAACAATGTGTTTATAATGAAATGCTTTATTAACATGTTAAAAATTCATGAATTACATGGCAACAATAATAATATCATATGGTTTATTTCTTTCAAGTGCTATTCCATAATGTCCGTATCCATGTAGTTTCATAGATCTCACTCCTCAGAGTTGTGTCCGACTGCACCTGTGTAATAAAAAACTTGATTTCTTATATGTCTGGAACTCTGTTTATCATTACTGGCCAGCATAATGGATAGGAATTGACTGGCCTCTAGTCATAAAAGTGGCAGTAGTTAGTGCAATCACCCAATTACTGAGGTCCCCCCAAGTGTAGAGCATGTATGTCCAGATTTGAAACCTGATCCACACTTTCATATAGTGCTTGTTGTCAATCCGCCTGAATATTTGCAACAATGTGGCTTCCTCCTTGTCCATGTCCAGTACAGCATTGATACACCGAATGTCCTGAGATGTGCAGTTGACCTGTATACTATATAAGTCAACATGTCACTACCACTGCCAAGTCTGACCATGCACAGCCTGTTTGCTGGACACATGGGGTTGCACTGAGCTATTGTATTCTGTCTCCAAGCTTGCCTGCCAGGCAATAAATGAGAACGAACTGATAAGATATATATATATATATATATATATATATATATATATATATATATATATATATATATATATATATATATATATATAATAAATATACATGTAATATTATACATATATATACACACACATATACATACATACATGCATGCGTGCATGCATGCATGCATGCATACATACATACATACATACATACATACATACATACATACATATATACATACATACATACATACATACATACATATATGTACATATATATATATATACATTTGTCCCCCACTTTAAAAACCGGATCAACGCCAGTTACACACCCTGTCCACATGTAAGATTAGAGGCCCCTTTACCCCCCCCCCGGCTAATGTGTTCCATTGAAACGAATCAACGTTCACACTACAAACATGATGCAGTCTTCGAACCGGCTTAGTTAATGCGCATTAACTGAGCCGGTTCAAAAAATCGACCCATTCACACTACAGAAGCTGGAGTGGGGGTAGTTTCCATCCACTAATCTGTTTCTTTTGATAAATGACTTACGGGATGCAACTGGGCGGGGCATTAATTAGGTCAAGTGATGGTAATTTTAAGAGCCCAGACTGACCAACCATCACCGACCTCAACAAGTGGCATTAATTAGGTCAAAGTTAGTGCGACTTGGCGTTAATCGCCTTTGCGTTCACACTAGCAATCTGGACCGGCCGGTTCAAAACTGAACCGGTTCGAAACCACATCAAAGAGGTGGACTAGTTTAATCCCGTTCAACTCACTGAACTGGTTTAGATTTTGTACTGTGAACGCTCAGTGGGAGCGAAACCGGTTTCGCACCGAATTACATTTGCTAGTGTGAACGGGGTAATTTAATGACAGCGAACGAGCCGTCGCCAGCCTTGAGCACATAGTTATCTATGGATAAGAATGTGCTTCACTTCCAATTTGTTGTACATAAACACATATTTTACACCAACATAACACCACATTAGTATAACAGTCAATACCTACTTAATTTGTATATGATTCGACGAATACGTTATACGGAGTTTACATCAAGGCCGTGAATATTGCGCCGATCACTCAGTCCATTAACGCACGACTACTGCGCCGACGGTCGATTTGGATAAACCATTATTCCAAAATAGGGATGTGATGTTGTTACCTCTGCGTGGCCGTAACAATGGGAGTCCGACTTGACGTATAAAACGTGCAATATACACTTTGTTACATCAATGCCCGTTGTTAATTGGTTAACGCCACTTCAATCCACAACGACAACAGCCATGTGTAGGAATATCAGATGTGGTTATACCACGAACTTATGCATGTAAGTCCGTGGTTATACAATGGACCGTTCCACTGCGCTAGAGTGGAAATCCCCTCCTCTACATAACCACCACACCATTATAACCGCGTTGTTAACGGCAAGAATCTTGACGGTAAATGCATCTACGTTGTGTGGTTCCGTACAAGCAGCCAGCCTAGACTCGGTGGGTTGTTTGTGTGTTGCTGTACATGTGGTTGACCCTCGATATATGATACCATTATTTTGATTGCCGCTTTGTGGTAGACAAATCATATACATTAACTGAAGCGTTCTACTCAGGGGCAGGCACAGTGGGGCGAGGCATGTGTTCATCAGCAAATTGAAATGTTGGTGCATGAGCAGCTAATTGAAGTTTATTTTGTGTGTTATCTTGTGCGTTGGTTGTGGTTCTGCATTCCCACTGACTTAGAAGGTGCGACAAAATGTCAACAACTCTCCTCCCGTCTTCCGAAGTATGTATTTGCTGGATCCAGCCGTCGAGACAAAACAAAGCAAAACAATATTAATTTAGAGCTCCCTCTCCCTCTCCCTCTGTCCCCCTATCCCCCTGCCCCCTGTCCCCCTGTCCCCCGTCCCCTGTCCCACTGACCCTCTGCCCGTCTGCCCGCCATACCCAAGTAACGATTGCAGATATATATAGACACCGTTCGTTCGATGCCTAAGCATTGTTCTGCGGTGGTTACGCAGGCAAGGGGATTTCCACAGTGGTTATACGGCGGAAATTTCCACTCTATCGCCACTCATACATGGCTGTTGCCAGTTTCATATTGTACAAAATACGTCGGTGCTTAACTCTAATGTTTTCGCATATGGTACGTATATGTGCCATTGACTTCAGAATGCAATTCATGCTATATTAGAATTATTAGAATATTCATTATAGCGGCACTCCATGTCAAATCAATAAAAAACAGGATGAAATTTACACGACCGTCTTCGATGTTGATGAAATTTGGTGTGTTCGTTTATGATCACGAGGTTATGCTTCCCCCCAAACGTGACCTTCATATCCAGAGATAGAGATCATGATGCCTGACGACCTTCCAGGTGTCATAACTCCACTTCTAGTTGACCTACATAAGTGGTGTTGATGTCATTTTACAGCTATTAGAATTGTCTACCCAGTTAAACAATAACCGATATTCGATTGTATTTAAATATATAAAAAAATCCCCTTGCCTGCATGACCACCGCAGAACATAGATTCGATTACCCAGGCTCCGCGAGGTGAAAGCACTTTTCAGCCCCTCAATTCTTCTCGACGTAGTTACGCAGCCGACCGACAGTCGGTTAAGAACATTACTTTGGCAGAGGACGATTTGTGCCTGGTGATCAAAGCTTTGATCAAAGTACATACACACACGCACGCACGCACGCACGCACGCACGCACGCACGCACGCACGCACGCACGCATGCACGCATGCACGCATGCACGCACTACTAAAGTGGCTAGGAATAATCCTAACTTAATCTAAACATGATCCTAACACTCATCAGTGAATACGTGCATGCCTTCACAACCCATCTATAAATCAAAATGCGCTGGAGCTGGAGCAGATCGACTGACGCACGGAATGACGCTGTGCTATATCAAATATAGACACTGCGATGGATTTCTCACGCAGCGGTTATAGTAGCCTGGTTATAGGGGACACAGTGGTGGGAAAGGCCGAATAACCACGGTGGAAATCCCCTCGCCTGCATAACCACCGCAGATCATTGCTTAGCCTTTAGGCGATTTGTGATTGGTGATCAAAGGACCCACACGCACGCGCGCGCACACGCACGCACGCACACACGCACACGCACACACACACACACACACACACACACACACACACACACACACACACACATACACACACACAATATTTATGACCACGGTTTAGATACGTTATTTTAAGACATTATTTCTAATTTCCCTTCCCTGATTGAAAACTAGTAGTAGCGACACCTGGCGAACTTGCGAAGGTAAATAAAAAAAAATTACGTAACAGCAAACGAAAATTACGTGATTGTTTTGGTCTTCGTAGTATACCATTGTTGTACTAAAAAGGAAATGGGCAAGTCAATTAAAACAAGGCAACATACATCACAAATTGACAGAGATAATCTAGATACAGACTTGCCACATTTTGGGGATGGCAATCCGTATTTTTGACCTACAATTTTGTAAGAATCCTTATCAATCCGTATCATTAATCAGTTCTTCCAGTTATCTGGCCTAAGTTATTAAGGCCTTTACAAAACGGTTTTTTTTCGATTATTGGGGCCAGTTAACTGTAAGATTACCGAAGTTTTACTTCACTTCAGCACGTTTAAACGGTGTAGCGCAAAACAGACAGTGTCATCAAATAATGACAATTTATTTCAGCAGTTCGCACGTATATCGAAGTTCCACTGGCAAGCGTCAACATTTTGAAGTCAGAAATGTAGGCGATTTCATTGAACTCGGCGTCGAGCTCCATTTCCTGTACTGCTTTTCACAACTGTCACGCGCCTGCCACGCGCCCGTTCCCACCCATGGAGCCACCTGCCGCAGTTTTCAGAATTACAATTTACCAGCTCGCCATCTATTACACGCTACTATTACCCGTATCCGATACGGATTTTCGCGGTTTTTTAAGTGATACGTCCGTACTCCGTTTTGATACGGATTTTAACTAAATTTATGGATACATTATTTTAAACCACATTATGCGTTGTATGCGTCATAAAAACTAGCTGTTAGTAACTAAGTAAATCGATTCGAAACGAACGAACTAAACCACCGATTAGTTTATTGTAGCTCGTAATAGAGGGCGTGCTGGTAAATTTTACGTCTGAAAACTGCGGCAGGCTCAACGGGTGTAAAAGGGGCGCGTGGCAGGCGCGTGACGATTATGAAAAACAGTACAGGAAATGGAGCTCGACGCCGAGTTCAACGAAATCGCCTGCGTTTCTGATTTCAAGATGTTGACGGTTGCCAGTGAAACTTCGATATACGCGCTAACTGCTGAAATAAATTGTCATTATTTGACGACACTGGCTGTTTTGCGGTATGCAGTTTAAACGTGCTGAAGTGAAGTATAACTTCGATAATCTTCCAGTTAATTGGCCCCAATAATCAAAACGAAACGTGGACAATCCCTTTTGAAAAGGCCTTAATAACTTAGGCCAGTTAACGGGAAGATCTGACTAATGATACGGATTGATACGGATTTTTACAAAATGTTAGGTCAAAAATACGGATTGCTATCCCCAAAATGTGGCAAGTCTGTGTAAGCTGTGGGCTGAAATGTCGCGCTAACCTTCGACATATACCAGTTTTGCCAACCGTGGAGAGTTTCGTTTTAGGGAGGTACCCGAGGGTGCGTAGCGACCGAGCTGGGGGTGAAACCTTTGGCAAGAAACCTTTGGAAAATAGGACATTAAATGGTGGCGACAAAATGCCTTCATCCTGTCCTCTGCCACTGGTCTGATCAAAGTTGTGAACTCCGGATCAGTCATCCACGCTGCTTGATATAATGTGCCGCATATTTCTGCTTTGTTATCTTACTTTGTGTATCATGATAATCTGAACCAGCCTTTCACTTGGATCTTCCCATTTTCGATCATCCGATCATCCAATATCGAAGCTAAATTACATAGCCATAGATAGACGCTAGAATAGACTCGCGGGGTTTGTTCAAATGTACCGTTTCTGTAACGTCAATTGTGATTGGATTTCCGCAAACTTCCGCCGATAATTCGACGAATCACAAATCAGGTAACATTGACGAGAGGGGAAAGAGAGCACCGGCTGCATAATTTTGTGTTTAAACCGTGTAAACCGCTGCAATCACTTCCGCTGTCCTCACGCAAAAGACTGCCAAGTAATATGAATAGAAATAAACGGAAATAATACTTTTTTATTTATTTTTTATTTTATGAAATGGGAACTCTGGGAACGGGAGTTCAAGAAACATAAGCTGTACAATCCGTGAGACTCCCGGGAATTCCGGGAGGGTTGGCAACACTGATGATACTGAAGCTCATTACATTCCTCGTGGGCGATTTCATTTTCAGACGTTAAAATGGGAGATTTCGTAAGCGGTGAGTCAGAAGTACTGCAGTGATCAGTTGCCGAGACTCCTGGCGGATGGGCCAGCGTTTCTCATGACACAATCGATATCTGACTTCCGAACTAGGTATGTGTGTGTTTCTGTTATGTATATGTGATAATATGTCGTTCGTTTCAGTATATTATGGTATACCTCATCATGAAACAATTTCGGTGGGATTGTATAATATATATATATATATATATATATATATATATATATATATATATATATATATATATATATATATATATATATATATATATATTAATTAATTAATTATGTATTTATTTAATTAATTAATTAATTATATATATATATATATATATATATATATAATTAATTAATTAATGAATTAATTAATATTCTAGTAATTCTAAGTTAGTATGCATTCTAAGATCATTGGCACATATATAACATATTCGAAAACATTTCAGTTAAGCACCGACGTGTTTATAATATAAAACTAGCAATAACCAAATAACCATGCACAAGAGTGGTGGTACAGCAGTGCAGATTTCTGCTCTATAACCACTGGAAATGCCCTTGTTTGAATAACCACCGCACAACACGAGGTGTGTCTGGTGAGCAAAATATTTTGTAGGATTGTGTGAACAGTGCCGTTAAGTATACTTGGTTATATTTTGCGGTGGGTATATGAGTCACTGTGCAGCGCTCGCCAGGCAAAGGGGATTTTTACAGTAGATATAAATAGAACACTGGCGTCTTTCTACTGTACCACATCTGGCTATGCATGGCTGTTATCGGCTATGCATGTTAACGGCTATGCATGTTAGGCTGTTAACGGCGTCACTTTGTAAGAAATTATGATTGCATAAATTCCTTGTAATTAATTTCCATAAAATATTATAATTATTATATACGAAGTCATGTAAAACAGTAATGTAATATCAGCTAAGCTTCTTACCTTTGTCTCATGTACAGGTGTAGAATTGTAGAGCATATATGTCCAGATTTGAAACCAGATCCACACTTTCAAAAGTGCTTGTTGCCAATCCGCATGAATATTTGCAATACATATAAATAATAATATAAATACCATGTATATTTTGGACATGTATATATATATATATATATATATACATACATATATATATATATATATATATATATATATATATATATATATATATATATATACATACATGTATATATAAATTTGTCCCCTACTTTTAAAACCGGATCAACGCCAGCTGCACACCCTGTCCACATGTAAGGTTAGGAACCCCTTTAACCCCCCCCTCGGGTAATATGTTCCACTGAAATGAATAAATTCTGTTTGTAGTGTGAACAGGGTCAATTTACCCTGTTCACGCTACAAACAGGTTTCGAACCGGCTTAGTTAATGCACGTTAACTGAGCCGGTTCAAAAATTCGACCCGTCCACACTACAGAAGCTGGAGTGGGGGTAGTTTCCATCCACTAATCTGTTTCTTTTGATAAATGACTTACGGGATGCAACTGGGCGGGGCATTAATTAGGTCAAGTGATGGTAATTTTAAGAGCCCAGACTGACCAACCATCACCGACCTCAACAAGTGGCATTAATTAGGTCAAAGTTAGTGCGACTTGACGTTAATCGCCTTTGCGTTCACACTAGCAATCTGGACCGGCCGGTTCAAAACTGAACCGGTTCGAAACCACATCAAAGAGGTGGACTAGTTTAATCCCGGTCAACTCACTGAACTGGTTTAGATTTTGTAGTGTGAACGCTCAGTGGGAGCGAAACCGGTTTCGCACCGAATTAAATTTGCTAGTGTGAACGGGGTAATTTAATGACAGCGAACGAGCCGTCGCCAGCCTTGAGCACATAGTTATCTATGGATACGAATGTGCTTCACTTCCAATTTGTTGTACATAAACACATATTTTACACCAACATAACACCACATTAGTACAACAGTCAATACCTACTTTGTATATGATTCGACGAATACGTTATACGGAGTTTACATCAAGGCCGTGAATATAGCACCGATCACTCAGTCCATTAACGCACGACTACAGCACCGACGGTCGATTTGGATAAACCATTATTCCAAGATAGGGATGTGAGGTTGTCGCCTCTGCGTGGCCGTAACAATGGGAGCCCGCCTTGACTTGTATAAAACGTGCAATATACACTTTGTTACATCAATGCCCGTTGCTAATTGGTTAACGCCACTTCAATCCACAACGACAACAGCAAACATCAGATGTGGTTATACCACGAACTTATGCATGTAAGTCCGTGGGTATACAATGGACCGTTCCACTGCGCTAGAGTGGAAAACCCCTCGTCTACATAACCACCACACCATTCTAACCGCTTTCTTAAAGGAAGCCAAAAGGGAAATATTACGTGATATGCACGTGAAAGAGCTAATACAAAGCAACCATTCTGAACGGTAATCACATTTTTAACGACAGTGGTTTATTAGTAAAATAATTTCACTGAAATCCTCGGCTCCGTAGAGGCGGCCATTAACGCGCCCCGGTCCGCCTCTTCCTGTTGTATAACCATTCAGCACGCAGAACCGGCCTTAAAGTCACGTGTCCGATGACGCATAATAATGCTTATCGCCGTTGTAAACACAATGTTGTCAGATACCCGAACTTCGAAGAAGAATATCCGTTCGAAGAACCTTGCTTCGAATGGGATGTTTCTCATCGTATATAGTGGGTCAAGATCCGCAGAAACGTTGGCGACGTCGAGTTTTGAAATTTAAAGCTGTGCAAACGATATTGGCGCGATATTTAATCACCAACGGCAACGATAGTCGTTGAAACGGGTTACCGGTCGAAACCTTCCATCGCCGTAGCCAAGTCAGCGCGCGCAAGAAGGTTAGTAAATATTAAGTCTTCTGTGTCTAAATTATTTAAATCTTGTACCATTAGACACATTGCGATGTCTGTCGTTATGACTTATGTACATACTGATATATTTTATAAACATCCACCACAGTTAACGTTCTAGAAGGTATGTACATGACATGGGATCATGGAGCCGCTAACTAGGTCTAGGACCAAGTCCAAGCGAGTTAAACCGTTCGATATTGTTATTCATTATTATTAGTTTTATTTTATCCTACATTGAATGGTATCACGTTTGCATGAACAGAGGCATATAAATAAGGTAAAGCTACATGTGTTAAACATGACCGTAACATTAAAACACAGCTGAATGCAAGCCAGATCATAGATGTCCCCATCAATTCGCATGAACGATAATATAGCACCTAGATTTTGGTTGGTTTATTTCATTCTCTGGGCAATCAATACATATTGAAATAGGTACATAAAACATGCAAAATATATTTGTTAAAATAGATTGAAATAATATATAATTGAAAACATTAGCATAAATAAAAAATTAATTAAAAAAGTAGAGAATAATTTATTTGAAATGTATCTATAAAGGTAAATTAAATATGTTAAGACATTAAAACATATTTTCTTTGATTATTTGAATAAACTTAAAAATTACTTTAATAAAATATTTTAATAAATACTTTAAAACATTAAAATAAATAGGTCTAAAGAATAAATTAAGGTTTTACAATATTCACTAAATAAGTTTTCAAAAATACTGCCTTTCATAAGTTACGCAGTTCCTATTTTCAGGTTGACCACTGTGAATGTGCCAGCATGCCTGCAATATTTTTCAGTAAATATATTATTCAAACATCACAAACTGGCATTGCGAATGTTGTTTTCAATCATGTTATTCGTTCAGCGAGACACACAATTACAAATTATGTGTGCTGTGTCAGTTCAGATACTAATACATTGATACTAGGACATGTTACAGGCTTACAGTAAAGGATGAATAATTAGCTATGATGAGACATAACTTATGTACTGTAAAAATTACTTTGCAAATTTGCAATATTGCCTTTATTGGTAGGTAGAGTTTCTTGAAATATTGGGACACACTCAGCAAACAAGAAGAAACATTAACACACCCCAATAACAGACTAGCATAATATACTAGATGGAACGAGTCAACGAGGATTTGTAGATATCCCACAAGATCAGTCGGTAAACATTTTGTACCAGTTTCTTCCCCACAATAAGAGTGCAAATCACTAACCTAATTCAATAATAATTTAATCCAATAGTTTAGCAAGTAAGTCAGATGATCCACCATGCACATTGGCGTGATGTGTCAATATGACATTTTGCCAGTTAAAATATACATTGTCATAGATATTCCTGTTCGATTGATATTTTGAGGTGCCAACGTTTGTGTTTATTGGATAATAGAATCTGAAGCACTTAAATGTCATTATAACAATTTTTTTTATTAAAGACAACCACACTTGATAACAAGCCACTGTATATAAGATACAACATGACACAAATATTTAGCAGTACAGCATGTCCTGTTTATTTATAGGATGGAACCATGGCTCTAGCAAGAACGTCCGGCCACGTCCTAGCGAACCTTGACAACATGGCTGTTTTCTGGTCAAGACGCAAGTAATTGGAGCTGCAGAAGACACTACAGCTGTATGTTTACCTGCAGATCCACCACACTGTGGTGGGAAGAATGAGTGAATGGTGAATTACATCTTTGTCAGAACTCTGGCCGCTGCCCACAACGACTGTCCATGTCAGAATTGCAATCATTGGTTCAGATATGCCCTAGCTAATGAAAGAAGGTCTGCTGGTGTCAAGAGTCAGTTGATTTGTTCATTGACAATCCAACTGCTTATTCACAAATCAACTGATAATTCGCAAGGGCAGCAGTCAACAAGTGCCAAGTGTTATCCTAGATCTTGTTCTCTGCTGAGAGCATAGAAGTTCGATCTTATGGCCGGTATACACTGGTATGACTCTCTGTACCCTTCGACCAAGCCTGTCATGGATCCACCGGGTAAAATTCTCTGTATATGGCCGACTTGGACTCCTGAAATAAAATAAGGCTTAAATAAATATATCAACTATGTATAGTGGCACAGTGGTTTAAAGCTTTGGACTTGGCTTCAGACTCTCAACTACGAGAACGAAACCATGTGCTGCTGTGTCGAACCTTGGGCAAGTCTGTTCACCCGTCATTGCTCCAATTCACTCGGCTGTGTAAACAAGTAACTGGCTATTGACAGTGGTGGATATTTGTAACACGAACCGTCTTGATTTATTAATTACAGCTTGGCTGGATGCTTCCCACAGTCATGAGATGGTGTTTAACTGAATAGGTATGCCAGGGAGTAAAGTGTAAAGCACTTTGGACAATGCCGAGCAGACATGGGGTCAAATACGTTGACATTTATTTAAATACAAATACTCTTGAGGAATCCAAATACATTTAATTACTAAACATCAATTACAGTTACTTAAAACTATTTAAATACTTTCAAATACAAATGTATTTGACCCCATGTCTGAGGATTGGATACTGCACTATATAAGAACTGTGTTGACAGGTGACATATGAAAATGGAGGTAACTCAATCCATTATCATTGTAGAAAATACAATAGAATACATGTTCTGTTTTTATAAAATCACTGGAACTTTTTTCAATTCTCACATAGTGGACAACTGGCCATGCTACTCGAAATGTTCTAGAATGATCCTACATCATTTACTGTTAAACCTAATTTTTTGGGTATATTTCTACTATGGAATAATATGTGGTGTTTTCATTGTATGAAATGTCATTTGTATTATATAAAATGTTTGGTGTTCTGGTTACTCTAATGTTATTTTCATTGTCAATAAATTGTGAGCAACACATTTCACTGTTGTTATAAATACATGAACATAATATTATACTTACATCTTTGTTGGCAGATATATGTGACAGTTGTCTAACATTTGGAAGCACTGTCTGCTCCAAACACAGACTATAAAATCCATGGCCATTTGTAATATATCATGGCACATCTGAAACAGAACCAGATGTATAAATGAGTTTTTCATGAATAAGAAATATTATTAGCACAATATAGAACATCACAGCTACTATTATGGTTACCTTGACACGACAACAAAGTTACATTGCAATTAAGACCACCACAGAATATACATAAATATATCCACATATGTTATAGTTTAGAATATTTGTTCTGCTAGTTGTGTTACTTTTACCCAGTTCAAAATGGTTATTTTTAATAGAGACATATATTCAGCTAAAAACAACTTTATTATTCAGCATGAAGTTGATTTCATAAAGAACATGGGTGGTGATTTTCTTTCTTTATTTAGCCCTCCAGAATTAGGCTCCAAACCCTCGCTTTAAATATACCACGCCTATTAAAAGAACAATCAATATTGACACACATCTGTTTTTTAGTCGCACAGGTCATGCTATGTCAATAATACAAAAAACATGCCACAGTCGCTGCTGTTAATATAATAATGTCCAGTATTTGAAAAAACAACAATTAATCTGCATTTTTTCCACATTTCAATGATTTGTGGGCAATTTGGAAATTGATTCCTGAAAACATGGGCGAAGGACCGAGCCTGTCACTCTGACTCTGTCAGTCTGTGTCAGGCTGAGATAAATCGGAGAGCCATGACCCCATATGTGATATGATGTGTTTCAAATTGGGTAACTTCAAGTTGTGTATAACATATCCGACACTACACCACTGACTTGGAGAATAATACATGGCATGGCTGTGACTAAGTAGAAACTGCCGAATTCCGGGACCGAATGCGAGGTGGCCATCAGCATATCTGTCAGTGACAGTGTCACTGACCCACCATCGACTCCGTTGGCGTTGATATTTTTATTACTTAAATTAACATCCAGCCCAGATTTCATAATGAACATTTAGGGCAACATTTTTCATATTAGACACATAAATGCTTACCTTCACCGACAGATTTTTGAGTCTTCCTCCTAACAATACAGTTACAGTAACGGGTATCCACAGTAACAGCATACATTCGCCTTTCGAAGTTTCGGCGAGTTTCGACCACTTGTCGATCACTCAATGTCGCCTCGGCTTGTTACTCGCCTCTGCATTTCGGCTTCCGGCGGGTCTTCTTTACCAGGTTTACCAGCGCGTTCAGTTCTATCTTGAAAATGTTGGCCCTTATCGTTGCAATCGAAATTCAGCTATTTCTGAACGAAAATCAGGTCGGTTCGCCTACACGAATCGGATGTACACAGCGCCACCTAGCGATTATTTTTAAATACAGAATTGCCAGACTGCGAGCATTATTGACGTCACACATCAGTCAAAATGGCGCAACTTACAAACTTTGATAGAAAAGGTGTTCAGATTTTTTTTACTAATAAACCATTGACATTAAAAATGTGATTACCGTTCAAAATAGTTTGTTTTTATTTACTCTTTCACGTGCATAGCATGTAACTTTTCGGTTTTGCGTTCCTTTAACGGCAGGAATCTTGACGGTAAATGCATCTACGTTGTGTGGTTCCGTACAGGCATCCAGCCTAGACTCGGTGGGTTGTTTGTGTGTAGCTGTACATGTGGTTGACCCTCGATATATGCTACCATTATTTTGATTGCCGCTTGGTGGTAGACAAATAATATACCCAGGCGCAGACACAGTGGGGCGAGGCATGTGTTCATAAGCAGCATATTGAAATGTTGGTGCATGAGCAGCACATTTAAAGGGAAAACAAAGGCAACGGTTTGGTGATATGGGCCTAATAGAGCTAAGAAAAACTAACAATTTCCAACCTCAATCACATTTTTAACGTCAGCTGTTTAGCAGAAAAAATTGTAGAACATATATCTATAGAAAGTCTATGGAAAACGCCATTTTAGAAAAACAGTGACGTATGAGACTCGCCGCCACTGATAGGCGGTTGTCGTACTACTTCTTGGCAACTCCGTCGGGTGGCGCTGTGACTTTGCGCTCACAAAAGAGCGTAAATAATAACATGGATTTTCTGATTCTTCGTCTGACGGAAATAGCACGGATTCAGAAGTGGCTGGATATAGATTTCAGCCACAAAGACAAAGCCCTGACGGTGTCAGACAGACCAGATGTGCGTGGTGGTGAAGACCCAAGGGAAATTGAAATGACGAGAAGAGAAACAACCAGTCCAGAGGCAGACACGGCATCGACTGGTGTCAACAGTGACATGTACTGTCCGACCTAACCATGAAAATGACCGCCAGCAGCCGCCAAACTTCTCATCACTTGTCTTACATACATATACATACACTATGTTATAAAATAAAATCACTTGCATTCCTCTACCGAAGAAAATTCACAAAAGTAACTCGATCGCAGATCCCGACGGCAACTCAGGCTCTTCGGTTACCGTAACATCGCTATAAAAGTTAGATTTACACAAAATAACGTTAGGCGGCGCGGTGGTGCGCGCGAATATTTATAAACTTTATTTACTGCATTAGCACGCGCGAAATAGTTTAATTAATCAAGTAATAATTAATTATTATCATTACAAAGATCTTCAGAAAATGTTAAGTTTTCTTATAATATAATTATAATATTTCTTTTCTTATAGCGCCAAATCCATAATTGTTTGTGGCGCTTCACAATATGATGTTATTAAAATATATGCAATAAGAAGAATGCTACCCACAGGTAATATTAAAAAAAAAAATTACGTGTTGTTCGATGATGTCACATTGTTAATTTTCAGAATATTTCTATAAACATCCCGCGTGTACTGCAAGCATGCAAGCTTATATTATATAAACGATGTTTTTAACAATGATAACGAAACAATAACATATTATTATTTTTGAATGCTCCAAAACCTTCTTTTTCTACCACCATATATTTCCCATATTATATTCATATTCTGCTTAAATTTCAGTGATTTATTGTCCCGATAATTAATACAGTGTTTTATCCAAAAATAATTATTATTACATATCTGGTGGTGGAAATATAATTCTTGAGTAGAAAAATGTATAGCTTCAATAATAGTTTCTTGTGCATACTGTGTGTATGTGCTGAATGAAAATTATTGTTACGTCGTAATTATTTTACCATCTTAATTATTTATTACCTTTACATTAATTTACATTGTTGTTATGGAATTTGTATGGGTTCTTTTTAATACTGATACATCACTTAGTTAATTACATAGACACACATATTTTCATTATTTATTTTGAAATATTATCTGTGGGTAGTATTCTTCTTATTGTATTTTTAATAGCAGTATGTTGTGAAGCGCCACAACCAATTATGGATGTAACGCTATATAAATAAAATACTATATTATAATAAAACTTATAATTTCCTGCAAATCATAGTGATGATAATAATTAATTATTACTATATTATTTACAATTAATTAAACTATTTTGCGCGTGCGAATGCAGTAAGTAAAGTTTATCAATATTCGCGCGCACAAACGTGCCGTTTAATGGCATTTTGTGTAAGGCTAACTTATTTTTGCGATTTTACGGTACCGGCCAGCGGTCATCGAAATTGCCGTCGACGTCAGCGCGTTTGTTTTATGGATTTTCTTCGTTAGAGGAATGCAAGTGATTTTATTTTATAACGTAGTGTATGTATATGTATGTAACATACGTTAGGATAAGTGTTGCGGCTGTTGGTGGTCGTTTTGATGGTTAGGTCAATCAAATTGGGTCGTCTTGGATCGGCGCTGTGTCTGTGACTGTCTCAACGAATCCACCGAAACACTGTTTCAGTTCTGCTCGCTTCAAAGGTTAACAAGAAGACATCTTAGTGATACTGTCTTTCACTGTACTGTTACCATAAGCGTATGAGGAACAGTGTGGCATATTGCTGTCGCGATTTCGACGTAAGGCAACTTTTAGCGTACCGCTTGGCTCTCTCTTATGACAGCTGAACCAGCAGACGAATCTCTGACGTATTACTTTTCCAAACTGCTGGGTTGTGATTGGTTGCAAGGTCCAAGATGGGCCGGTTCATGGTGTCGGTGATTTAGCTAGATTTTCCCACTTTAAGACCACTTTCTGAGGTAACCACTAAGGTGAAAAATTGGATTGTAGATGCAAATGATTAGCTAGTGTAAACTCTTTTAGGTGCATAACACTAAACTGTTGCCTTTTTTTTCACTTTAAGTTTATTTTGTGTGTCATCTTGTGCGTTGGTTGTGGTTCTGCAGTCCCACTGACTCAGAAGGTGCGACAAAATGCCAACATCTCTCCTCCCGTCTTCCGAAGTATGTATTTACTGGATCCAGCCGACGAGACAAAACAAAGCAAATCAAGGTTAATTTAGAGCTCCCTCTCCCTCTGTCCCCCTGTCCCTCAGTCCCCCTGTCCCTCTGTCCCTCTGTCCCTCTGTCCCTCAGTCCCCCTGTCCCTCTGTCCCTCTGTCCCTCTGTCCCTCTGTCCCTCTGTCCCTCTGTCCCTCTGTCCCTCAGTCCCCCTGTCCCTCAGTCCCCCTGTCCCTCTGTCCCTCTGTCCCTCTGTCCCTCTGTCCCTCTGTCCCTGTCCCTCTGTCCCTCAGTCCCTCTGTCCCTCTGTCCCTCTGTCCCTCTGTCCCTGTCCCTCTGTCCCTCAGTCCCTCAGTCCCTCTGTCCCTCTGTCCCTCTGTCCCTCTGTCCCTGTCCCTCTGTCCCTCAGTCCCTCAGTCCCTCAGTCCCTCTGTCCCTCTGTCCCTCTGTCCCTGTCCCTCTGCCCGTCTGCCCGCCATACCTAAGTAACGATTGCAGATATAATTATATAGACACCGCTCGTCCTCATTGTTCTGCGGTGGTTATGCAGGCAAGGGGATTTCCACAGTGGTCATACGGCGGATATTTCCGCTGTATCGCCACTCATACATGGCTGTTGCCAGTTTCATATTATACAAAATACGTCGGTGCTTAACTCTAATGTTTTCGCATATGGTACGTATACGTGCCATTGATTTCTGAATGCAATGCATGCTATATTAGAATTATTAGAATATTCATTTTAGCGGCACTCCATAACAAAACAATAAAAAAAACGGTGAAATGTACACGTCCGTCTTCGATTTTGATTAAATTTGGTCTGTTCGTTTATGATCACGAGTCTATGCTTCCCGCCAAATGTGACCTTCATATCCAGAGATAGAGATCATGATACCTGACGACCTTCCAGGTGTCATAACTCCACCTCTAGGTGACCTACAGATGTGACGTTGATGTCATTTTAAAGCTATTAGAATTGTCTACCTAGTTAGACAATAACCGATATACGATTGTATTTAAATATATTTAAAAAAAATGGTTTGCCCTTTGATCTGATCTAGCCAAAAACATATAACCTCTGATTTCGTTTATTTATTTATTTATTTATTTATGTTGAAGCATACCTAGCAAGAATCTGTAGAAGTTTCATCGAGTGCAATTGAATATTTCAGGAGTTATGAATTTGTAAGACATTTTTACGCAGCATTAATGTTGAAATATGCCGTATTGTCCATAATAGAGGCACACTGACTAAC
>OZ024856.1:19870690-19895690 GCA_964017155.1 Oasisia sp. SBJ-2009
ACTTTTTGGTAACAGGACATTTCGGTAACAAGACATTTTGGTAACAAGACATTTTGGTAAAACTACTGAAAATAATCAGAGTTCAGTCTGCCATATCAGGAGGTAACCTGTTGAGATGTCAGTCAGTTAAACCATTTGTAAATTAGGATGGTCCAGACTACAGACAGGGAACTTGGCTTCCCACCTGCAGTCAGGCATGGTATGGTGTAAGGGGGTGTAAGGTGCTTGCCTCTGAAGGGAACATGGCTTCCAAATAGCAGTGGTGGTGGCTAGAGTGATCAACCACTACAGCCAATCAGTGACTAGCAGGACACATTTAAATCCAGACACACGTAAGATAATGTCATACATGTGAACATGGAGATATCGACAACAACTAGGGGAAACCCAAAGCTTTTGTGGAATGGGTATGCTTATACGAAGCATGTAGAGAACAACGGCATGATAAGGTGGCGTTGTGCATGTCGTGCAAGCAAGCACTGCCCTGCTAGTGCATACACTGACTTGCTACCAGCAAATCCAGTGTTAAAAACTGACCACAACCACTGTCCTGAACCTGTGAAGATAGAGGTTGACAGATGCCGTACGGAAATGCGGATACATGCGGCTGCAAGTAACGACCCGCCAGCTCGTATCTACGCTGACAAAATCACAGGGTTGACAGATGCAGCGAAGGCACTTCTACCAAGTGTCGACACGTGTAAGCGCACGATATCCAGAAACCGTATACAAGAATACCCCGCCGAGCCAGCCAGTTTGTTAAATCTAAACATTCTTCCTCCTTGGACCCACACCCTAGGACAACAACAAGATGAGTTCCTCTTCTTTGACAACGGTGCACAAGCAGCACACACGATCATTGCCTACGCAACATAGAACAATCTCCGTCGCTTGGCTGCTGCTGATAAATGGTTCATGGATGGCAATTTTGCAATGGCTCCACCACAATTCTTGCAGATCTACGTGATCCATGTGTCTCTGGGAGAGGTGACCATACCATTGGTGTATGCCTTTCTAGAAAACGAGACAGAAGGAACATATCACGAACTGTTCACTGCTATACTGAATCGCTGTGCAACGTATGGTGTGCGACCTGACCCTGATGTTGTCACGGTTGATTTCGAGCTGGCCGTCCCTCGTGCTCTGACAGCTGTGTTCGGGCAACAGGTACAGGTGCAGTTCTGTTTCTTCCACCTGACACAGAGCACATGGCGGAAAATTCAAGAGATGGGAATTGCTGCGACATATCGTACAGACAACAACTTTCGCCATTTCTGTGGCATGCTTGATGGACTTGCGTTTCTGCCACCAACTGACGTCTCTGCTGGCATAACATACCTGCGTACGATTGCAACAGCTTTGGCAGTACCACTACTTCGACTACTTCGACAAAACGTACGTCTACGGCCACTACAGACAAGGTCGGCCGCAGGTGAGAGGTATCAGGATGGTGCGAATCGCTCCCCTGTATCCTGTGCAGACGTGGAATGTGCACACTGCGACTCTAAATGACCCACACACAAATAATGTCTCTGAGGCTTGGAACAACAAGTATCGTCACTTGATTGGTCACCAGCATCCCTCGATATGGAAATCCATCAAGTGCCTACAGCGGGAACAAGAGTGTGTGAGCGCCGTCATTCTCCGTCAGGATACAACCGGCCAACCACCCCGGAAACGCGTGAGGCAGGAATACGTCAGACTACAAACACGACTGAGGAACCTTTGTCGTGACTATGTCAATGGGGTATTGCAGATGCCGCAATTCCTCGCAGCTGTTGGCCATCTGGTTCGTTTGTAAAAACACTCCGCTGAACATTACTACCTTCTTGGACGGTAGCACATGACATTCCCAATGTGCATCACTAGAAGAGTTATATTAATAATTGGATATATGTGAGTTTGAATTAAAATGTGACTGAACACACACAACTGTTTTTTTACTTATTTTACATTATGGATACATTTTTATTAATCTTTAATTAATGCCTTTAAAGTAAAGAATATTTATTGGTTTTACCAAAATGCAAAATTACCAAGATGCCCTATTACCGAAATGTCTGTTACCGAAACGTCCTATTACCGAAATGTCCAATTACCGAAATGTCCAAATAGCGAAATGTCCTGTTACCGAAATGTCCATTACCAAAACGTCTGTTACCAAAGTGTCCGTTACCGAAATGTCTGGATACCATAGAATAGAACAGTTGAGCAATGTAATAAATGTAAAAAAGTCTACTAAGAAGACATTTTTAACTTGGACATGTATTGTTGTGCCCCTAGACCTAGTTCAGACAGCTCATGATTAATTTCTGGAGTAGGCCAGCAGGGCCAGCTGTTGAATGTTTTGAGTTGGTTCACTGCGTTGGGGTAGGGATTTAAATATTTGTCGCTGTGATTCCTCCGCAATGTGAATAATGATCCAGTGGGTTAGGCTGTAGCCTCCAGCTTAGTCATTAGGGGAAGGGCTGTGACCTGGAACCCAAACACTGGACAGTTCGGTGGTAGTCTAGACACTGGTGTGAGCAGTGTTAATCCATTTGGCAAGACTGGGCATCAGGGCATACCTGACAGTACCGACAAAGACATATGCCAAAAAACACACTCAGATTATCGCACATGGAAATATGCCATCGTTCCGTCATGAAATGACCAAATTAATTCTGTTTAGAGTTAGTGAAAGTTACATGAAAGGGAAACTGTGGTAATTTAAAGGAAACCTGTTACTATGACATCCCTGCTATTTTTTGTAGTTTGCCTAATTTTATTTATTCATTGTTATTATTATTGACACACTAAAATAATTGACTATCTTAATATTACTACTTTCTACCTTTTCTACTACTGCTGTTGTTATAGTAATGTTGGCAGCTCTGTTTTGTTGTTGTTTTCCCTATTCTCTTATCCACTTTGCATGGTCTGTTTTTAATCTGTGAAATTGTAATTAATTATATAAGTCTGGGTGTTATTGCCAATGTCTTTGGAGGACGGACTTCAGTTGGTTGATTTTTAAATGTCTTTTTTTTTTTGTAAAACACCACAACAATTGTGAATCTGGTAGAATAACAAATTAAATAGTACTAAGCTGTACTCACCCCTCACACAGTGAGACATTGTACACTAAGTATAAGCCTGTTTCATACTGGTATATTAGTGAGGCAACTGTTTGAACACGTTATACACAATTAAACAACGCTGGCTAACTGATGTCAGTAAATAAATAACGTGATAATTATATAGAAAACGTGGTACAGTCCTATGTATATACAGGGACTGCAGTTGCTTTCTGCCTGGCTGTAACATGGCTGTCACCAGCCCATGTTGACTTCAAAGTATCATGTGTCAACTGATAGCGGCCGAGTGATCTAGTTCTACTGGTGTGTTCTATTTATATCTATGGATGCTATAAGTGTATTGGACATTTGGCCGAAAGGAAAGATCTATATTGCCATATTACCATATCGTTTTTGCATGCCTGCGCCCTTCCCGTTCGTAGGTGTGCCCTAATATTCCCTAATAAACTACAGCTGGGTCTGGCTCTGTTTACGGTAGATCAATAAGACACAAAATACCTTGTAATGGTAATATGGCAATCTAGATCTTTTATTTACAACTGGATTGCCTGGCGCTAACTTGACGTGTGCGCCCGGCTGATTGTACCTTGAAAGACATACAGTGTTATGGTAAATGATAAGCATCCAAGTACAACAAAAAGCCTATCGTACAATCAGCTGCTTGCATGTATACTGATACAATATATTGCATAATAGTGTATCGACAGAAACACATGCGTTAAGCGAATGTATACATTGACAGAAATCGTAAAGGGGGGGGGGAACAACCACACCCTCCACTGGAACAGTGGAGCCTACCCCCCCCCAGCTGTAGTTCATTAGGGAATATTAGGGCACACCTACGAACGGGAAGGGCGCAGGCACGCAAAATATGATTGTTGCTGTGACCAGGGCTGAGGTCAATTATAAAAGAATTGGAATTGATCAATTCAATTCCAATTCAATTCCGGAATTGGAGTGGGAATAGGAAGATTTGGAACAAAATGAATTGAAATGCAAGGGTAGAACTACCCACTAGTTTGGTAGTCTGTACAATTGTAAAGATAAGAGCGGACTAGTAAACCTGCCTAATAACTACCCGGTAGTCCAGTTGTCTAGTAAAGGTCAATTCAAGCATTTGAAGTCACAGTGACCCTAGCCCACAGAGTTAGATAATTAATCTTTCCCCTACAGAGACTACATAGTACCCCATTCACACTAGCAAATGTAATCAGGTGTGAAACCGGTTTCGCTCCCGTTCAGGTGCTCCCGTTGAGTATTCACACTACAAAATCTAAACCGGATCAGTGACTTGAACGGGATTAAAATAATCCATCTCCTTGAGGGGGTTTCGATCCGGTTTAGTTATAAAAAGGTTCAAATTGCTAGTGTGGACGCAAAGTGAATAAATGCCAACTTTGACCGAATTACTACCACATTTTGAGGCCGGCGGTTGTTGCCGCCCACTGAATTGTGATTTTCATTTACAACAGCTGCTTAGCAATGGAGTGTTGAAAATGCAAAGAAATGTGCAGATCGCGGGGCAACTTGGTCGATCCAAGAAGTCGACACCTTCACTGATGTGTGGGGGAGGACAACAGTTGGACGGCTACACCTGAAAGAGCCACATATTCAATAGCCTCGGTTACCCAGGCTGCGTGAGGTGGCAGCACTTTTCAGCCCCTCAACTCTGCCTCGGAAACTAATGCTCTGCATTTGTTAACCGCCAGGATGGCGTTACCCCAGATTAGGGTAGTATTATCCGAGAGGGTGGCGTTGACTGAAACTCTCTGTTTTCGATGTGAAAGAAATTATTTTATCCAGTTTTGTTTGTGTTTTCAGTTATTCCATAGAAGGCTAATAGGTGTTTATGAGGAACTTTGTCAAAATCAAGCAGGATGGCATCTATATATGTTGTGTTATCTATAGCTGTTATCCAGTCCTGGACTGTCTCGATGAGTTTGGACTCACAATTAAGACAGCCCTGGCTGGGAACCAAGTTAGAAGTGGAGACTGATGTTCGGCAATTCCAACGTCACTCACGTTACACTTGAATTTTTTTGGTGTTTCAGTATATCATATCTCAAAATATTATTGACCAATCTAAAACATTTATTTCATACAGTGACTTGTGATTATAGCGTACAACATCATGTAAGCAGTTATTCAAAATATTTGATTGTCTAGTTCCTACATACAAATAAGTAGCCATCACGTTACGAGAAAAAGACATCACTGTTTTCGCTTCACCTTTGCCGCTAAAGTGTTGATAAAAAAGATATTGGGCTTACCATAAAGTACCTAATAAATTAGTTTTTGATTAATAACAAACGTATATAACTTACTTTACCTTAAGATACCTTAGGATGGTTCTGATCATAGGATCTTGTGTTCCTCTGTTATCAGCTCTTCGTTTTTATAACCTATTACTATGAGATCGTGTGTTCCGGTTCTATTGTTAATTAATCTTAACGGTGCTTCAAACTCGTATACAATACAGGGGTAGAACTACCCACTAGTCTGCTAGTCTCGTAGATATAAATAGAACATGCCAGTAGAACTATAGGGAAAAATTAATTATCTAACTCTGTGATGGCATCACTTTGCGTGCGCTGTGTGCTGTTAGATCTGAGAAAGTTATAGTCTCATAACGCAGTTTGATTAACACATTTTAGGCCCTACGAACTGGTATATTTTAAGTTCTACTATTAAAAAAAACTTTTGTAGCTGTTCCTCTAATTTTGCATATACATATCTCAGGGTATCTTCATTGTACACCAGAAATGTGTAGTTCACTAGCATTTTGTAAGAGCATCTCAGGGCCTCCCCAAAACACAAAAGATACAATGTTGGTTGTTTCTGCCTGGGCTTTTAGCATAACATGAACTGTGGTGATCAGTGTATTGGGGTGACTAGAATGAGCACACTCCACAACACAGTACGAGATAGATTTGAAGTGCAACAAAACATTCCTATATCACACAGTACCTTCTACAAACACATTTTATATGAATTCCTGTTTCTACCTCATGTAATATTTTTGCATTTTTTCCAGCCTTCGGAAACCTGGCAATCAGTCCGTCAACATTCTGAGACAGCTTATTGCTACGAATGTATATAAGTGAAACAACGGGAACTAAGGTAAGAGATTACACCTTGAACTGATTACTGAATACCAGAGTAATCATTTGTCATGTGTCGGCCATTTCATTCTCATGTCTGTAGCAGTGGCTGACAAATCTTGGCTGTCTTGTTATTTTTTTAAAGGGAAACAATAGTTAATGTTTAGGTGATATGGGCCTAACAGAGTTAATAAAAAGTAACAACTTCCAACAACAATTATATTTTTTTATTTCAGGGGCATTCCATGTCAAATCAATCAAAAATGGTGAAATTTACATGGCCATCTTCAATTTTGATGAAATTGGTGTGTTGGTTTATTATTATGAGTCTTTGCGTCACACCAATTTTTAGGTCAATATGACCTTCAGATCCAGAGATAGAGGTCATCAAACTTTGACCCAACCTTGATACCTAATGATCTTCCAGGTGTCATAGCTCCACTTTTAGGTGACCTACAGATATGATGTTGGTGTCATTTTAAAGCTAATAGAATTGTCTACCTATATAGACAACAATTCATCTACCAACATTTTTTAAACATAAAAACAAATTCTTTGACCTGACCTAGCAAAAAACACGATTTTTGTTTATGTTGAAGCATACATATATGGCATGAATCTGTAGAAGTTTTATCGTGGCATCACTTTGCGTGCGCTGTGTGCATATTCGGTTCTGGTTCTATTGTTAATTATTCTTAATGGTGCTTCAAACTCGTATACAATACAGGGGTAGAACTAACCACTAGTCTGCTAGTCTCATAGATATAAATAGAACATGCCAGTAGAACTATAGGGCTTCAGGAGTTATGAATTTTAAAAACATTTCTTGAACTGCATAAATTCTGAAATATAGGGAAATACGTACAGTCATAAAGCTCTGTTGTCATGCAAACGATGGTTAATGTCCTAGGTTGTGTTGTTGCCGTTATCACCATTACTACCCAGTATTCACACTTTGATGTCATTATGTGCTGGTATACCTTGTGTGTGCATGCGAGCATGCATGCATGTTTTGGGTGCATGTGTAAAACATCATGCCAAAAATTGGGTGAAATTGACTTGTCCAGGTCCAGGATAAATTTCAATGAAACATGTTGTGTATTACTATTAGTTCATATTCATGAATGTATGTTACAAACCAACCATATTTTAGGTCAATCTGACCATCATTTAGTCACGGTCAGGTCATTTTTATGACCTCTGTCTCTGATGTTAAAAATGTCTGGATAGAAATCATAACTGTTTGATATAACCTTGACTACCTCATTCTTGTCTCCTATGCAGCCTACATGTAGGTATCATTTTAAATGTATAATAAAGTTCTGTCTCTCTTTGTACCCAATCAAAAACAAATAATAATTTGGAATAAAATATTTGCAAAACTAGCTTGATTTTGACCTGACATTCAAAAAATCAAGTTATCTCTAATTTTGGTGACTTTCTATACGTACTTTGTATTAATTGCAGAAAGTGTTATCAGGTAGACAACACTGCTTTAAAAAACTTAAATGGCATTTTAACTGTTGATCACCTCAATGCTGATTTAGTGGTGTAATCAGAACAAAATCTGTCACTTAATCTATCAGTATGCAAATGGATGCTGCCATCAAATAATGTTCTGCTTGTTGCTCTGCATATTCTCTGCTAATGTAGTAAATACCTGTATCTGCTGGTATTTGTATTTGTAATACGATAACCTGTATGTAGCAAAGACCACAAAAAGCCATTTAATATATGGCCTTTGGAGACAAGTTATGACATCTAAAAAGTCACCAGATAGGCAAGGTTAGATCAAATAGTTATGATTTCTATCTACACTTGTAGACATTTTTAACATCAGAGATAGAGGTCATCAAACTGACCTGACCGTGACTAAATGATGGTCAGATTGAGCAAAAATAAGGTCGATTTGTCACATACATTCATAACTGTAAACTAATACACAACATTTTGCTTTAAAATTATCCTGGACATGTCAATTTCACCAAATTGTTGGCACAATGTTTTACGCACGCACGCACGCACGCACGCACGCACGCACGCACGCACGCACGCACGCACGCACGCACGCACGCACGCACGCACACACACACACACACACACACACACACACACACACACACACATGAGTACACCAGCACATAATGACTAAAATGCGTGGATACTGGATAGTAATGGTGGTAACAGGAACAACAAAATCTAGGACATTAGCCACCGTTTGCATACTAATAGTGCATTATGACTGTACTTTCAGCATTAATGCAGTTCAAGAATTTAAAAAAAAAAATCATAACCCTTGAAGTATTCAATTTGCACACTATAACACTTTTACAGATCCTTGCCATATATGAATCTTTCAACATAAAAAAAATCTGTGAAATCGGAGGTTACATGTTTGTTGCTAGGTCAGGTCAAACGTCAAACCATTTAAAAAATATGTTTTACAAATTTTGGTAGATGAATTGTTATCTAAATAGGTAAACAATTCTATTAGCTTTAAAATGACACCAAGGTTGGGTCAAAGTTTGATGACCTCTATGTCTGGACATGAAGGTCAGATTGACCTAAAATCTGCAATTCACAACGCATAGACTCGTGATCATAAATCAACACACCAAATTTCATCAACATCAAAGACGGCCATGTAAATTCTTGATTGTTTTGACATGGAATGCTCCATCAGCGGTTTACCAGAATAACATTTTGAACACTTAGCTAATTTAGCTATACAAAGTCTATGCATTACGCCATTTTAGAAACAGAATGACGTAGCATAGTCGACTTGGTCGGCTTGAACTGTGCATAGTATCTTTAAATGTTACAAAAAAAATTCCTTGCATTCCTGTAATGAAGACAATTCACAAAAGAAAAGCGCACATCTCGAAGGACGGCAACTTGACATATTCAGCTACACACAGCTCCATTGCTACTGTAAACTTGCTATTAGTATTATAAGTTAGCTTTACAAAAATACCGTTAGTTTGTGCACACGAATATTTATAAAGTTAACTTGCTGTATTAATTTTATTAATAATAAATGATATACTAACAATTAATTATTATCATCACTATGGTCTGCAGGAAATTATAAGTTTTATTATAATACAGTAATAATATTTTATTTCATATAGCGCCATGTCTATAATTATTTGTGGCGCTTCACAACGTACTGTTATTAAAAATTATACAATAAGAATACCACCCACAGGTAATATTTTAAGATAAATAAAAAATACAAGTGTCTATATAATTAACTAATATTACCTATTAGTCATAAGAATACATCATGATAATCAATCTAGCAAATATAGTGAAACCTGTCTTGGGCATTGTCTGTCATGAGCGACCACACGTCTTGAGACACTGTTTTCTTAGCCATGGGTCGTTTCTGATTAAACTGTACCCACAATGACTACTTGACAAATGCATCCAGCAACCACACAAATTGTTCTCGCGATCGTTGTTTTCACCTGTTAGCAACGAATGGATTTGGTGCTGAACTGAGACACATATTGGTCAAGGAGTCTTTATGTCATTCACTCAGCGGTAAATTAAATAGTACCGGTACACATTTAATATCACTAAAACGACAGCATAGTATTTTTACAATGGTATAATTATTCAAATGGGTCGTATTCTTATTTGGTGACCTATCGTTGACATGTTAGCGATTCACGACATAGATTGCAGCAAACTGAAAACCCGCTTTTGTAAAGATTTCTAGTCAATTAGAAAATGTTTTGGTTACCGGGTAGTCTTGCAGATGTAGCAACAAATTGATGACACAAGAGGAACTAAAGTTACAATGAACGTAGGGCCTAAAGCTTGTTGACTCACTGATGTTATCACCAGAAATATAATATGATTTATAAATATGTAAATGAAGTTTTGTTCGACGATGTCATATCGTTGTTTTAACAATATTTATATTAATGTCCCATGTGTGCTGTGAGCAAGCACGAAGCTTATGCTACCTGGGCAATGTTTTTAACAATAATAACTAAAACAATAACATGTTAATATTATTTTTAATGCAACGAGACCTTTTTCTACTACCATATATTTCCCATAAACTTTTCATATTTTGTCTAAATTTCAGGGATTTATTGTTCTGATAAGGAGTTTTGTCCAAAATTATTATTACATATCTTGTGGTGGAAATGTCATTGATACGTAGAAAAATAGCTTGAGTATAATTTTCTTGTAAAAACAAGCATGGTGCTGCTGCGCCAAATGCTGAATAAAAATTCGGCATTTGGCACAGCAGCACCACCATGTGACCATGACTGTGGAATGAATTACCTGTGAACATTCGTGCATCTGGGACATTATCCATGTTTAGAAAGTGTTTAAAGACGTATCTTTTTATTAGATATTTCAATTAATTCAAATTGTTTTGAAATGACATACATGTTTTAATCAGTGTTTATGTCTTAGATGAATTTATAGATAATTTACGTACAGTTTTAGTACTATACATCTTAAAAGCAGTGTTTAATTTATTTTAAATTAATTTATAGATAATTTACATACAAAGGTTTATTAGTACATCTTAAAACCAAAATGTTATTTGATTTATATTAATTTAAATAATTTCTATTTTTATTTATTAATAAACATTTAGTATATTTCTTGTACAGTGCATCGATCCGCCAAGCAGGAATTAGCGCTATATAAAAACTGTATTATTATTGGTACGTCGTAGTTACTTTAATTATTTTACCATTTTAATTATTTATTACTATTAACCATACCTTTACATTCGTTTGTCACTATTGTTATTATGGTATTTGTATGGCATTTTTATGACTAATAGGTCATTTTTAGTGACACATATAGGCAGTTTTAGGCACACTTGCTTTATTACTTATTTAAAAATATTCCCTGTGGGTAGTATCACATACATACAAGCACCACAAACAATTGTGGATGTGGCGATCTATGAAAGATTATTATATTATAATAAAATGTATAATTTCCTGCAGATCATAGTGATGATAATAATTATTATTACTGGATCACTGTTTTAATTCTCTGGTTTATTCAAATGGTAACAACAAAGACAGCGGGCAGCGCAGTCATATTATATATTCCTCTGAATTGTTGCTACATCTGTATGAAAAACAGTGTGGCATATTGTGCCTAAATCCTTAGCAACCTTAGTGCTCAATTATACACGTTAATCTTTGTTAATACGAAGTGGTTATGTAGTCGAGCATCGGAACCTTGTACCTCGGCGTTATAGGTCCGAGCACTCAACGCGCATGCGCCAATTGTCACGTGTTGCATCTTGCTTCCGCTCTTTCTCACGGCAGCCGAGCATGGTGTGGTTGTACTTGGGTTGGGATGAACGTAGCCGATGGTTTTGACGCAAAATGAGGAAATAGAACAGCCGTGCAACTCTACATTGACTACAGGCGGGGGACTGTAAGACATCGGCTGCGTCGCTGACTCTATAGATTGCAAGATTAAGCCCGAGCACAAGTACTTCGAAGACAAATGCCAGTCGATTCGGCTCACAGACAACTCGGCCCGGGCCGAGTCGGCTCAAGATAACTCGGCGCCGATCATGAGACGACTCGGCGTCTATATGAGACAACTGGGGACATTTTTTTTATTTTGCACCACCTCAATTTTGCTGTTATCACTTCATGCTTAATGTTATTATACTAGTTATTGTTTTGCTTGATACATTTTATATTAGTGAAATAGTTATGTGCATTATATTACGGTTTTAATACAATATTTATAAAAATTATAATAAAATGTATTAAAACTGCAATTAAAATGTCGCAAGCATAATACCATAATTTTCATGTGTTATAAGATGTATGTTATGTTTACTAAATTGTTTATGATTGATATTCTTTGCCTACATTTCATTTTTTCAGTGCATTAAATTAATAATTATCTCAGGCATGATTATGTTTTACAAATATAACCCCTACTACCTTAGATATTACGCAGTTCCTGCTGTTAAATACTAGATTATCCGCAAATTTCACGTGTCATGATAACCCTTTTGTGCAATGTTTTTAAAATTGATTTATCTATGTATTTATATTTGTATTGAGCATCGAAAATAAATTCACCGTCATGTCATGTATATGCTTTACATTTCTCTTACATAAACACTGTAATCAAAACACTGCAACCATAACGAAACTCAAAACTGGCAGTGTTGACTTCATGACCTATTTTCCCATTTCGCTACATTACCCACTAATCTAGCATGTGTCATGGTAACCCTTTTGTATAACTATATAAATAGTATTATGCCATTTGTGAAATGTATATGTTTTACATTTCTCCTTTCTTACTTTTATGCTTATATTAGTGCACTACATATGCATGTTTTATATTACTGTGTCAGATTTCAAGTGCATGACATGTAGTTATATACCCTGTTAATAATGTCAGTATGGAATCAGTTACCACATTAGTTACAACATTAGTAATGTATTCTAGATATAGAGATCACGTAGCAAGTTTTTTTTACATTAGTGCAATTCACGAGTATGCTTTACATTACTGTGTCAGATTGCAAGTCGATTTATCTTTGCGCATGACGTGTACATATGTCACTTAAATATTAATATTACCCAGGTAACCATCATTGTAGAGATGTTCTTTTGTCATATTCCAGTAATAAACTGCTACATACAATATTGCTACATTACACATGTGTGTATTTAATCATTCTGCATAAAGTAATACAGCAGAAATAAATATCTTCTAAAGCGATATTACTTATAATCCTTTTCTATTGGAACAGGCTCTATTAAAATTATAATATTAAATTTACTATATAGAAAACATGAAGTCCATCAATCATTCTGCTATACTACAGCAATTACAATCTGCAGTTCTCAAAACGCAATTACTTTGTCCTGTTATGCCCTATGAAAAAAATGTATTCATCAACCAGCCATATGCTGTATGATGCCCCAGTTGTTTCTTTCGGTGCTCATGTAATTATTAATAATACTCATATTTATTCATTATAATGTCGTTATGGGTATATATTACGTACTTAGATTCATACCATTAACGCAAAAAAACATTTCAAATCATGCAATTGGGCTTATAAATGTTAAGTATTTATTTCATTTGTTTTCCATAGGCTATGACTTGTTATAATGGACTTATAAATATTAATCGAATATCCTTATGAATCGCTAGTAGCAGTAGTACGAGCACGCACCCATACTGATACTGAAGCGAAGGGTAACGTGAAAGTACGACCAAGAAATCGTCTGTGCGTTGAATGCTCGGACCTTTATCACAAACAAACACGGTTCCGATGCTTGGCCTGCTGCACCGCGTCCGAGCACCGGGGAAAGTCAAAGTAGGCGCATGCGCGTTGAATGCTCGGACCTTTATCACCAGCGAACACGGTTCCGATGCTCGGCTACGCAACAACGTCCTTGTTAATATTTAGCATAGACGGTGAGTGTATTAGTTGAGTATGATGGTGCAGTGGGGAGTATCTAACCTTATATGTGGACAGGGATGTGCAGCCAAATGTTATATACCCTTACTGTTGATAAGCTATAGGGCATCCAATGTGAAAAAAGCATACCTTGAATTTACCTTGAATCCTCTTCTACTACGTAGTCGAGGAAGGGAGTCAATCGCTGACTCGTGTAATCCTCCGCACTATTTTGCAGATGTCAATGACACAGATAATAGTCATGCATAGACGATAACAGCCATGCACATGCCATGCACAGCCATATGTGGTTATACAGTGGAAAGACACTAGCGGCTAGTTTTCTATTGATATCTATTGTAAAAATCCCTTTTGCCTGACAAGCGCTGCGTAATGACTCGTATAACCAGCGCACTGTTCACACTATCCTACACGTTAAACTTAAAGGACATAAAAAGGCTACGGTTTCGTGTCATACATCTAATAGAGTTTATACAAAGTAACAATTTCCACACACACTCAATTTTTTAACGTCAGCGGTTTACTCAGAATGTGACTTTAAAGTCTAAAATTCTAACGAAATCCACGATGGTCTAGACGCCGCCATAGGTGAAGGGTTAACTTGGCTTGGCCATTCAGCGCGCGGCATTCTATACCTCTGCTGAAGCCGGTCAGTTTCCTGCGACGTTGTTAAGGGTCAACAACTTTGAGTCTTCGACAGTTCGTTCAGTTGGCGTGACATCTAGCAGCTGCTTATAGACGTATATCGAAATCTGTGGTTACATTTATGGTAAACATTAGTAATTATGCCTTAGTGTTCGGCATACGGTTGCAATAATAGTTGAAACAACCGATAGTATTGAAGCAATGGATTCACATTGGTGATTTGCGGGCGTACTGTTTGGAATCCCTCCAGTCCAAGTACAGTTCACTTTGCTCGGTCCATTTTGAGGAGAAATGCTTTGAAGTAGACATGTATCATCAGTTGATGGGATGATTTCAGCGATAACAATAATAGACAACTTTATATTTACCGTCATCAGCATGTTACGCGCGTTGTCGAGTTGCAGCCATTTCATGACAACAGCCATACCCCATGCAGGGAATCTACGTGGAGAGCGCCTCACCGGCGTGACGTCATTCTTCATCTAAGATGGGGTAGCTCATAGTATTGGGATGGCTGGGTGTTAACAAATATTTTTCTGACTATATGGATCTATATATTATACACACATACAATATATACATTGTAAATAAGTACACACACACATGCACGCACGCACACACCATCACACACACACACACACACACACACACACACACACACACACACACACACACACACACACACACACACATTGTATTATAATGAGGCCCACGACTAAAAATAAATAATAATCTGCAGGTAGAAAACGGCCCCTACAATTATATAACATCACAGCTAAGCACATACGGTCTTTTTATATCGTGGAAAATTAGCAACAGGCATGCATAACAGGTTATACAGTGGAAACTTCCGCTGTATAACCACTGTGGAAACCCCCTTGCCTGCATAACCACCACACAACATTGCTTAGGCAGAGAGCACGATTTGTGCACAGACTAGACCAGTCTACTATTACAAAATAGGGGTCTAGTAGTCGGGGTTCCTACTGTGTTAATGACCTATGGCTATATATATATATATATATATATATATATATATATATATATATATATATATATATATATATATGTATATATGATCATGTAAATAGAGACGATGATCATTCCATAGTAAAACGTTCGAAGTTCGACACTCGAAAACCGAAAGTCGACAATGTCAGTGTCTGGGGGGATTTCCTCGCTATAACCACAGCGTGGGGAAGTCCGTGATCGTAAACATGCAATACTAGCCTCAATTTCCCAGGTTCAGTGAGGTGGCACAGGGGTAGAACTACCCAATAGTCCCCTAGTCCATACACTGGTAAAGATAAGGGCGAACTAGGAAACCTGCCTAATAACTAGTCTGGTTGTCTAGTAAAGGTCAATGTGTCATCCAACCCACCCTATGTCAATCAATCAAGTCTTTGTTGTCACAGTGACCCTAGCCCCAACACATCCACAGGCTGGGGGATGTAGTAACTAAATCCCAAGTCATTAAAACGTTGATAAATTGTTACCAGTGAGCAACTGGCTACAGCAGCTTCCTTTTCTGATAAATGATGACATAGCCACCAGCTATGAACTTGTCTGGGCACTATTTGTAAGATTAACTGTTCTTTGATGTCTATAATTGTCTCGTGTGATATTTTTATTTTCCAGTATTACAGTCCAGTAAGGCATTTTTTCCATAACACTGTAATGTGAGCTAAATTTCCAAAATGATTATAAATCAGGAAGGATCCGGCAGTCTAATATGAATGGCTAAGAGTGTCCTAAATACTAAGGTGATACGAATTGATCCAGTGATTGGGGATAGCTACAGACAAGTGCTATACCATTTTGGAAAGCCCATAGCAAGCCTGGAATATGCAAAATCGTCGATGTTTGATTTCCATCCCTCAACTTGAGTTTTCGATGTTTCAAACTTTCGACTTTCGCTGTGTTTAAAGAAATGAATAACACATCTCAACAACAGTGGCGCCTCTGGGAGATTTTTTCTAGTTTGTGAAACAGTGACACCCTCTTGGGAATGTATCAACAATTTGTTTACCAAAAGGGAAGTCGATCCAGCTTTCACCCAGCTTGAGACAGTAACCAGGCACCAGAATCTCTTGGAAAACTTCGAGAAATTCTCAATCTATCTTGGAGAACTTTACCAGATATCTACTAATGTTAATCAGGAAGGGTACGACAGTACCCTTCCTAATATGAATGGCTAAGAGTTTCCTAAACACTAAGGTGATACGAATTGATCCAGCGATTGGGAATAGTTACAGACATGTGCTATACCATTTTGGAAAGCCCAGAGCAAGCCTAGAATATGCAAAATCGTCGATTTTTGATTTTCGTCCCTCAACTCGAGTGTTCGATGTTTCAAACTTTTGACTTTCGCTGTGTTGACATATTGGATGGTTTAAAGAGCCTATCCGACCTAGTTTTTCTCACTGGTTCCAAATCTGTCCTTATTTTTGCGATAGCTCCATCCATGAGCGAGATTGAATGATTTTGTAATCTTACTCAACATTTTTATGTTTCAAAGTGGCATTTTCGTTTCGGCTGCTGTAACAGACTTACCAGACGTAGTTTCACTCGCTGATCACGAATCCGCCCTTAGTTTTTAGATAGCTCCTCCCTGCTGGTCCTCAGGCAGTTCGGAGGGCGAAACAAGTACCTGTCACTGACATTATTTCAGGTCACGCAGCAACTATTGCATGTACAGATGTTGACTTCGCGGGTAAAGGAATAAAACATGTGGGTAAATGCTTCAAGGATGACGCATGACTGGGGTAATATGAATGGGAGTGGGACTACTACAGGGTAAATGCTTCGCAGCTAAAACACGTATGAGGCACGAGTTAAAGTAAGGAGACAAGCCCCCTCCCCCCGCCCCCACCTCTCTTAAGACACGAGCTAAAATAAGGAGACAAGTTCCCTCCCCCGTTCCCTACCCTCTTCCCCCGCCCACCTCCTTCCGACCGTCCCCAGTCCAGCCGCCGTCCTCTCCCTTCCCCGTTCATTCATATTTCCGGCTGAAATTGCGCCACTGCAGTCACATCGCATGTCGAATATTCCTTGGGAACCCTCGACTCAGTGACAGGTAACAGCGACTTTTGCCAGCTGGCACCGCGAACTATTTATTTCTGTGCTACTGCAACCAACCGGTTCCTCCAGGATTCTTTACTCGACAGGATATCGTGACAAGACATATCACAGTCACGCCCGGTATCGAAATGAAGCGAGGCTAATTTCAAGGGTTGAGCAAAATTGTAGACTCCAGTGACGCCTACATGATATCTTCCTCACAGCAATTCTCTCACAAGACGCAGTTCAGTACTTCAAAGTTCCCCACACTCATCATCCACTCTATCCTGGTGTCAAACATGTGTTGTACTGTTGTACATCTCAATCTCCTCATTATTCGCCATCTGTGTATCTCGTCGAAAAGTGGATTGCTCTACTTTAGAGCGTCGCCATCATTTCGTTTCAGGGAGGGGCGAGATCGCATAATTTTGATTTCGGGTGGAAAATAGGCAAACATGCGGCAAAATCGGGGGGGGGGGGGGGGGGGGCGGGGGGGGGGGGAGGTGTCGGCCTTGGGCTCTAATTCTGATTGGTGGTAGGACGAACACGGAGCCAAGCCTGCCACGGACAGCATGCCAGCACACATTTCAGCCAGAAATATGAATGAACGGGGAAGGGAGATGACGGCGGCTGGACTGGGGACGGTCGGAAGGTCTAAGGTGGGCGGGGGGAGGGGGCTTGTCTCCTTACTTTAGCTCGTGTCTTAAAAGAGAGGTGGGGGCGGGAGGGGGGGGGGCTTGTCTCCTTACTTTAACTCGTGTCTCATACATGTTTTAGCTGCGAAGCATTTACCATGTAGTAGTCCCATTCATATTACCCCAGTCCTGCTTCATCCTTGTAGCATATACCCACTAGTATATTAATATATGATATAGAAAATTAATAATGGTAGGGTGATACTGCCGGTCAATGAGTGCAATCGGCAAATTCTTTTTCAATTGCGCAGTTTTTAATACATATCATATCTTCACTTTTTAATTAATTACTTTTGTTATTTCTGTATTATTTCTTTGGTACCCTTATGAAACGTGCATTGTTATTTAACTGGGGTTACAATATGTACTATTTTTTTAGTTTAAAAACAAATTGGAATGACTTAAGTTTGGATTGTTTATTTTAATTTTTGCAGATTAGTAAACCTTTTGGCGGACTAGTATACTTTTGACTTTACTAGTCCCGCTGTCTAGTAAAATTAATGCTGAAGTTCTACCCCTGGTGGCAGCACTTTTAAAATGATGTTAAATTTTCGTGGCTTTCTATTTTTGATTGCATAATCATGTTATACAGTATAAATTATACCTATATTATAGCGTACTGACCGCCCCAAAATATTTTCATGAAGCAGAACCGATTTCATCATTTTAACTGTCAAATGTTTATTATAATCCCGCTGCTGTCACTCAAATCGCCGCATTGTCACTCAAATTCCGTAAGAGCGAGGTTGTGACCCAACGGGGAGGAGTTACAAACGTTGACGCTCTGTCATGGCTTCCATCTGTAGTTCTTCGAAGTTCGACCTCTATGGCCGACTTCGATTGAGCTACTCGAGCTATTCGCGTAACCCCAACGTGGTATCCGGGTTACACTGCATGCGCAGTACTACACGCGTAATTCAACTGAACACCGATGATCGTGATCACGGACATAAACCCCTTAAGTAAATATATGACATACAGTAATCAGTTGTTTATAGTGTAGTGTACAAATTGTGACATTCATCTTCTTGGTCTTAAATTATAATAAGTCATAGGATGTTTTGACTTTAATCCATATTTAAATGATTGTTTCATGTAATGACGTTTAATTAATTTCTTATGCAGTAGGGGCCTATGTTCCCTATTCACTGTCACTCAGTGTTGCCAAGTCCGCGGTTTTCCCGCGCAATTGGGCTTGTTTTAGACTTGTTCAGCGGGGAAAAAATAGCAGTTGCGGGTTGCGGTTTTTTGGGCTTCTTTTTATGCACATGTCGCTATTTTTGGGCTAGTTTCAAAAGTGGTGGTTTTACGTCATGTGTTACATTAAGAGCCGTGTTATTCTATTTTGAAATATTATGTGTGGGTAGTATTCTTCTTATTGTATTTTAAATAGCAGTATTTTGTGAAGCGCCATAACCAATTATGGATGTGGCGTAAATCAAATATTATTATACTATAATAAAACTTATAATTCCTGCAAATCATAGTGATGATAATAGTTAATTATTACTATATTATTTACAATTAATTACACTATTTTGCACGTGCGAATGCAGTAAGTAAAATTTATAAATATTCGCGTGCACAAACGTGCCATCTAATGGCATTTTGTGTAAAGCTAACTTATTTTAGCGATTTTACGGTACCGGGCAGCGGCAGACGAAATTGCCGTCGACATCTGCGTGTTTGTTTTATGGATTTTCTTCGTTAGAGGAATGCAACTGATTTTATTTTATAACATTGTGTATGTATATGTATGTAAGACAAAGTGAGGAGAAGTTTGGCGGCTGCTGGCGGTCGTTTTCATAGTTAAGTCAATCCAACCCGGTCGCCTGGCATCCGCGCTGTGTCTGTGACTGTCCCAACGAATCGATTGGACCACTGTTTCAGTTCTGGTCAATTCAAAGGGTAACAAAAAGACAGCTTACTGATACTGTCTTTCACTGTACAGTTGCTACAAGCGTATGAGGAACCGTGTGGCATATTGTTGTCGCGATTGTGTTGTAAACCGACGCGTAAGGCACTTTTAGCGAACCGCTTGGCTCTCTGTTATGACAGCTGAACCAACAGACGACTCCGCAATGTATTACTTTTCCAAAGTGCAGATAGAAGCTGGGTTGTGATTGGTTGCAAGAACCAAGATGGGCCCGTTCATGGTGTCGGTGATTTAGCTAGATTTTCCCACTTTAAGGCCACTTTCTAAGGAAACCACTAATGTGAAAAATTTGATTTTAGATGCAAATGATCTTTTAGGTGCATAAGACCAAACTATTTCCTTTTTTTTATATCACTTTAAACACTAACAGTGAGAGCATTTGGACAGAAACTGATATGTGAGGAAAAGTTTGGCGGCTGTTGGTGGTCGTTTTCATGGTCAGGTCAATGAAATTGGGTCGTCTAGCATCCGTGCTGGATCTGTCCCAATGAATCCACTGAACCTCTGTTTCAGTTCTGCTCGATTCAACAGTTAGAAGACATTTTACTGACACTGTCTTTCCCTATGCTGTTGCTACAACCGTATGAGAAATGGTGTGGCATATTGCTGTCGCAATGTCGTTGTAAACCGAACTAGGGCACTTCAGTTCTAACGAACCGCTTAGCTCTCTGTTATGACAGCTGAACCTGCAGAAGGCACCTTGACGTATTACTTTTCCAAAATGCACAAAAAGCTGGGTTTTGATTGGTTGCCAGGGGCGTAGCTAGGCATAAATACATGTGGAAGCACTAATGAATTATGTCAGTCTAAATTCTATCTTGAGGGTCTGGTGCTCCAGAATGTTGTGTACGTAGCATGTGCGACACCGAATTAGTTGCATCATAGGTCACAATAAATCATAGGTAAATAGAACATGCTAAGGAAAAAATTGAAAAATACACACTATTCTTACTACGAGAAACACGTTGAAAAGATAGAGGACGTGAACGGTTAATATACTATGTTATACATGTGTTTGGATGTGCTCCATAATAGACAATCACAATTTGTTCTTGTGTTCAGTGTATGATAGGGGCCTAATAACATTAAAAATCAGTGGCACATATCTATGTTACAATGACTAGGTATATCATATGTATTATATAAACCATGTACTCATTATATAGTGATTAAAGAAAGCTATCACTTTGCAATGGTTACAGCATTTTAATCACAGTGAAGATAATAATTATGATAATGTAAAATGTATACGTGTTGTATTTATGATTCTATGTTGTCTTCAACATCGATTTAGTTACTACCCCCGCCTCGTGGCGGACTAATTTGCGCCTGTTCTTCTGATGAATGATGCGTTCAGCATCCAACTCTGTGTCTTTGTGGATGTGCATCCCCAGGTGAAATGATGACCATGGTCGATAATGGTCGACCATGGTCACCACGGTATTTGGTGGTCGACCATGGTAGTTCATGGGCGACCGTCAAATACCGTGGTGATGACCATGGTCAAGTTGCATGTGACCATGGTCGACCACGATCAATCACGGTCGACCATGGTCAATCGTCGACCAAATTACATTTGACCATGGTCAATCACGGTCGACCATGGTCAATCGTCGACCAAATTACATATGACCATGGTCAATCACGGTCGACCATGGTCAATCACGGTCGACCATGGTCAATCACGGTCGACCATGGTCAATCACGGTCGACAATGGTCAATCACGGTCGACCATGTTCCAATTGTCTGTGACCGTGGTCGACCATGGTCAAGTCACATGACCATGTTTTTTTCCATATATTATAGATAGTATGAATTCTGTGTGGTGATGATCTAACACTGCATGCAAAATGTTAAAGTGGCTTCACCTCCATGACAATTGTGCTTCTCTACTGCTTTTGTGAAAATCCTAAAGTTTTGGAATTACAGCCAATCAGAACACAGCATATATTAGGCTTCCCAACATCCTGGTTCTTTCCATTTGAAAATGTAACCAGTATAGTTTGGAATATGTGAAGAAAATGCTGATAAAAGTCAACAAAGTAGAACATTCTTAAGAAGTAGGTGAGTAATCAAGAACTTCTAATGTTTCAAAAGCACATTCAACAGTATTTTATCAAGCTCTGACAAAATTATAAGGTTCTAGAACAATGTTATGACAACATGCATGCTTTGAATGGAAAGGGCAAAGATCAAAAGGCAACTAGTTACTAAAGACACAAAACTAACCCTGCGTCAGTAGGAAGAGAATACTAGCAACACTAATTATACTAACCAGTAGGCATTTCTTGAGTAATGCTCAGTAGCTTTTTTCACAAAACACCTAATAAATTAAGTTAGCTGCATGGCAGACATTGGGTGTGCAATTTACCCTGCACACAGAGTGCTTACCTAGCATTTCAGCCTTGTCCGAGCCACAGTGGTCAGGCTGTGTAGGTCAGCTTGCATGTATCTAGTTACAGTCACTAGCCACCACCCTGGGTGATTAATCATGACAACATCAAAGCACAGGAGTGGGGGAAGGGAAGTTGTGTCCTAAATATAGCCCAGTTAGCCTGTCTTTAAAACTAATATTTCAACATGCCCATATCAGCATGCAGTCTTTCCACTAAATTAGTGTAGATAATGTCACTTTACTACTAGTCAGTAATTATAGAAAAACTTGCATGTGCTAGACTTATATATTGTACTGCATGATATAAATATTATTTTCAGTATTGTTACGTTTGTTTGACATAATATAAAATCATCAACTTATAGGGTCTAGGTCCGTAGACAGTGCTGCAATGGAATTGAAGACCACAACATAAGTAACTTTGCTTATTATATACATTAGCATTATGTAAATGTCTACTCACAATATATATATATATTTAGGATGATCGATTTGAGAGTAATTTCGGTAATGTTTTTAATGTATTCAGTTAAAAAATATGTGCGTATATTCATGCTTGCATTTATTGAATGCTTAATTGTTATCATATGTTAAAATAGTGATGTTTGTGTATTTACTGAACCATTTGACATGTTTTATAATGGTTGTGGAACGTCTTGCATTAACACTCACAGTATTAAAATTAATGTTACTGAAAATCTGATTATAGAATGTCTTATATAGTTTGTGTGTGAAATAATGTTATTATCAAAGAATAGAGATGAAAGATTGCATCATACATACTTAAATTAATTGACACCATCTGTTCAATTAAAAAACGTAAAATATAATGCTCGAACACGGTCGACCATGAATAACCACAGTCGACCGCCAATGACCATGGTTGACCACCAATGACCATGGTCGACCGTCAATGACCATGGTCGACCGTGAACTACCATGGTCGACCGTGAACTACCATGGTCGACCGTCAATGACCATGGTCGACCGTGAACTACCATGGTCGACCGTGAACTACCATGGTCGACCGTGAACTACCACGGTCGACCGTCAATGACCATGGTCGACCGTGAATGACCATGGTCGACCGTCAATGACCATGGTCGACCGTGAACTACCATGGTCAACCGTCAATGACCATGGTCGACCGTGAACTACCATGGTCGACCGTCAATGACCATGGTCGACCGTGAACTACCATGATCGACCGTCAATGACAATGGCCATTTTGACCATGGTCGACCATGTTTCGTTAAATGGCACCATGGTCAGTGACCATGGTCGACCATGGTCATTGACCCCGGTCAGTGACCATGGTCAGTGACCATGGTCAGTGACCATGGTGTGTCATTTAACGAAACGTGGTCGACCATGGTCGTATGACCACGGTAGTTCATGGTCGACCATGGTAGTCCATGGTCGACCATGGTCCGTTTCGCCTGGTTCAAACCCAGTCCCAACATGCATTCAGTTGTCGTTGTAGAGCGCAGACAGTTCTTGAGACGCTTTTCATTGCACTGAAAGAGCGCTCTACTGTGTACATGTTGGGGTATAAGTCAGAATTGATTTCTTGAAAACGTTTTATTGAGGGTGTCTGGTCTCCCAGCGACATGCATCGTTTCCCATCTTGGCGTCCAGCAACCATCTTCGTTTTGTAGTTACCGCAGATCTCCAGGCATGTCGTCTTGGAACACTTCTGGACTATTCTTTCTGGTGTCAGATGCACCAGTTGTTTCCGTATGATGTACATACTGAGCCACGTAGCGATCTTGAGACTAACAGTTGTGTGTTCATTCCGTGCAGCAAGTGGTCCATGGATGATGTATCTACCATGAATGGTAGGTAGTAGGTACATGACCATCTTCCAGTATTGACAAGGGGTGTCAGCGGGAAAATGGTCGCTGTGTCTTTGTTTTCCACCACGGCTTGCTCGGTTGAACCTCAGATTTTGCTGCCAATTCGACAGCGCCTTCATATATGGAATACATATCTACGGATCTGCCCTGAGTTGTTGCTGTTGTTGCTTCCTTTGCTTCTCCACGAAGTCACATAGTTTGGGTTGTAGAAATGTTATCAGAGATCGAAGCAGACTTTCGAGTACATGCTCCTTCGTCACCAATGTAATGACGAAGTAAAACCTCTGGATTGTAAATAAGTAGTTCCGAGCCATCCCAGTCAGCTTCCAGATATTCCAGAGCAGACACTACAACTCTGAAGGCAGACATGAATGTGTACAGTGCGTTGTAACAACTGGCCCATCTCGTTTCACAGAGCGACTGAAGTTTGGTCTAGTTGTTCATGCCAGCTTTAGATTCTAATCTTGTAATATTAGCCCATGGATGTTAAAACATTAATAAATTGTTTCTAGTGAATTACTATTTGCCCGGTTGCTGCATTGCCAGGATAGCCTACAAGCGGCGGCAGTTATTTGTTCAATGCACTTGCGCCCGTGAGGAGCGGTGGTCGCACAGTAGAGCGCCGTCAATCGAGGGGACGGTGGTTCAATCCCACCTGCCGCCGTTTCGAAACTTAGGCAATTTCATTCACCTCACATTGCCTATGTCTTTCGGAAGAGACACTAAAAGCCGGTGGTCCCTTCTATCTTGTGTCTATGCCAGGTGAAGTAAAAGATCCCAGACA
>OZ024856.1:19900690-19975690 GCA_964017155.1 Oasisia sp. SBJ-2009
TAGGGTAGAGACACTGATTGGCCCTCAGGCCTACTATGAAATAAAAATAAAAATAACGATATACTTTTACAAGATAATAATATCACATGAAAAGTATTCAACATTGAACTTATATTAACACAAAAGTAAGTAAAAATTCAAATTTACAGTTGTTTATAGAATAAGAATTACGACAGGATTAACCAGTATCCGTGAGGTGGCAGCATTGTCTAGCCCCACACGGATAGCATACCAGTTAAATAAGGATACCTTTTTTTATCAAATAATTGTGTAGTATAAAAACTATTCAGAATTAAACTTATATTAACACGAAATAAATATAAATACAAATTTGCAGTTGTTTATAAAAAAAATATATATTACGGCAGTGTCCGTGAGGAAGCAGCATTGCATAGATCACGCGGATACCAAACAAAAGACGTTAATGGGGCCAGACTGTCTTCTCGGCGTAGTTCCGCAGCCGACCGGCAGTCGGTTAAGCGAGTCTAATGTTACAATATCTCAAACACTACGTCACATAGAGCAACTTTTTTTGATGTGGTTGGATAGCTTAGTGGATAGCGATACCAACCATGTTATTTTGTCACCTTCAACAACATAACAATTCATACCATTTTTAAAGATTGCGTGTGTCAAAGCCTATTATTTCCGTATTTAAGAAATACGGTATTTAGATCCATCTTTCACCACATTGTAAGTGCTTCGTATCGTCGAAGGGTGTAGCTAATGTACAGTGGAGACCTGTTTGACCCACTGTTGACATTAGTTATAAGTTTGAGTCGAGTTCAACGTCATACATGATATGTTCCCTGTTATTGCTCAATATACATGAGATCATATGGCAATATGTGTCATCTGTATTTAACCAACTGCAAATATAAGTCCGATTTAATTCATGAATTTCATGCATGTTTGAAAAATGTCATCATCATTACAGATGGAAAGATGTATGTGAAAAACATGTTTACAGGTTAAAGTCTGCATTTGTTAGATGCACGTACTTGAAAGTGTATTTGCTGCTAACATATATTGTCATAGTACTTGTTTCATGCAATATATTCATTTGTCAAAACAATCAGAAACAAAATATGGTCCTCCTCAAATTAAACCAAAAGTTTCGTGGAAGCTTTGTCTCATTTATATCCATTAACCAAATATTGGCTATGGGTTGACAGTTACTGAAATTAAAGATTTCGTGTTCAGTTTAGCAGATAATTATGATATTGAGTTATAGAACAAAGATGTAAACACAACTTTATTGTACAACTATGGCGATTAAACTTCATAGTTATCGAGTGTAAAAATGTAGTGATGATTATGATTTGAAAGAATCTTTGCCTCACTCTTTGGCATTAAGATATCCCACATGTTAACAATTGAAATGATGAGTATGATGCTTGTGGGTGATGACGATGACTTGACGCATGGTGATAACGTTGGCCCCGAAGAGAGTACTACAGACATAGAGTGGACCGTCATTAACCCGCAAACTCTAGTCAGTTGCCTCTACCAAATATTGCACTACCAAATGTTCAAGGATGGAAAAAGACATCTATCAACGTTTGATAATCTCCAAACATGACTTAACAACACCCATTTCTCTCATCTTTGCTGCAATATTTTCTACGCTAATATCTGTTGAAAAGCACATTTCATGGGCACATTGACTCGATAACTAGGACAGAACTGAATCGTATCACCATAATTGTACAACACTTGTATCTTAGAATATCTGTTTATAACACGGGATCATAATTCTCTGCTAAAGAGGACACGAAATCCTTAATTTCAGTAACTGTCAACCATTAGCCATCTTTGATCAGTGGACCTAAATAAGACAAAGCTTCCACGAACAAATCGTGGTTAGGTTTAGTTTGAGGAGGACCATATTTTATTTCTGACATATATATATATATATATATATATATATATATATATATATATATATATATATACATATATACATATAACATCATTTGACTGCTCGGTAGCTGATAATCTAAATAGATCGATGGTAGTCCTGGCCTGAGTGTCGCAGGCTTTAACCTATAACCATGTTTTTCACATGCATCTTTCCATCTGTAATGTGTTCTCGTGATGACACTTCAGCCATACAGGAAATTCATGAATTAAATCAGACTTATATTGACATTTGGCTAAATACAGATGACACATTGATTAATGGTCTTGTCATATGATCTCATGTATACTGAGCGATAATAGGAACGTATCATATAAGGCGTTGAACTCGTCTTAAACTTATAACTAATGTCAACATTGGGTCAATCAGTATTTACATAAATAATACAGTATTTCTTAAATACAGAAATAATAGGCTTTGCCAGACGCCATCTTTAAAGATGGCAGGAATTGTTATGTTGTTGAAGGTGACAAAATAAAATGTTTTGTATCGCTATCCACTAAGGTATCCAACAACGTCAAAAAACTTGTTCTAGTAGTAGTGTTTGAGATGTTGTAACATTTGTATTGACGACCACCATCTTTAAAAATGGCGGAAATAAATACCGGAGGAGCATAGATATTACATATTTGAAATCAGAATACCCTAAAACTCATAATAAACTCATAAACTCATAATTATTGCTCTGCATGCCGTATTTATTAAGATAAAGCAAAAGCAAAAATTCAAAATCGTAGTTTGTGCATTGTCGCAAACAGAGGGTTTATGGACCATGTTATACCCACTTCACCATGCTCAAACTGATTTTTCCATCAATGACATATCCTGTGTGATGAAAAAGTCAGGTCTGACGCTGTTGTAACATGTATTGGTAGTAGGGTGCAAGAAAACGTGCTTCAGTTTGGTCAAAATCACAAACAATCGCCATATTTTGGTTATATTGTTGGACCCTTAACCACCTTGTCGGCATAAAACTGCATAAAATATATCGCTACATGTCCATTTCAATAAAATACATTGATATAACTACCAATTCTAAAATATAATGGCTGATTTCATAAAATAAGAAAGTAATTGAAAACGTCATTTTTTTGAGAGGTTGCTGCACACAAAGGAAGGGTTAATTCAGCATGTTGTGCAAGTTTGCTGCAACTACAACATCGTTTTTTCAGAAATCAGAGGTCCAGACGGTCAAAATGAGACCAGTCCCAGCTTGTTATACCTCTGGTAGATGTATCTCCTTAAATAGAGCCCTTTTTTCAGCTTCGACCGCTGCACTATTATTGGTACTTGTGTGCTGTATTCACACAATATAGCTGTGTTTCTGGCCATCTCAGATGAATAACCAGAGAAAATGCCAATTAGATGATTATACTACAATTTGTACTTAATTGAATGTTTCTAAGGGCACCTTAGGGCCTCCCATAAAGCTACATATTCTTATATTGCCTGTGTCTTCCTGAACAGGCTCAAAACAAAATACCTGTTGTTTTCGGGCCTGCCTGTTTTGACCCTAACTCTGGAGGCTAGCCTGGCTAGGTGGTCTGCCAAGAACCACTAAATCGTTATAATGCTATATTTACAGTGATTGGGGCATGTAGCACGTTACAAGCAGCATGTGGATGAAATTATCCACGCTTCGTGGTCAATTTCATTGGCTGACATTAAAATCGGAGTTTTTTTAAAGTGACAGTTGTATGCTGGGTAATAGAGGCTAGCGAAGATGGTCACTGGTACTGTCAGTATCAGTCCCAGTACCAGGTGCTACAAACGTAAGTTAGCTGTGTCTGCAGATACAGATTAGAAATGATCTGAGACACTGTTAAAACATAATATTCTGGTCCTCTTCACATCGAAAGTGATGTATACACATAAAAAAGTAGGCAAAACAGTTTTCATGAAGTGCTACTAATCTCGTTTAACCAGTGTTGCCAGGTCAAAAAACAGTTCCATGGCCCTCCAAAACTAGCCTAAAAATCCCCACAAATAATTATAAAATGATACATTTTCAAAGCTGCCAGTGGCACACACTTACCAATAAAGAGTTAAATGCATTTCAAGTACACCACGCACAAACTATTTACCTAATGGTGAGTGGATGATTCCATCGATCATTTCTTACAGTTCAGCGCCACCTACCGTACTACGGTGAATGCCACCTACTGTACTGTAAACCATTAAAAACTAAATAATAATTTGTGTAAAACTGTCATCAAATTGACGACATACAAAAGTAATGTTTAATATGATTTTATAAACATTAACAACACATTATCATCAATTATAATAATTAATAAATTGAATGTAGCCTAACTAACACACAAAAATATGAACGGTATGCTATAAAAGGGAAAATAATACAATAATGACAGTAAACAAACTAATATAAATTAGCTACATTAAACATGGTAGTAATGATTTAGTTTACCCAGTGGCATGTGCAAGCATAAGTACTTGCTAACTATTAATAATAGTATTAATCAAAGACACCCGCTATCGATCACGCCGGTATCCGAGTGCTTTATATACCACAATGCATTTCGTGCACTGGGTACAAGGAAAAATGATGATGTCTTTTGAGAAGTGGAATTTATGTAAGTTTGTGCTATCAATTGGTAAACAATCACAGGAATCATATTTTGTCCACACAATTCTTTACACTTCTGCATAGAAATCCCTCTGAAGCCAACTAAATAAACAGTCACGGGTCATTCCATGTCAAATCAATCACTTTTTGGCCATTTTTGCATCACCCGACTGCAAATTAAATTTAATTTAGTACAGTTGTTGGTTCACATGAGTATATAAAAAATTAAATAAAAATCTAGGTCAAGTATCATTGAAGATATAGGTCACTGAGCTTTCACCGGATTCGCATACTGACTGCTACAGTAATGCCTGTAACTCTGCTATTAATAAAGCTAGAGAAACAAACAATACATCTTTGGAAAGCCAATAAACATGCGCATACAACTGTCATAAAACAATAGTGTAAATAAAAAATGTGTAATATTTGAAATTTGACCTTTAACCTCAGATACCCAAAAAACGTGTCCTCTGATTTTGCAAATATTTTGTAGACAGCATCCTAAACTATTGCAGAAGAGTCCCTGAAAATATTAGAGTGGGCAAATAATAATGTTCAGAGATACATTAAATTAAGTACATACACCCGACGTAACCCGTGAATGGAAGATTGTACCAGGATAGCACTGTTTAACCCAATACAAACATACAGCACAATCTCTGATTTTGCTAATATTGTGTAGACAGGATCCCATAATTATTATTGCAGAAGAGTCCCTGAAAATATTAGAGTGGGCAAATAATACATTTTAGAGATACGTTAAATTAAGTACACCTGTGGATGAAATATTGCACCAGGATAGCACTGTATAGCCCAATACAAACATACAGCACAATATCTGATTTTGCTAATATTTTGTATACAACGTCCTATACTATTGCAGAAAAGTCCCTGAAAATATTGGAGTGGGCAAATAATAATGTTCAGAGATACATTAAATTAAGTACACCTGTGGATGAAAAATTGCACCAGGATAGCATTGTATAACCTGTGAAATATAAACATACAGCACAATCTCTGATGTATAAATCCATATAATGTATATATGCTCACTAATTATATAATTGCTATTCAATATACTAGGTGTTATTGTTATGCAATTATCCATCAGAGGGACAAGATCATGTACATGTAAATTTTGTCTGTACTGTTATGTGATTTGTGGCATACAGAGAAATGTTAAAGCAAACAAATGACCAACTTGTATTGAATAATACATAATGGTGAGCATTGCAGATTGAATTGTATTGATAGTTGATCAGCTTCATGTGTGACGATTGCAATTTCATTATCTAGACTGTGAAGTGATCTGAAAAAGGCAAAGTAATGAATATTTTTATTAGTGAGCACATAGACATATATGATTTACACATCAGAGACTGTGCTGTATGTTTATATTGCACAGGTTATGCAGTGCTATCCTGGAGCAATTTTTCATCCACAGGTGTACTTAATTTAATGTACAGTTGTATCTCTGAACATTATTATTTGCTCACTCCAATATTTTCATGGACTTTTCTGCAATAGTATAGGACCTTCTATATAACATATATTATTAGCAAAATCAGAGTTTGTGCTGTATGTTTGTATTGGGCTATACAGTGCTATCCTGGTGCAATTTTTCATCCACGGGTATACTTAATTTCATGTATATCTGAAACTTATTATTTGCTCACTGTAAAATATTTTCAGGGACTCTTCTGCAATAATATTGGATCCTCAGAAATCCAAAATCAGAAATCGTGCTGTATGTTTGTATGAGTTAAACAATGCTATCCTGGTGCAATTTTCCATCCACGGGTGACGTCGGGTGTACTTAATTTAATGTGTCTCTGAACATTATTATTTGCCCACTCCAATATTTGCATGGACTGTTCTGCAATAGCATAGGATTCTGTCTACAAAATATTTGCAAAATCAGAGGATACATTTTTTGGGTATATGAGGTTAAAGGTCAATGTTTTAAAATTACAACATTTTTATTTACACTATTGTTTTAATTTTATGACAGTTATATGCGCATGTTTATTGGCTTTCCAATGATAAAATTATATTGATTATTTCTCTAGCTTTATTAATAGCAGAGTGACAGGCATTACTGTAGCGGTCAGTATGCGAATCGGGTCAAAATTCATTGACCTATATCTTCCCGTGATATTTGACCTAGATTTTTATTTAATTTTTTATTTTCGCATTAGCCAACAACTGTACTAAATTTCATCAAAATTGGAGTCGGATGATGTTTTGAGTGATTGATTTGACATGGAATGACCCTCACACAACATCGTCAAACATAGGCTAGTTTAACTGCCTAATTACTAAAACTTTATCAACGGATTATCATGATATTTGTACGATCACATTCATTTATGTTTCTTACGGCTGTACTCATTAACATAATCTCGCAAAAATATTTGAAAGATGGGGTCTGTCAGCGTGATCCAATATGACAGCAAACAAAAAATGAAAACCAAACTACGACATAGAGAGGGAAAAAATCATTAACCACTCTTAAACACCCCCAGCTATCTGCACAGAATCATGGACTGACATTATAACAACATAAGAAAAAAAATTATAAACGAACAGGTATGTTGCGTGGTAATAAACTGTGGCCACTAAACCCGGACCCCTGTCTCCCCATGTTGGCAGAAGGCGTGGCAAATCCCTTAAGACGTGTTGTTCATTATTCAATCTAATTCATATTTCTTCTGGGAATTCCTTTCTTCCTTCGTTTTACATAAAGGTTATGTTATATTTGACATAGCCTCTCAAGTCATGCTTGCAATGCCTGTGAACGTGATGACGATTTATAGGAATGACAGGCAAGCTCACGATCATTGTCAATCACAGTGATTGACAATGTGCAGAACTCTAAATGTTGCATGCCGTAGCAATCTTTCTACTAAGCTACTTGTATCTAAATTTACAGTCAACCTTCAGTTGCAGCTTGGTGATTATGTTAACCATAAAGTGTATATTAGTAGATAGACAGAGAGGCAAAGAAAGAGTCCACCTGATGGGCGAGTGGCCAGACAGGCCATGAGAGAGTGCGTCTGACTGGCTCACCTGTTCAAGTGGTGATATCGAGTGATCGTATTCGTGACTAGTTCACATGCCATCTACTCAGTCGTGTTACCACCATGTTGTTTTTGGAAAATATGACTATAATTACATAGTTCTTTTCCACTCGTACCATACTTTCCCGATTCCAACCGTATGAATGGGAACGTAAATTTCTGAAGTAGAACGTAGTAAAATCGGCCTCATTTGTCAGATAGAATAATGACCTGTGTAGAAAAGTGACCCGGGGGTCAATATTCTATAATAGAAAACTGACCTCCCTATCGAAAAAATGGTCCACCCCTTGTTTCTTTATGGGTCTTTATTTTACATACATATTTGAGTAGTAATCACAATGAGAGTAATGTTTTTGTTTATATTTATGCATTGAACTTTGATACATTGATAGTCATTTTCCTATAGTATATTTACCCATAGCTCATAAGGTATGTAAATTGTAAAAAAAATCCTATTTATATGGTTATGTGACAGTGTATGAATGATCCATACAAGCGTCACACTAAATATCCATTTGCTAATTACAGAATAAATGCGTACGGTTTTATTTGTGGTGTGGTGTTTGAATGAGATTTTATGCCAAATTAAAGGTGTAGTACAAGAAAGCAGTCTGAAAATACACCATGTTGCATCACAGACAATGATGTCTTCTTTATGTTTATGACCCCTTGTTCCCCAGTTAGCCGCACCGCGCACAAATGTTCCTCGGAAGTGACTTGCCTCCTCTCACATGCCTGTGCATTTATGTTACAAAATTACAAAATGATTATACCATAAAAGCACATGTATAAAAAAAACTATTATATTGGTACAACATTGTGTGTTTTGGTTAATATAGATTTATAAACCTAGACATGAGGGGCTCAATAGGCCTGGCTGACCTAAGAGAAGGAAACATGGAATAGTATTCTGGATTACAGTTCGGCCAGGGTAACACTTGTGTTGTTATCATAAGTCGGACTCGGATCATTCGGTGTTGTAAAAGGTTCAGACATCATGATTGTATTGAATAGCTATTCATGGCTCCAAGAATGGTTTATTGTAGATTTGTAGTATAATTTAACTTGCTTTGGAGCTTAATTGTCGAAGATGAGTACGATGTTTTGACCTGTCATCTATTGGCCTTGTTTACGTACTGGTGTCACGTGTGTTGCCTCAGATTTCGGCGGGATAATTTGGTTGTAGATAACAGGTAGATGGTATCCCTGGTCTCTGTTCATGGTAGGGGCTCTCTGTTTAATGTATATGGCCTCCTTCAGTTTTCTCTTTGGCCAGTTAGATTCACTGGTTAGTACTTTAGGGTTCTTCATGGACACTGAGTGTCCTGTGGCATGGCAGTGATCTCATACTCCTGTTAGTTTATCCAGGTTTATATGTTCTTTGAATCTCTGGCTGAGTATTCTCTTGGTTTCGCCTATGTATGTGTGGCTGCTGTCGATGTCACACGAGATATTATAGATGGTTCCACATTGGTGTTCTTTAGGTGTTATGTCTTTAGGATGTACTACCATTGAGTGGAGGGTGTTCGCCGGCTTGTGGTACATGTGTATGTTATATGACTTATAAATCGGGCCCAGCTGTTCAGATATTCCTGCCACGTATAGTAGTCCTAGCATAGATCTTCGTGGGTTGTTATTCGTGTTAGGTGATCTTTTTGCACTGGATGTTGGAGGTACAAGCTCCCTAAAAACAAAACACCTAAAGTACACCAATGTGGAACCATCTATAACATCATGTGTGACATCGACAGCAGCCACACATACATAGGTGAAACCAAGAGAACACTCAGACAGAGATTCAAAGAACATACAAACCTGGATAAACCAACAGGAGTAGGAGATCATTGTCAGGCCACAGGACACTCAATGTCCATGAAGAACACAAAAGTACTGAGCCGTGAATCCAACTGGCACAAGAGAAAAGTGAAGGAGGCTATATGTGTCAAACGCAGAAAGCCCCTACAATAAACAGAGACCAGGGATACCATCGGCCTGCCATCTACAACCAAAATTAATTATCCCGCCGAAATCTGAGGTAACACACATGACACCAGTATGTGACCAAGGCCCGTAGATGACGGGTCGAAACGTCGTACTCATCATCAACAATTAAGCTCCAAAGTAAGTTAAATTACACTACAATAGTCGTGATTGTAGTTTCTCGTTAAGTGATTTTAAGAGTATAATTACAACAACCAGAATATGGCTATCCTGATTAGTGTACTTTATTGGTAGACTGGCTGTGTCTTTTTTCCAGGGCAAGTTACTGACTTTGGACCATGAACTGAAGGTAGGTAAACAATCAGTGTAAGAACCTATTGTTATATGGGTACAACAATAAACACGCACCCAAGCCTTCCCACTCGTGCACTGCGCATCTATTAGGGACAATACGGTAACTGACAATGTCTATGACTATACCTTTTTTCGCTCCTTAATTTTTTACCCATCCACCCATATTTCTACCTGTCAACAACAGGTTTTACCAGTACAAATGGCGAGTGAACGGGCCTCGCATAAAGCTGTGATTATAGGTGAACCCGGTTTAGCCTGGCACCGGTCAGACCAGGTGTGCTCGTATAGACAAGACAGCCTGGATTATCTCATTGTGTTGTGTTGATGAAGCAGTCATGACTAGCAAAGTTGATTACTAATTTCAGTCAACTGACTTCCTTCGATACATTGTGTAGGATATCAGTCGGGGTAGTGTACATAGTCACCATGTGTGACTTGGGCAGTAGAGGACAATCACAACTTTGGGGGGGGGGGGGGGTAGGGGGGGGGGGGGGGGGTTCGACTGCATAAAGAAAGATAAGGAAGAGGAGAATAAGAGGGGTAGATAGCAGGGAGTGGGTGCATCTGTTAGATAGAGCAGTGGAAGAATAGAGATGATGGACACAGTCACAAATGCCAGCCCTAACCCGGTCTTAATTGCATCCAAGTAAAATCGTAAACCTTTGCTAAACGGTTTCAACTTAAGTAGCAGGAGTAAGTTTTTTCTGTGTTGTAATAAGTTCAGTTATGATATTGTGATTTCAGTTTCACGAAAAGTGATTTCATGAGTAATATCTCAATTACAACAATAAGGATGTTGCTAATCCGTACATGGTTATTTATTGGTGAGACTGGCTGTGTCTTTTTTCAGGTGAAGTTGCTGACGTTAGTTTCCGACTGACCACCACTGAAGGTAAGTAGACAATCAGTAGCTGAATTTGAAGTAATCATTTTGTGCTGTTTTCAAGAAACGATCTAATCAGGCATGAGATTCTTCCGCGGTTCATGAACCCGATTTGGCCATTTCTGTGATTCGTCCAAATCCAATTTTTTTTAAATTTAATATGGGGGAGGCAAAACTGGTCAAAAATTGATTACAAATTAAAGTTTTGTGTCGATTCCCGGCATAGATCCCATTAGTGACCATCATCCTTTTAAATGTAAGCTGCATTTTGATTAGCTAGGAACTGCAAAACTCGGCACAGCTTACAATTCGCGCACACTTATCATTAGGAGCTACATTCTCTATAGTAGATGACGAAATAAGGGCATCCCCAAATAAGGCCGATTTTATTATGCTCAACTTCAGAAATTTACATTCCCATTCATATGGTCAGAATCGGGAAAGCGTGGTACCAGTGGAAAGCCTAATGATTGGACTATGAAATATATATTATGTCAATCAGCCAATCAGCACAAATCTAGCGAACAACATTTTGTTGACGCGAGTTTCCCGCGAACCAGGTCAAGGCCGTCTTAGTTGCGTATCACTTCGATGAGATAAGTAGAATTAGTTTTCCACGTCACTATATCAGCACAATGACTGACAGATTCGTTTTGTTTTTTGATTTTCTATATTTGGCCCGGAAATTGGCCCACAGTTCGATTTATTCACGATACTTTCCATAAACATGCCACCTATGACGCAAGCTTTATTCATAATGATCACATATAAATTAATTGTAAATATAATAATTGTAAATAAATGTATCAATTGCAAATATATAAAGAACAAAACCACTATTAATTTGATGATGTGGTTAGTGATAGCAGTCGATCGAGGAAAATTGAAATTTGAAAGGCATCTTCTCTTTTAACTGAAGAGCTTCTTTCATTTTTTTGCTGTTTTGGGGCGTTTAAATCAAATTTATGCTACAAATGTATTTTTTTCTTTAATGTTGTCAAATGTTACATACAAATTTAACCTTTGTATATTCAAGGACAATGAATTTTAGGTAATGTCCTGGGAAAATCTCAAATAGTGGTAAATACCAGACTACCTGTGAAATACTCTTAAAAGGGGGTTAAATTTGAACCACTTTTGCAATACAAGTTACTGTACAATTACCATAATGATACATGTGTAAATATACATCAGTACTGGTTGTTTTTGAACAATTATAATTATAGTAAGACTGAAAACAACAATACTACCAGTCTACCACTAAATATTACATTCCAAAATATATTCAAAGGCAGTGCCAATTCACTATGCGATTTCAAAGAAACAAAATTCTTCAGGTATGTATACTAATAAGTATAATATTAATATTATGTAACTGGAACACTGGAAAAAACAACATAAGGCATTTATCATCAAACTGTATTATACTAATGCCCACAGAAGAGTTTATCAATCTGTTCTAATGTTACTGTGTCACAGTGTCATCAGGGATCTGCTCTGTCCACTCTACCAGTCCAACTCAGTGCTATTCTAAACACATCTTTCTGTTTATATGTTATCCCAATTATGACATTTATTAAACACAAATGCATAACATAAAACAATTTTATAGTGGATATATATTGATGGGCATTCTTTCAATATATATTGAATGTATTAAATGTGTGATTGTGTGATGGGTAATCCATGCCATGCACCATGCTGATGTAGGTACACTGTGGTGAGTAAGGGAACCCATGACTAAGAAAGACAACATAGAAATATCTTCATGATTATTCTAATATAACTTGATAATTATATCCTTTTGTGATTTTGTCTTAGCTTCTGATAATATAAAATTATGTTCAAGACAATTATTTTACCTTGCACTCTGGGGACAACAGTGAACTTCGTAAAAATAAATGTGTGAACACTATACAGATAAAATGGTAATTTGAATGTACTAGCAACACATATGCAGCACTGTTAGGATTAGTTAAGATTTAACGTAATTTTTAATCAAAACCTGTCTAATTGTGGTCTCATCTAAATGTAATGTATAGCATCACTGGCATGGGTATTTATTACCTAACATAGACTTAGCCTGGCTCCGTCGCTTCACAAGGTGCAGTAGACTTGGCTGCGCCCACGTTGCTTGCCATAATTAATGAAATGAAAAAATGACCTAATCCCTACAGCTCACACTGCCTTATCCAATCACTGAGCTGCTTCTCTTCTTATTTGGCACCGCAACTATGTAAGTCTCGTCTTCGAGTAGCTGTAATTTTCTATCATCAACCACTGTTCGACTTCGCCCTTTCAATTTTAACTAATTGTTATGGCCGATCATTCGCGACCAAGCCACTGGAGCAAATGCCCCGTTTGTACTAGACTCGTGCGTGGCGGCGATAATCATCTGAACAAGTGTCGCTCTTGTCATGGATGTACAGTAGACAACAAGTGCGACACTTGTTCACAGTGGACAGACGTAGTTTGGGCCAGTATAGTGGAATGTTCCCAAGCCCGACTGAATAAAAAATGCCGCGCCGTCTCAGAGACGCATGCGTCTGACAAACCGTCTACAACGCTGAAGCCCGCGCTCAGAGATGAACACAGCCACAATGACAAGCGGGCTCGCCTACAGACTTGTAACATTTCTAGCGGCAGTTTCCTGGGTTTTTTTCTAGTTCCATCCCCGGAGATAGTCCAGAATCGTGAATCCATGTTAGAGGAAATTCGCAACCTTCTCCGCGAACAGAGAGTATTACGTAAAGTCGTTAATAGCACGACTAATCAGCCCAGTGCTCCTGGAGGTCCAGTTTCGACCTGTTGGATTACCTACTAGGGTATCCGAGCACAACTTCAGCAACAACTTCAGGACATTCTTGTTTTCCAATCTTGAAGTTGTGAAGCTGTCCTTATTCGATTTCAACAAAGCATGGAGGAAAATGTTGATGCATCTGTTTTCATGGTGTCTCGTCAAAACTGGCTATAAGATTATCATAAACTGGCTATATAACTTTACTATGTAGCTAAGCGATATTATTCTACTAGTGTGTTCTATTTATATATATGGTCTTGGCCCATACATATTATGGTACCTGTAGTCAAAACAGTTTGCTGTTTTGTTGCTAGATGGCATCATAGTATAATAGATATATAATAAAAAAACACCAGTATTTGTCTACGCCATAATCTCTAGCAATAAAACTATTCAGAGGCGCATTACACTTTACAGGAATATACAGATTACCTTAACAAAATATATGTAGTTGTAAAATAAATAGATCAGTAAATAAAATTCAATATATATAAATAATATTAGTTTAAATGTTTCTTTTAAAGTGAAAGCACTCTTGTAAACAGAAATGTCTTCAGTTGCTTCTTGAACGAACTGAGGCTGTCTGTGGCAAGCAGCAGATTGTTCTAGAGGTAACAGTTTTTACATGATCCGCTATTTGATCGGAAGCCAGTGAAGATCGATTAAAACAGCAGTGATGTGGTTATGTTTCTTTGTTTTGGTTATGAGCCGGGCAGCAGCGTTTTGTTCTCTTTGGAGTCTGGTAAGAAAGTGGTCGGAAATACCGTATAGCAGGCAGTTTCCATTGTAAAGGCGAGACATAGCGTAAGTACGAATCACAATTTCTGTTATTTTCCGATCGAGACGATTTCAAATTTGTTCAGTACAGTGGATATGGAAATAGGCTACACAATAATAGTAGATATTGGTTACTAACCATACATATGATGGCAGCAGCATCGTGACATAATATTATGCAGAGCTAGTATAGGTGGTCAGATTAAATTTTAAATACACTATATACCACTTTGTTATAGCTAGGTGGAATCATTGATGGATTTTTTGTTGTTTTAGATACAATGTCGTTTTTCTAATGAATGACTTCACCTCAAAACCCTGTCTGGCTTCTGTTTCATACAGGTCGAATCACCAAATTAAGTGAAATCTGAATGATGGCTGTATCATCACCCCCAAGTTTGATGCAGAGTGTTCTGCATCTTCCTGTCCCTATCTTTGTTTTACTTCATGAGCGATTTAAGTGCGTTGTTTGTCACACCGTTCTGAAAGACCCGTGGCAGACACAATGTGGGCACAGAATGTGCTTCACCTGCATGAATGAGATGTTTCTGAATGACTCCGAAGTGATGTGTCCTGCCAATGAAGAAGACTGTGAAATCATTTCTAGAGACAGGGTAAGTACCAGGCTCGCTAATAAATGTGTACCATTGCATTATAGTATGAAATTATGAGTGCATATCTTTATGTAGTATGGCAAGGCTGCCACAAGGGTTTCCCGCCAGTAACAGGGCTATCTCAAAGTTGAGTGACCACAAGGGTTTCCTGTTGGTGGTAGGACTGTCTCAGTGAGTGATGCTCACCAGAAAGTATGTGTAGCAGTTAATGAAACAAAGATTTCCCACCATTAGAGAGAGGTATAATGCCAGGCCAGGGGAAGACACATGGCTTTTGGCCAGAGACTGAGTGAGCGAACAGGTTGGTTCGGGTGGAGAGTTTAATGGAGCCACGTGGCACTTGATTTGTATCTTTTGTTTTATTATAAGACTATAAATCTTATAACAGTCTTTTATTACATTTATTTTGAAGTTAAAATAAAGTTTGCGCCTGTTGAACTTCATATAAGTGTGTTTATTTATATTTAACTACACCAGTATATAGCATTTGTCTACCCACTAAGTTATTCCCTCTTAATTTACTCTGCCGTTGCCTAAGAGCAATATTAGTCTAAGCAGCGGTACGACTAATGGCAGTTTTTTCTTCCAAATTCGGTCAATTCATTACCGCACGTCGGTAGAAGTGCCGCTGAAATGTACTGGACCGTTGACTGGTCTTTATAAAAAACACGATCTACCCGAACCATCGGTGATATGCAAACGAGTCAGAGTACTCAGTTAAAATGGACGGGCCGGCCAAGAACACACGGGCGAAAGTGTTCAGGAATGACCGTGATGGCATCCAATGCGGAGACACCAGCGGGGGGTGACACAAATGATAGCCCAATGGCACACGGGGCTGTTACAGAGATGGTCGCGACAATGGCAGGTATCATTGACAAGCTGCAACAAGTTGCCATCGGAGTAGGAGCAGCACATCCAACCTATGCCGTAAGCAAGTTTGACGGAGTGTCCAAAAACGCAGATATGTGGCTACATAAGTTTGAGCACCACGCACGGCTGCAATATCTACAGCCGAGAACTACGTTTATGTGTTTGCATTTCACATGACAGGAGTTGCAGAAACGTGGTTCCTGATACTGCCAGCAAGCGAGCTGGGAGGTGTTGAGAGCGGCGTGCCGAGAACGCTTTGCCCGATCGCAGCACGGCAGATGGAGACAAGCATGACCTCTACTCGATGAAGCAGCAGCAACTGGGACAAAAGGTCGCTACCTTTGTGTTGGGCGGCCTGCATGAGAAGGTGACACCATTTGTGGAGATGTTGCATTCTGAAACCGTAGAGGAATTGCTGCGCTGCCCCGCAGCAGCAAACGGGATGACAGCGCCCGCGATAGAGCGAGACGTCATGGGGATATACGACAAACAGCATCGGGCTGATGACAACAGGAGCGATCAAGCGGAACAGGAACCGTCCCACGCCACGACCCGAGACAGGGATTATGCGTGGTCACCGCTTTCCATTCCATGTGTGACCTCTTTGGCTGCAGAAACAATACACCAGTGAGTGACTGCAGTTGTGTTCATATAATGCATTTGTGTGCTGTACAACGCAGGTGTTTGTGCCTGACGGGGTCAGAAACAGACACATTGGATGCCTTCCAACGGAAGCATCTCCACTCATTCATCAGTATTCACTTGCCACAGAGAATAAGCAATGCAAAGTTGTAAAATCAGTGTTGGTGCCATCAAATAAGCGCAGTTTTGATGGACATGCGAGGGTGCCTATTTGACCTCATCCTACGCTTGGACGAGAAAGCTTGAAAAGACTTGTAAAGGTGTAATAATATAATTAATTTTGTGTGAATACTCGAATCAATGAAACACGTCTTGCCAATGCTTAATTAAACTATGCACTGTTTATAGTCCATGAGCCAGACAAGATTTGATTGAGGACTAATTGCCAGTATGATTTTCAGTTACACAGATATCTGAGGTGTCCGATAATGAGTGATGGACGTTTCAGAAGCGTAACTTATTTCGTTTTTTGACCACATCTTTAACCATCTCAAGGCCAGATTTATGGAAATATATACCTGCTATTGAATTCTATTAAATTGAGAGATCATGTGCTATTCTCGAGTTGCTTAATTGCAAATAAATACATTCTTGGTGATTTAAATAAACTTTTCACAATATCTGTACTAATTCCTTGTGTATGTGCCAGATATGTAAATTTATTACCCATATATATAATTATAGAAGTTTGACAAAATTAAAATATTGGACATTTTTCAACAACTTTTTTAATAAAGATGTAATAAAATGTATGTGGTAAACAAAAACAAAACTGAAATAATTTTGTTTTTTGTGAATGTGTGTATATTTCATATTTTATACAAAATGGTGTTCGTCACGACCATAACTGTCATCCCAGCAGTATAATTAAGCAGTATTATATTTCAAATGTGTAATCATATTGTAAAACGTTACCCTTCGATGACAGCATTAATTATAACTAGATTAGACATTTTCATGAAAGTCTAAATTACTGAAGTTCGACATAACAACAACGTCAATAATTACAACAGAGCTAAAAACACCACCAGCTTCATCATGGCGCTGCGCATTAATATTTGTTTATAACAAAATCAACCGCTCAAAAGTTCACTTCATCGTAGAAGCCAGCAGGCACATTGTTTTTAGAATAATTCGTGTGTACTTCCATGTTTTCATCCATGCAGCATATGCTAGAATGTAATCTTATTGCCTGAAAATATATTCACTGTATGACGATCATGACAAGCAATACCGGAAATGGAGCATGACGCTGAATTCGACTACAAAACTGCCTGACATGCCACGGAAATCGCCTGCATTTCGAAATGATGACACTTGCCAGTGAAACTTCAATATTATTACATGTGAACCCCTGAAATAAAATTGCCAATATTTGATGACACTGTTTTATTGTACGCAGCTTAAATGTGCCTCTGTACTTGGGCATATTCATGCGTCCTGGCAACGAGAGGGACTCGGGTTGATTCGGACATTCTGACCATGAGAGGGTTAAACATGGCTGCCACTTTGAAGCTGAAATCTAACTATTCAAAGCTGTGTCCTGCAGTCAATTTCAATGATCGGATCTGAAATCATTTAAATAAAAGTTGTTCACAATAAATGCATTTATTGCATGCTAATACTCAGATAGTCTTTTTGTGATCATTATTACCGAAGTTATCAGGAAAATGTTATGGAAAATGTCCCAAAATTAAACTTTTTCGTAAATAGTTTGTTCACTTAAGTTTTTAGTCTTTTGGGCCGTTAGCTCTTAGATCTCAGGAAGCGTTGAAAATTTGTTTTTAAATATTGCGTAGACATTTCTTAGGGTATGTCACTATGCACAGGAAATATAAATTTCATTGATACATTTTTAAGCCACCTAAGGTGCTTTAGGCCAGCTGGGCCTAAAAAGTAGTACATTTTAAGTTTTCCTATTTAATAAAAAAAACTTCATAAGGGTATTTTCATTGTATGCAAGACATTTTTAGTTCAATAGTCTTCTGTAAGGGCATCTCAAGGCCTCCCCAAAAGTAAAATGTAAAATTTTTCTGCCTGGACTGTTAGCAGATAAAGTGGTGGTAATAAACTACAACATAGATTAAATAGACAATTTATTCAGCTTGGCATGATGTTGGTTCACGGAAGTAAACTGATGGGGGGGGGGGAGAACAAGTAGACCGTAGCACTGAAGAAGATACTACAATATGAGTTGTTACATGCAAACTTTGCGTATTATTGTACAAATAAATTACTTCTGTTTCATTGTAGATGTTCTATGATCGAGGCATATGTCACGAGATTCTCTCTCAGCAAGTCTACTGCACCTGCAAGGACGCAGGCTGCCCTATTCTCATGAAATGGTCTCAACTCCCCGTAAGTGACTTGCAAACAGTCCAACAGCAAACGTTTTGGGTGCTTTCTGTGCCTTGGATTTCTGAAAGAATTTCTGTATTAACTGTTTTGTAATAGAGTATAAACATGGCTGTCTGTAGTTGTTATCAAAATGCCTTGTTCATCTGATTACACTGATTGTTCTATCATTGCAATACAGTCACACATCATTATAAGTTTATAACACGGTAGTTGGGGTCCACCAAATGAAACCGTGTTATAAATGTGGTGCGTCATACAGTATATTTTGCCAGGGGTGCCACCACCACCAAAAAGCTACAAAAGCAACCGAAGCCAATATGCTTGTTGCACGCAGTCTGTGTGTGATTTATGAAACTAATTGAGATTGCCAACCAATGTCGATGTGTATTATGGTTAAAATAAAACACACTGTCGAATGTTGAACTGAGTAAAACTCACAAATGGTATACAGTTTTGAAATTAATTAAGAACCATGAATTAAGAACCAACACGCCTCGTTTGACAATGAGAACTGAGCAATAATACAGTACCGCTGTCGCTGGTCTAAGATAATAACCTTGCTCTCAGCAGCTGAAACATACAAATTAATTGACACGTTGCTGACGATGGCAAAATATTAGAATGTGCATACAATTATCATTCTTTGGTGGTTCCTGTAGCACGTTGAGCCGAACTATGTGTATGTCCAGCATTCGTATAGGTATATTTTGAAATTTGATTACTTAAACAGGTTAACTTTTGTCCAGCTCTTCATCGTGTATGGTGCTATGTGGACACTGGACAAGTATGTTTTAACCTGACATATATTGACTATGGCTAGTGAAACAAAATGTTTTTATCAGTGAAGATAAGATTTGTTGCTAAACGCATTTTATAATCAAAAGATGTTACTGTTACTTCCATGGTCAAATTGCTTGGTTGTTTTTGCAGAGCCACTTGGAAAACTGCGAATTCATAACAGTGGAGTGTCCATTCAAGAAATATGGCTGCACTGAAAAAGTACCCAAAAAGTCCCAGGATGAACATGTCAAGTGCTGCAAATATGTGCCAGTCCCCTGTGTCCATTGCCACAAAGATGTGGGCAGTGTCCTGCGACAGGTTTGAAGAATATTTGTACCTACGAGTTCGCACAGTTGTGTGGCACAGATAGCAGGCTGGATGAGCTGTTATGAATAAGACATTGCACTCTCTGCTTTTGTATCCAGTTGTCGGGTGCATCACTTAGCAGACATATTGCAAATGAGCCAGTTTGGCCACTTCATCATGTTGGAGGTTGGTAATAAAATACAAATCAAAGGGACCAAGCAAAATGTGCTTTAGGAACACTATCTCCTACAAATGAGGATTTCTCAGCTGCTGAAGTTGTACATTCTGAGTGGTTGGAACAATGTGTCTGTGCACAGTGTCTTATTTGTAACGTGACCGGTCATTATGTTTGTTTAACTCTACTGCACAGAGCAACCAAAACCAACCAACCCTTCGTATGTGCAAAGCGGCCAGAACCAGCTAGTAAACCCACACAGTTTCTGGGCCTTTCATTTTCCGAATCAGACCCTTCTACTGACACAATATCTGTTTAGGTTATAGAAACATGAGATGTCGCCATATTATGAAAAACACTTCGTTTGTGAAGCAGGTGGATTTATTTGGAAGGATGATGAAGTGGGTTCGTCTTGATGATATCTCACCTCTCGTGGCATTTGGCGATTTTACCGAGATTGTTTCTCAACGATATCAAGTCGGATATTTATGTCTGCAATGTGAATAATGTTGATAACAATCGCAGAGGCCATTATTATCATCCAACATTACTGTCTATGCAACATTTCGTTGTTTGGATATGAAGAAGATGACCCTTCTGCGACATCTTTATTTTGCTTATATACAGCCATTTTGTTGATTCGAGCACCGTCCGTACCTCGCTTGAATGATTGATTTTATGATGTATTGTTAGCATGATGACATTGCTTCTGATAAGGGAGCACCTATTTATAAACGTAGTGTATCTTTTGATCTTTCAGGAGTTAATTTTTACATTGGAACAGAACATTCCATTCGGCAATATGATCGGTAAACAGTAGCTATTTAGTAAATGATAGCATGAGGTTTGCCTTCATGCAGGTGGCTTTATTTTTAAAAGCAATTATAATTTGAAAAATGTTTTACTAGGACATACCTATCATACAGGTAGGTACTAGAATTATTTTTGTATATCATGATGAAATTGCCATTTTAGTTTGTTATTACAATTGTTGAAGTTTGCATCAAGATCTGAAACATAATTGATTGCAAAAAATTTGAGTAGCATGTTTTATTCACATAATCATTTCTGGTACAGTGCAAATCATTTCATATATTTTCATGCGTCAGTTGTAAAGATATCTAAATTTCTGTGCAATCAACATGTTATATAATTCACTTGTGGCTGCCATATTAAAATTGTCTGCCCACAGCAGGGTGTAAAATAAGTAGGCTGTCAACCTAGTAAATAGTTAATATGTTATTGCTACAAATGGTTCAGCTTTAGAAATCACTCATTGAAAGGTTGATCATTTAAACAAGGTATGCTTTTGTTTACAATGGCTTTATGGCTAGATCAGTTTATAGTGAGTTCAAAACTGTAGACATGAGTTATATACCCTCAGCCGTAATAATAATTTTTATTATAATCTATACATAATAAAAAATAACAATACACCAGTGACCAATATATATATATATATATATATATATATATATATATATATATATATATATATATATATATATATATATATATATATATATTGGTCACTGGTGTATTGTTATTTTTTATTATGTATAGATTATAATAAAAATAATTATTACGGCTGAGGGTATATAACTCATGTCTACAGTATATATATATATATATATATATATATATATATATATATATATATATATATATATATATATATATATATATATATATGGGTAATAGTGATTGATTAGTAGCAATACGGTAGTATTAGAAGCAGTAAGAAGTAATATATTGTCTATAACAGAACCCATGCCTCTATATACTAGATATTGTGTTTGGTATGGAATTTTGTTTGTGCTGCGTGAAGTTATTTGTACTAACAATGGTTTGGTTGATAGGTCCACATTGAAAAGGATTGCCCAAAAGTGATGATTGAGTGCCCGTATGGATGTAGGGAGAAAACTCTCAGAAACCAGGTATGTTGTTGATGTCATTTGTTTTTGTTGTATGATGCATAGCTGTGATGTAACAAAGTACAGTCATGCCTCGGTATCACCCGGCATGAAATGGTGTACTCCACCACCACCAAAAGTGCTACAAAAGGAACAGAGGCCAATGTTCTGGTTGCATGGTCTATGCATAATTGATAAAAACTAATTGAGATTGACAACCAATGTCAGTGTGTATTATGTTAAAATATTACACACTGTAAAATGTTGAAATAAGTAAAACTCACGAATGGAATGGCAAAATATTAGAACCTATAATAATTACGTTCACTGTTGGCTTGATTTTGTCTTTCAATCAATCCCAAAATACAAATTGAAATTGCACATTTATCATGCTGAATAATAATGCAGTTCACCACCGTGTGGTTCATATGCAGTTGACAAATTCTTATTTTGGCACACAAGTAAATGTTTTTATAGACGTAGTGAAATCAAGACTTATTATGCAATGTTAAGCTAAGATTCCATATATATGGATGCGGCATGCAGATATGGCTGCGATTTGCGGATGCGTCTTGAGTGATTCCATATATTTAGCTCTAATTTTGACAGCGCTACAAGATGGGAGCACTGTAGGATTCCCATTATTTAGTATTACCTAGTTAACCTTTTTACCATAGCCACAGAAAACTGGCACAAACATGACTGACTGAAACAAACAATGCTTTACGCTATAATTTACTGTGCATGAAGTTAATTAAACGCAATCAGAGGAATTGGTCAAGTTTTAAAGGGGATGTGAAACACAGCTATAACATTCCATAGACCTAAATGTACACTATATAAGTATACATTAATGGTGACAGAAGCATATTCACTTATCAGACAAACTGGAGAAAAAAAACATTTTCAGTGCCTAAATCGTCGACATAGAACACTGCGTATCCCCATCTTTATTCCAAGCCGAGAGGTTTGATTACCTCCTATCTAGCCCATGTAATTTGGGGGGGGGGTTCTTCGTTATTAGACATTTCTGCGAAAAAATAAAAATATGGTGCCTTATTATACACGATTGGTGTCCTATGTATCCACAAATATTATTTATTTGCATTCGAAATAAAAAGGTTAATTTAAATACCGACGATTTTTAGGCAATGAAAATTTTTCTAAATCGTCACACTTTCCCAGATCATTATTTGACAGGCTTCAAGGGGCAGGTCAAACCGAACGGCAGGTCAAACCGAACAATTTTTTTTTTTTTACAAATATGTCGGAAGTGTTTTGCATTACCGGCGTTAGAGGAAACGCTAGTTGCTGTGGTCTTGGATAAATCACAGAAGAAATGGATCCGACAGAGGAAGCATATGTAGCATAAGTGAGAGGTTGACACACGTAAAGCCATTCTTGCTTCACCCAGCATGCGAGCCGAGGTGCGAGGCGTCAAACCCGGCCCGCCGAGACGGCGAGAGAGGGTCGCCATTTTTATGGAATCGATGATCTTTGACTTTGGGATGAACGGTGCTGAAGTCTGAACAATGTGAATAATTATGATGTTTGTGTGGGTACTGCGTTCCAATGTCGACGCACATGTCGCGAGATGGCCTGCCCAACCGTGCTGACAGATGCCTGCATGAGCCATGACTGACCTAGTCTCGCTTAACCGACTGTCGTTCGGCTGCGGAACTACGCCGAGAAGACAGTCTGGCTACATTAACGGCTTTTGTTTGGGTTGCAGCCGTGATCTCTAAAATGTTGCCACCTCACGGACACTGCCGTAACATATATTTTTATAAACAACTGCAAATTTGTATTTCTATTTATTTTGTGTTAATATAAGTTTACTTTTTAATAGTTTTTATAATACAGCATTATTTGATCAAAAGGTTTCCTTATTTAATTTAAATTTGAATTTTTGCTTACTTTTGTGTTAATATAAGTTCAATGGTGAATACTTTTCATATGATATTATTATCTTGTAAAAGTATATCGTTATTTTAATTTTTATTTCTTAGTTGGCCTGAGAGCCAATCAGCGTCTCTACCCTAATCTGGGGTAAGGCTGCCCGGATGTAGAAACGTAAGCCCATATACTGTCCCAGGCGGAGTTGAGGGGGCTTAAAAGTGCTGCCACCTCACGGAGTCTGGGTAACCGAGGCTATGACTGACCTCGACAATCAGTGTTCCTCTATGATCAGCTCTTCGTTTTCATTATCTATTAATATTAAATCGCGTGTTCCGGTTCTATTGTTAGTAATTCTTAGCTTATGTGACTTACCTTCCTGGCATATTTTAATATGTATGTATTCCGAGTCATTCAGACATTCTTTTCACTCTTGGTGGGAAACAAGATTGTGATCGTATTGCCTAATTTGCACTAGGCTGTTAACTGCAATTGGTAACAGCAGTCCTCTGTTGTACTTTGATAATGATGTTTACAACCCTTGCATGTAACAATGCCAGCTATGGGCTAATGTAATGTCCTAAATGTGTTTCACCCATGTAACTATTAATTTTAATCATGGGATCAGTGATATTACTACCTGCTGTCAGGCGACTATTCTGACCCACAACTAAACAAATGTGTGCTTGTTTGTCACTTGGAAAGCAAAACTGCAGATTCTTAAAGGTGAGAACCACATTTGGGTGCATAATGTTTTGCGGGATAAAAAACCGTCGTCTTCGATTATTTAGAAGTGTATTACTCTGTCATTTTTTAAATATCGGATACTAGTGACTTATTATGTATGTCAAAACAATTGCTTGTAAAAGATTGAAATAAGTTCCATGTGTATTGTATATTTTGACCACAGTCATGCATTCTACAGCAATAGCAGAATGTGAATGAAGTTATAAAATATTCTAAGAATATTTTATGATGACACTCTTAACATGCCTAAATTAAAATACTAAATGTGTTCCCAGGTAATATTGCCAACTGACTTGTGTTATGATGGGTAGTGTCATTGGATAGACACATTAGCATACTTAATAGTGACACTATGTTAATTGTGATTGATTCTGTAGCATGTTTTATTGTTGTTATACTCATTATTTTATAGAAGTTGTGAGTTGCACACATGTACAGATGTTACCAGAAATAAATACAATGATACCATAATCACAATGACAATAATATTTCATTAACCTGCATGGCTGCTGCTCGCCGTTTCCTACTTGTTGTTCTGGTCTCTGGCTTCGATGATATGATGCATATTTAAACAGTACATCCTCAGCTTGCATAATGTCAAAAACAGTGTCCTCATGTAATGGCCAAGATTAACTTGTATGCTAACTAGTGATCAACAGACAGTATTCACAAGTCAACAGCAATGTCTCCAATTCTCTGCTGTGATTTTAAAACCTTGGTTTTTTTCTCTTTACATTCCCCAGTTCACTCAGCTGTATAAATGAGTACCTGCATGGCTATAGACAGTGGTGGGTATGTGTACGAGTAGCTTTCACGCATTAATTGTAGCATATTGCTGGATGCTTCCCAGAGAAGTTGAGATGGTATATCTGTTTGAAAAGGTCTGTCAGAGAAATATAGTGTAAATTATAAGCGCTTTCAGCAAACCTGAGGATTGGTTACTGCGCTATATAAGATCTTACCTTTATATATCAGCAATTAATAAAACCAGAGTTATTTAAATCAGTTAATTTATGAGGTAAATCAACTGATTTAAATTTAAGAACATGTGTCAACCTGGTTATTACTATATATAATAATTATAGTATATGCCAATAACCAATTACATATACGCTAGTGTTTTATTGAATGCAGTTAACAGTCTAAATGTGTATTTTTGCTGTTTCTGTTAATTCATTCCAAGTAATGCCTGTAATATGACTGACAGTTCTTGACTGTTGTTGACTAATTAGCGAGTCACCATAATTAGCATATGACGACGAGTCTTGTTTAAAAAAACACGTCATACGGTCGTAGCTGGCGTTTCTTTTTTATGTCATTCTCTTGAAGAAGGTTATTCCACCACCGGCGACTGTCTATGTCAAAAAATATTTGTTTACTTGTACCTAGAAACTCGAGCTGTTTTTAGCAACCATCACACCGTCGTTGGTTTCTAGCCTAGGCCTAGCTAGGTACACAGCTCACCAGCGATATGTTGACCTAAATCCGTGGATTATATAAACATTTCTTTTTTAAATTAAATACTGCTATCCACATATATTTTTTCTTTATTACATTCACATTTCTTATTACATTTAAACTTTGCTTACCGTGGTAGGTCACATTCGTGTATTATGCAGACAGAGAAATATAACTGTGGGACTAAATTGTAGTCGTAGTGATACATACGGAACTCGTGAGTTGGTAACAAACAAGCTGGTTTCAGCTTGTCATTTCCTACGCGCCGCTTCACATTCCAAATATGGAAATCATGTCCGGTTTTCATGTCGAGTTCGACGAATTTTACTTCGTCGCTGCGTATTTATATGCAAGCGATTCGATCAAACCCGGACCTGTGGCTCTGGTCGAAACTTATGTTTTGATGTTCAGTGCCTCGTTGTGTTCGTCACATTCGAAATTAGGCTTGCAATCAGCATTCGAAAGTGACCACCGCTGATTCCTGCTGAACTCGCCGCCGGCGGACACGCCAACTTCATCATCTCTAACCTGCTTTTTCTGCAGGAATCCTTTGTGGAAGTATGAGAAATATTGCTTACTAACAATTATGATATATCTATTAGGCATACAGTGCATTAATGTGTTTAATTATATTTGTTTTGAGTGCGTTTCGTCCGTTTTTGCGAGAGCTATGCTGCGTCGCCTATCGACTGGGAGCTTCCGGTGATTATAAACAAATCCGAGTTCAACCAGAAATATGGCCAGGCGGAATGGCGGCGCCCTGTGTCGAAAGTAGCTCACTTTGAAAATGTATTAAAAATATACCGTGACGCTGTGCTTGTCAAGTTATGGTGACAAGTGCTGTAAATTGTATTTTCTTGTGTTTAGGCTGTGGTTGTTCGGCCACTTCAGTCCGCCTTTAAGCAAACATTTGAGAAATCATCATACATACCATGCGTTATTTATACAATAGATCGGTATAAAATACATTTGGGCACGATGCCAACTGCAGATCAGAAGCCAGAGCCAGAGCACACAACAAACAATGAACTCAGCAATGCAGTTGTACTTCTACGTTAAATTTCTTGTTTACCAACAAATTATTTCAAGATACACCTGTACAAAACAGATATGAGAACTTTATAAAAAAAAAGTGACAGTTATTACAGTGTTAGTTGTAGTGCCCATTTCCCCCCTGGTGGCAGAAATGTTGGTTCACGACTAACCATGTTATGTCCAATTAGCACTATAGCGAGTTGCATTATAAGGGGTGTGACTGTACATAATCTTAATCACATTGCCCCAGTAATATAACCTGATAGCATCAACATTGCTCTATCCAGGCCGGCAGTTGCCATATAGTGAACTAAAATAAAGCCCACAAAACCATATGAAAGATCATACTCTATTGATATCACCTGCAGTCTGATCACTCGGCTGGCTGAGTGGAATGGAAGTAGATAACTCTAAAACACTAATGAACAGTCCTGTCGCTACATTCACACTGTGTTTCTGTTCATCTCAAGAAAAACCAAAGAAAATCCCAATTAGGTGATTATATCGGTGAAGCAGTGACTATGATTCACCAAATCGCATTTCATTCATAATTACCAACTCACTATAGTCCAAAGGACTTCAGAGCCACTTGCCCTGTATTTATTTTATAGTTAACTCCCTATTATTTGTAAGTGATCATTTCAGATGGAGACACACAAACAAAGCTGTGCTATGCGTCCTCAGCAGTGTCAATACCACTACATTGGATGTACATTTGAGGTAAGGCACGCATGCACACACACACACACACACACACACACACACACACACACACACACACACACACACACACACACACACACACACACACACACACACACAGTTTTTATTATGATACAAGGTAGACAAGGTTTCTGCCTTTATTTTCAGGGGAGTGAATCAGAAGTGAGCAGACATGAACAGTCTGCTCACCACAAACATTTTGACTTTCTGGTAAAGCGTGTTGAAGAAGATGACTTGAAACAAATACGGCTCCAAGCGCAGCTTGAGGTAAGAACGTGCAACTGAAAGGACAACAAAAGTTAACTGTTTCGTGGCATACACCTAATAGAGTTAATATAAAGTAACAATTTCCAACATATACTCAATTTTTTAACGCCAGCGGTTTACCAGACATTTTTTTTTTAACACCCAGCCATCCAAATACTATGCGCTACCCCATCTTAGACGAAGAATGACGTCACGACGGTGAGACCCTCTCCACGTAGATTCCCTGCATGGGGTTTGGCTGTTGTCATGAAATGGCTGCAACTCGGCAACGCGCGTAACATGCTGAAGACGGTAAATATAAAGTTGTCTATTACTGTTATCGCTGAAATCATCCTATCAACTGATGTCTATTTCAAAGCATTTCTCCTCAAAATGGACCGAGCAAAGTGAACTGTACTTGGACTGGAGGGATTCCAAACAGTACGCCCGCAAATCACCAATGTGAATCCATTGCTTCAATACTACCGGTTGTTTCAACTATGATTGCAACCGTATGCCGAACAGTAAGGCATAACTACTCAAGTTTACCATAGATTTAACCACAGATTTCGATATACGTCTATAAGCAGCTGCTAGATGTCACGCCAACTGAACGAACTGTCGAAGACTCGAAGTTGTTGACCCTTAACAACGTCGCAGGAAGCTAACCGGCTTCAGCAGAGACATAGAATGCTGCGCGCTGAATGGCCAAGCCAAGTTAACCCTTCACCTATGGCGGCGTCTAGACCATCGTGGATTTCGTTAGAATTTTAGACTTTAAAGTCACATTCTGAGTAAACCGCTGACGTTAAAAAAATGAGTATATGTGGAAATTGTTACATTATATTAACTCTATTAGGTGTATGCCACGAAACAGTTAACTTTTTTTGTCCTTTAAGAACAAAGAGCGAAGTGCACCAAGATGAATGTGTGAACATTATGTAGGCTGTTTGAAGAGACGAATACATGATGGGTTTAGCTGTGGTCGATCTGTATTTAGACCTCCAGCTTTATCTAACCAGGTCAACTTATGTTGCAGTAACATGCAGTGATGGATTTAGCTGTGGTAGGTCCGTATTTAGACCTCCAACTTTGTCTCACCAGGTCAACGTATGTTGCAGTAACATGCAGTGATTGATTTAGCTGTGGTAGGTCCGTATTTAGACCTCCAGCTTTATCTAACCAGGTCAACTTATGTTGCAATAACATACTGTGATCGATTTAGCTGTGGTAGGTCCGTATTTAGACCTCCAGCTTTATCTAATCAAATCAAATTGTGTTGCAGTAACATCCAATGATCGATTATTTAGCTGAGGTAGGTCCGTATTTAGACCTCCAGCTGTTGTATGTCTGTGACACATGTGTGACATGAAAGAAGGACAACAGCAATGTCACCATGCCAGGTTTGTGAGCAAATAATCTGGTACCAGTACATTAAGTACCAGCACACTGTTTACAAACATCAAATCAGAAAACATGTAAACATGATGAAAGTCCCTATAACTTTATAGTAAGAACCACAATAGACATATTTAATAAGTTTAATACCAATTAGATAGAGATTTGTGACAGGATCATGGTAAATCATGTGTGGCTTCTAGACCAGCCACATCATCGCTTGTGTTGTGTTGGCATGGAGTGCACAGGCGCTGGTCACATCCCCGTGCCAAGGGCATATGCCATGGCCAGTCCATCTTGTTTCCTACCCAGGCCTGCAGCGTACGGTCTCTGGCTCCTTTTCATCAGACGGTAAACCAGCAGTGGCAAGGTCAGGCACACTTAGTTTCCTTCTGATTGCCACTAGCTATTAATTTGTATTGCAATACTGGAAATGTGTTCCCTTATTTAAAAACTTAATTAAGGGAACACATTGTCCAGAGGGGATTTTTTCCGGAGGGTTTTTTGTCCGGTTACCTTCCTACGCAGGCCTGCAGCTTATAATCTCTCCTTCTGGTTTAATAAGGTTTAACAAGTTTGCCATCTAGAGCTAAGCTCCAGACAGCATATGAACAAGGAAGCCATTGGCTTATCGAGAGTTCACTAAAATAATTATAATATTCCTTATGAAATTGTACGTGAATTAGTATTATACATAAAATTATAAATATTTTAAAATGATTAAATATCACTAAAATACTACTAAATAAAATATGTGGTCTTTAAAAATACATAAGTAAAATATAAATTACATAAAATGTACTACAATAATTACAATGCGTTCGATATAATAATAAATAAATTAAAATATTGTGAATAAATAATTTAGTCGATATTAAAATAATATCTAAAAATAATAAATATTCAACCTAGGTATGACCCTTGCCAGATAACTGTTATCCTTATACCCATTCAATATCTTTAAAGCTTCTATTTGGTCTCCTCTTGATCTTCTAGTCTGTAATGTTGTCAATCCACATTTTAATAGGTGTCTTTCATAACAGAAATGACGGGCTTGTGGCTCCTGTTCAAACCAACAGTGGTAGTGACCAGTGCGCCTAGTTTCCTGCTAACTGCAACAATATGGCATTGTAAAAGGGCAAATTTCTGGGCTTTGACAAAAAAGCTACACTATTGTCGGACATTGATCAGCATCTTTATTTAAGAAAATATGGGTCATAAATGACACATGGAAATGCACGGGTTATTTATATAATCTTCTCACTTCATCAATCAATGGCTTTTTTCTAGGTGATAATGAGTGGTAATTGCTATTTCAGGACCAAAATTGCTTACAAACAGGCCACCTCTTTAAGGCCTTCCATGGGTCACAGTTCACATTTATTTACATAATTTTGCCCACATTTGTAACGATGACATGCAAAGCTTTGTTGAGATGCCCGGTTTGTAAGGATGGTCCCAAAATTAGCAGCCAGGACCCCGTGCAATTAATAGCTTTTTCTGCTTTGTTTCATGAAAATCAAGCGGGAGGCTTTGCGCAGCTCTTCAAAAATGACACCAAATTACATAAAACAGATAGATTGAGAACTGATCAAATTAATGTAATGAAGTTTTACCAACATCCGACTCATTTAATTAAGATAGATTACATGTCTATGTATATATGTGTGTGTGTATATATATATATATATATATATATATATATATATATATATATATATATATATATATATATATATATATATATATATATATATATATATATATATATATATAATCTGTGTGTACTTTATGTCCTTTAATTCAGATAGTGTTAAAAATACCTTAGTAGATTTGGAAGGTCCATTTCTATGCCGGGATTGTGTGATGGGTATTGGGTAAATGATGTGTAGATTGCTAAAGCCTCCCAATGATATACATAGAGAACTTTTTAATGAACAGTTATTTGATATTTTCAGGAACAAACCAATGAGAATGTATCAATTAAAAGGCAGTTGAATGAAGCAAACCGGAAGACAACCCAACTGGAAGAGAAAGTGACAGCGGTTCAGGTAAATCACTGGATGTTAAACTTCACTGTCCCATATTTGGTAGCACAAAATAAAAATAACTTGCTCATTGACATGTTGCCTCATTCATGGGACTTTTTTGTGCGTATCAGTGACGGCACAGCTGAGGACTAATCTGCCTGCTTCTTGACATTGTCGCTGCTGTCAAACTGGATGACCCCAGTCAGCACATGATGGTAGGGTTCGGGGCAGATGGTGCCAATGTGAACACGGGCAGCAAGAAAGGGGAGGCCACATGGCCTGACCACTCTTGCCCGAGAGTGTTCAGGCCATGATCGGTGGTGTCCACTGTTTTAACCACTGCCTTGAACTCGCAGCCAGAGACGCATTTCTCGGCAACTACTACATCGAGTTGTTCACCATGTTCACGGCGACTTCACGCAGCTCTACTGCATGTGAAACAGTAGCCCAAAGAGACTGCGTGAACTGGCAGCGGTGGCTAGTGCCATGGAATCGCACGTCGTGAATATGGGTGCAGCATAAGCTCGAGGCTGCAAGGGCTATCCTGCAGTCGTTCGACATGCTGGCCGCCGCACCACTGGACCCAGCTCATGACCATGCGAAGGGCAAGGGCGTCCTCACGATGCTGACGACCTTTAAGATTGTCGTCCACCTCATCTTCCGGGTCGACATGCTCCTGCCACTCTCCAAGCTGTCCCTTACCCTGCTCGCTGTGGAATGCTTCATGAAGGTGGCTCCAGGAGGAGAACGAGGATAACACAGCACTATCAACGCTGGTGAGGATGGGTGCGAATAGAGTGACATCGTACAAGGGCGTCTTTCTGGCCAGACTCGAGCAGGGCACTGCTTTTTTTGCAAATCTCCGCATTGGTTACATCGCCAAGGTAGTGAACAGAGATGATGCAGCTAGCATGTTCAATACAGCCTTCATACTTGACACAAACATGTGGCCTAATGACAGTGACCATGGCAACAAGAAGTTCGCCTTTGCTGCCGATCACTCTGCCAGTGTTCTGCGTGAGTGACAAGGATGAGCTGCTAGGAATGGTGGCAGCTGAAGCAGTTTGTCGCAACAAACTCCAGGGGCAGCAGCCATCCTGCATCTGCACGAAGCTGCACGTGAACTACGGCTATCGCTACCAGAGCATTTCATGACTCATCAACATCCCTCGCGTGTTTCCATTTTCAAATGCACTTCTCAAGCGATGCTTTTCTACGATGTGGCGAGTTTCACTGACCACTTTATGCTCGACGGTTTAATCAAGAGAATGAGCCTGTCAGTCGATGTGTTTGCGCGAACCAACACAGATGTTATTTTTGTCAAGCTTATGTGCTTTTGCCGGTGACATACATGAATGTCGCAACATTTCATAATGAAAATGTTGATTGACAAAAATGCTCATTGTTCACAAAATTAATTTTGTATAGCAAGTATTCGCTACGCACTTTTTTATCACTTGATCCAATCGCTGTATGGTTACTGATCATTTAATCTTAGCTGTGGTGACAGGGAGAAGTTGGCCGACTGACGGCAGAACATGAGACATTTGCAACAAGAAATGAACTGAGCGAGCAGGAGTGTCTGATCCAAGAAAGGATGGGCAACGCTGAGAATCAGATTGGTGAAGTTGATCAACGTGTAATAACCCTGGAGCAAGACAGTGGCTCAAGAGTTGGAGGCCTGTCAGGTAGAGTGTGAGCCACACTGACTCTGTAGAGTTTGTGCTTGTAACAACATATGCTGCTGGTGCCAGTCTGCCCACATTATGAATGGACCTGTTTTGTCTCCTCAGTTAGTCGGACTATATACCAATCAATGAAGTCATTATATTGGTACTGTGTACCGTTACATACAAACTGGACGTTTCATGAAGTATATGTAACTTAGAACACCAGTCAGTACCACGTCTTGATTTTTTACATTAAGTTTTTTTTATCCACTGGACCTAATTTAAAAACGTGCTGGAACCAACAAATTACTGGTCCGAATTTTGCAGAAACACCTGTATTTATTTTGATAAAAATATTGCATAATAAGAAATGCACAAGTGGTGACCATGTGCAGTGTCGTGGAGAGTTTTGTGTAGTAATTATCTGTGCATTTTTGTTTTTCAAAATTAAGGTACTAAATATAAGAAGTGAGAACATGAAATTGTTATTACATGAAAATCTGAGGCAATATTCAATTAAACTCTTTTTGCCTATTCTCTTTATTAAATGACGATAGCGACAATAACAAGTAAATTAAATTAAGTACTATTGCCATATTTAAGTGCAACAAGTAGCAAAAATGACAATGGGTAATCCTGTCGACTAAACTAGAAAGCGAAGGCCATTCCCAATACAGTATAAACATCGTGGCCTGAATTAGCAATGCACATAGTTCTTAAGAGTTCTGCATGGTGTCACTAATAGTCCCCCATGTGGAATTAAATTATTGAGAACTTGCAGTGTAATCATTCATAAAATAAGATGGTGATGATAGCTTCAAACAAGAATGTGAAGTCAGACTGTCACAGATTCTGTGTGGTTGTGTAGAGAGTGACAAGCGATAGAAACTATCGAAAATGACATTGACCAGTTCGGTTAAAACCCGTCTCGTCGTTAAATATGAAAATTTGTGACCCAAACTGGCCTGACAGCTTGAAAATGTTCTATGCTAATATTGAGTATTGTGTAACTTGCAACAGTCAAGAAAAACCATCAGACAAGCTTTACTTGAGATGTATTTCATACACAGGTGAGACTCTGAGGGAGATGGAAGCGACTTCACAGCAGGTTGGAGTACACGACATACGTCTTGCTGAGATGGACGTACGCTTCCAGTGTCTTGAGACAGCAAACTACGAGGGAGTACTCCTGTGGAAGGTGACGGACTACGCACGCCGCAAGCAAGATGCCTTTCAGAACAGAGTAAGTTCAAAATGATGTACAATTCAACCTCGCTTTACTGTAGTAATTCTGCTGTCTCGCAACTACAATCACTCTAGGATAGTTATAAATAATTATGTCGCAAGAAAGTGTAGGACACTTGTCCTGCATGTGTCACTTGGTCATTCAGGTGTTGTTAGTCCAGTCCTGAGGGTCGCCTTAATACTGAGTTTGCTCTACACCTTAATACAAACTAATAAAATAACATATCATTCAACTACAAAAGGTTTTCCGTGTGCAAAAATTATTTTTGTGTGCCAAAATTATTTTCATTATGATCAGTTTGAAGAAAATAGTGAATACCGTATTGTCCCTAATAGACGCGCACTACCTAATATACGCCCACCCCCTTTTTTAGATGTGAAACAATCCATAAACATGTATTTGAGTGACACAAAAATGTAACAGAGTAGACGCTACAATTATTAGCAAAATATGGTACCCAGGCTAATGTTACCCTTAAATATCAATTGTTGGTAGGACAACCGAACTGTTACTGGTGAGACTTTTGTCAGTAAATATATGGTAAATGCTTACCACAAAGAGTTCTTTTATTTTATATTCTATGGCACTACCAGAGAGAGGCGATCCTGTGCATCAAGCAAATGGAAGATTTTTTTTGCTGGATTAAACGCCGTCTGTTTGCGTAAATACGAAGCCGCTTGTGTGTTTCATTGCATCAATCAAGACACAATTACAACAAATTGTTCAAACGAATTTGAGTAGAGACAAAGTTGAGATTGTCATCCATTTCAACACTCTATTCCAGACGAATCGCCCATGGCCATGGGCGTGGAGTGCAACTGGCATCAACCAACTTTGATAACAAGAATAAGTCAGTGTAATTGTCATATAAATTCATATTAGAGCATATGTGTTTCAATTAATAAGCTTTGCTTCTTTCGATAAACCAGACAGTTGACAATTTGAATAATTGCGTCTGTTATTGACTCATGGTTCTATAGACCTGTACAGTTCTAGTCAGGACCACGTACATCGTTATCGACATCGATATCGTGTGTCAACACTGAATTGCTGTTTCGGATGCACATGGCCAATGCAGTGTTTACATGCAGTAAACTCACTCTATTTTTTCTACATTCATTTAGTATTATTAAAGCAATTTGAAGAACGCGTAGATTGTACCGAAAACATTACGCAGTACAAATGTTGATTTAAAAAGAAGGATATCTCGGGTCATTAACGCTGTACATAGGCGTACTTCAGTGGCGCCACATTGCGGATTAGTTATCTACTACCAGGGGGTAATTTAGAAGCTGATTATAGCCCGGTGCCACATTCGTCCCACTTTTGAGAAATTAATAGACGCGCACCCAAGCCTTCCCACTCGCGCACTGCGCGTCTATTAGGGACAATACGGTAGCATGGATAGGTTAAACTGTTTTGTTTTTATAACCCCAATACTTGGATTCTACTCTCATGTTTCTCATGGGTCTAACCAGACACGGGGTCAAATACATTTGTATTTGAAAGTATTTAAATACTTTTTTTAAAGTATTTGTATTTGATATTTAGGAATTGAAAGTATTTGTATTTAAATACTTTCCTAAAGTATTTGATATTTCAAATACTTTTCAAATACTTTTTCAAATACATTTTCAATCAGTTCTTTCCTCCACTATGTTCATGTAAGTTACTGCAAAGCTAAATTAGCCAATGTGTTATCAGTGACAGTCAGGGACTAAGACCTTAATTACACAGAATAGCATTTATGGGCACCAGCTTGCCAATTCCCTTTGTGTGATAGAGGAAGAAGCCTGGCTTGGTTTAGCAAGCCCTTTGTTCAAGCCAGGTATCCCCAATTAAATAAGCCACAGTGGACTTTGTTCAAACATCACCCAGCCCAGTGTGCATGGCAGCCTGATTGATACAGATGCTAAAGGGAGAACCCAATTCAACTCATATCTTGTTATGCCATCCTCAGTGATTGAATGGAAAGCTTGGCTGTGGGTTCTGTCCACATTGCCATGATTGTGTGAAAAGGGTGTGGAGGAATTATTAAAGGGACCATTGCATTCATTTAGCCTTGTAGCAGGACTTTGTACTATCCCATTACTGAATGTAACCAGACAACTTAGACAATGGCAATACCTAGATGTATCAAACTCTTTGATATATCGTTTTGTTTCTTTTACCTATATAGTAATGTATCATGAAAACGAAAAGTATTTGAAAAAATATTTGAAATACTTTTCAATGTATTTTTATTTAAATACATTTGCATTTAAAAGTATTAATATTTGTATTTGAATCCCTCAAAAGTATTTGTATTTAAATACATTTAAATGCATTTGTCCTCATGTCTACCGTGAACACACTTTAGTGTGCAAAAATAATTTTCATTAAGATCAGTTTGAAGAAAATAATGAATATAACATGGATAGGTTAAACTGTTTTCTTTTTATAACCCCAATACTTGGATGTTACTCTCATGTTTCCCATAGGTCTAACTAATAACTGATTACCAAAGGTGCAGTGAACTAATCATAATGTAGGGAATTTATTTTCTGTTTATCCCATTCAACCAATAAACGATGTGTTGACTTTATTATACAATCCTGCATGTTAGTGCCATGTGTTGTCACTAATTTTCTAAAATAATGTTCACACTTTCAAAAACTATTGTTACCTTCACGCATAAATTATTGCTTTTTTAAAGCTAATGCTCACAGATAAGATAGTTTCATATATCAATGCAAAGCAATTTTATATACAGTGCTGTACATTTCATGGGAATTTGATACGAAACATGATAACACTATAAGCATGCACTCACCTTCACTACATTCAGTGCTGTGTTGCTACGTTTGTGTTGAACGCTAATCAACTGAAGTCCTGAAACAGGATTCCTGCAGCCATCCTAGGGACTCAAGATTTCCCAGAATCGAATGGCATGGTTTTGCTAGCACAACAGTTGTATGTTAAGCTACATGTAGGATGTCTTCCAGTCTTCTTGATGTGATTCAAGGGTGCATCGTGATCATGTGGTGAAAGGTCCAGACGCTCCAGAGAACAGACGTGTGGGGTTTGGTCCAGCCCGACCAGGTCCTCGCTCTGCTGGTGCCCATGGACACGTGATGTAAGGGTACCATGAATGAACACATTTTCCTTCGGTATTTGGCCACATTAAAATGATAACTGGAAATAATAGTGAAATTAAACAATACAAAAAGACATCATTCATAATAAAATAATAATAAAATATGTTTATGTTTCACAAATCTGTTCTTTGCCACAAAAAGTATTAAGAAGGGGAAGCCTGTCCCTTGTTTTATATTAACAAATTAATATAATGTTCTTATGGTTATAACCATTATGCTGAATGTATGCTTACACCAAATTGTGTTTAATTTATTTATTAAGCTCATAACAATGAAAGTTTACAATCCTTTAGTTCAAAATCATCCAATTTCGAAGCAAGCTGTATTGGCAATATTTGTTATGTGGGCCAAGTTACCCACAATTCCCCTTGATGTTCAATGATGTCCCATTTTGCCACATTCAGTACAGCAGACTAACAAATTACTACACCTAATTACACTGGTTAATGGAACTGACTGGCTCCCTTCAGCGTTATTATGTTGTGTTTAAGTTGGTCACTGAAGAATCTCACCAGTTATGTCATAAAGTAAATGCATGTATCTTCCAAATTTATCTCCGTAGAATAACATTATTACAGCAAGCAGGTAATCCTAGTCAAAACTAAGGAACTTGTAAAAGACTTCCGATCAGGTGTACATCACCCCAACCCTGTCAACATCAATGGGCAACACATAGAAATTGTGCATTCATATAAATATCTGGGTACAACAGTTGATGACAAACTAAGGTGGGATGATACTACAATGAATCTATATAAGAAAAGCCAGCAAAGATTGTACTTCCTGAGAAAATGCAATGCCTTGCACATAGACAGAAATATTTTATTTGTGTTTCACGATTCATTAATAAATGTGTTATGACATTCGGTCTTGTTTGCTGGTGGGGAAATCTCTCGGCCAAAAACAGAAAAAAAATTAACAGAATATACACCATTGCTTGTAAGATCGCTGGATGCTGTACACCCGATACCAGTCTGAAGCAATTGTACTTGTAAGTTAAGAACACTGCAAATGGCAACCAAATGCCAACAGTAAAATCCCAGCGAGCCCTTAAATACTGCATTCCATCCTCCATCAAGTTTCTGAATCGTTGACCTATCACAGTCTCTATCGCTGCCAATGCAGTGTTGTTTTATCATGTTTATTAATTAATTTATTTATTTATCTTATAATATTGTCATATTGTTTTAGCTGCCATTTACATAATATTTATATACTTGATTTTACTGTATGCATGCATTACTGTGTGACTTAAAGATTGTGTTTTTATGCAACCTCCAAAGTGTAAAATGTATTTCCACTACTTGTATTGGGAAAATACAGTTATACTTACTATTATTATGGTGCTTATTCTGCCTTCAATGTAACTAATTGTTTCCAATAATTCTTGTAATTAAATGTTATAAATTTCAGACATTTAATTAAAACAGCTCACATAGCAAACACCTGCCTAGCATTTTCTTTAATTCCAGTCACGTTTAACGACCATGTTGTCAAACAAGAAATCAGTCGATTTAACTCTCCTCAGCAGCCAAGAAGACAGAATGCAGCATGTGGATATATGTCTCCAGGTTTGGCTGTTTTATAGCTTGTAGAACAGGTTGAGAATTGATCTGATGTTGTCATATGTTGCTGTTGCAGGTCATGTCCCTGTACAGCCAGCCCTTCTACACCAGTCGCTATGGCTACAAGATGTGTGGGCGTGTCTATCTGAATGGTGATGGCATGGGTAAGGGTACACACCTGTCTCTGTTTTTCGTTCTCATGCGTGGAGAGTACGATGCGCTGCTGGAATGGCCGTTCCGCCAGAAGGTCACCTTGAGCCTGCTTGACCAGTCACCAGCTCGTCGTGACCTCTCGGACACGTTCCGCCCCGACCCGACAAGCTCGAGCTTCAGGCGCCCTTCAACAGAGATGAATATCGCGTCTGGCTGCCCAATGTTCATTTCACACAATGACCTGCAGAACTCAAGGTTCTTGAAGGATGACACCTTATACATGAAGATCGTTGTCGATACAATCGATCTTGTGCCACGCTAAAATTGCCCAACTGACAGAAGTTCAATGCTAGTAATGCAAAGTACAGTGTATGACACAAGCCCAGCGTGCAAAACCCCCAACTCATTTAGTTATGTAATATATTATCTGATACAATAATTTTATAATTGTAAGGGCTTAGCTAGTGACCTGCCTGAATGTCTTCAATCCTGGCGCATGGTTGGCAAAGACAGGTAATTCCAACTGACAAAATAGGTGGCATTTAGGGAGCCCACCAAGGAAATATAAAAATGGTAAATACAGCGACTGAAATTTATTATAGAGCATGAAACACCAATGTGCACAGAACTGTGCCGTGTGAAATCCCAGCAGGATTGACCACAGTGAGCTGGTTGTCTTGTGAGTGACCGTTAGTTTACAATTGGCATATCACTTAACAAGAGCAGTTAGTTAATTAAAAAATTGAAACATTTATTTGACCTTTAAGTTAGTGAGATGCTGACTGATAACCTTTTCAGAATTGTTCTTAAATAAGTGAGTTGGGAACAGACATTGGGTAATTGTTATGTATTAGCTTGTTGTAGAGATTTGTTTGCATGTTATTCCAGCTTATTATGTTATGAGCATAATACTGACAGGTTTGTTTAACCAACGCTTATTATAGTGCGCAATGACTCTTGACTAAGAGAACCCAGGTTCAAATCCTGTGCTGCGGTGTTAAAAGCCTGGGCAAGTTTGTTCACCTTGCATTGCTCCAGTTCACTCAGTTGTATAAATGAGTACCTGACTATCGACAGTGGTGAATATGTGTACGAGCACACTCGTGCCTTAATTGTAGCATATGCCTGGATGCTTCCCAGAGAAGTTGGGACAGTGTTTCATTGAACAGGTCTGCCAGGCAGGTAAAGTTTAAAAGCGCTTTGAACAGTTCTGAAGACTGGATACTGCACTATTCTTACCTTACTTTATATCTGTCTATATTATGTCCATATATTCTATATCTATTTTATATATATACCTGGTGTTTGTAAGTCTTCTGAAACTATAGACACCTTTTATAAAAGCCTCAAACCATATTCATTTGAAATTGCTTTTCCACCATAAATATTTGGCGGCTCTATGCTGCACTGACAACATTTGCTTGTGCCCATTTTTTATCACGCTGAATGATTTTGTTTGTTGTGCTCTGACCTTAAATTGTCAAGGAGATAAGCACTGTAGAAGTATTACAATTATGATATGTACCTGGTATTTGTACGTATCACGTGACAGACAATTACTTATTATATCTTGTGATATATTATGGTAGTCTGTAAATTCTATATGTATTCTACATATGTCCCTGGTATTTTTATGGTATTCATGTTACAGTTATGGAGATATAATATTACAGTTATGAAAATGTAATTGTTTAGCAATAATGTGTTAATTAGCTAGAAATATAGTTTGGAAACGGAAGTTTTTTTAGTACTTTAAAAAATAACTTATGTAATAGTGCTACGTTTTCTATGTTAGAACCCATGTCTGGTTTTGTGTGCTGGATTTGCATGTTCGGGTATTGAACTTTTGTCTGTTGGGCTTTTGACACTTGGTGGTGAAGTTGGGCTTAGTGTGTAGTGTGGTAGTTATTAGTAGGTGTTGGTGTTTATAATGTAGAATCCACTGTATCACCAGTAAAGTGCACCCTATGTACAAGACGAAGCTACATTTTTAAACATGCCATCTCAAACACACACCTTGAATTTAAGCTGGATCAGATCAGAGGTGTCTGTTTCGATTTCATTGACTATTTCCAGTCTAATACTAGAAAGAGTTTGCCTTTCATAATTAAAACACATTAAACAATAAACATAAAATTAAAATAAGCTATTTTTGTATAGATGCATTCTTGTAATTATATATACCTTATAATCTTGCTTTCAATAATGTAAACATAATTCACGAGTGATCATTTTTGCACAGTTGTCACATTATACCAGTCCCCAAAACAACTGTGTAGTGTGTTCTGCTCAGCAACGTATTAGCTGCAACACATGAATGTACTCACAAGCAGTTATTAATTCACAGACCTGGGGTATGGGTACAGGTACATTGCTAACAGCTGAGTACAAGTACTTTTTCACAAGTACATTTAAATAATATTAAATAATACTCTGTTTTAAAATACAAATGAGTGGGTAAAACAAGCAATCTAGGGAATATCCCTAGGTCAGGTTTCTTATAGGCCTTTAAATCCTTGACAAATCTAGAATTTCACCTGTCATATACCATGCCATCCCACCTATCGCCGTTTCGAAACTTAGCAATTTCGTTTACCCCACATTTGCCTGTGTCTTTTGGAGGAGACACTAAAAGCCAGTGGTCCCTTTTATCGTGTGTCTATGCCAGGGGAAATAAAAGTTCCCACACGGGGTAAATGTGAAACCTGTAGTGGACTCACTAATTCTAAAGGAGAAGAACTGCGTTAGCCCAAGTTTGGGCTGTTTGGAGGAAACCACCTAAGAACCATGAAGTCCAAGAACCCTTCATGTTTGGCTTGCAGCCTTGATCATGCACTGCCTCTGGTCTTTGAATGATCTCTGGTAGCTAGACCAGTCTGAGACTGCTTAGTTTGCATAACTCATGGCAGCACTGATGTTGTTCTTAGTTGCTGACTGATCCTGGTAGCCTTGATTAATCAGTAGCCCCCCTCCCTCTGGCTAGGGAACACTTCTGCTAGGTACTAGCTTATCTGCTTACGGTGCATACCCTCCCTGGGTAACTGTTTTATGATGAGAGCATTGGTATCCTGTTCATTCAAATTCATCTTGATTTTTATAGGTATGGGTGTAACACATGATACATACATAGAACTAGCAGTTAATGCATCCATAGATCCATGAAACAGTCAAAGCATTTCATTCAGGATATATATATTTGTGTCCTGAATGAAATGCAAATAAGAATTTTCATTTGCTAAACGGGGTGATTCTAACTGGGAAAAAATTGTGGTTGTTGCCATGTGTGCTTATCCTAGTGATGCTTACTCGAGATTATGTTGAGATAGCAAAAGGGAGTAGTATTATGTCAGAAATTGAAAAGAATGTTTTCAATAGTTGAACATTTGAATATTTCAGGAGTTAATTCATTAACCGGTTAGCTAGAAATAAATTTCCCCCAGTATATATCAAAAAAGTACTCATAATGTACTCATACAGTCAAAGTACAATGAGTGTACATGGCCCATTAGTGTTGAGTTTACAAGCATGAGTATTTCAAAAATGTACTTGAGTATCAAATACTTCTGCCCCAGGTCTGTTAGAACATCCCATTTCACCTGTGGTGTTTGTGTGTGTGTGGCATTTTGCTGAGCAACATCAATTTTAAATATTTAAACTGAACAGTAAATTAATCCAAACAAACTGATGAAATAATGTATATCACCTTTATGTCTGTCATGTGAGTTGAGATGCAAGTCCAAAGCCTTGATAAAATGTGAGGGTGTCTAAATCATAAAAAAATACCGTGTAACAAAATGTCTAATAAACACGACGGACATTTGTTACCAGAATATCAAACCTGGTTTGGATGGACACTAAACTAGCATGTGCTAGTATTACGTTCCTTTATGCCGGTTTGATCCCGGTTATGTCTGTCATGTGAGTTGAGATGCAAGTCCCAAGCCTTGATAAAATATGAGGGTGTGTAGATCATTAAAAAATACTGTACAAACTGATGAAACAATGTATATCATCTTAATGTCTCTTTTGTGAGCGGATATGCAAGTCCCAAGCCTTGATAAAATGTGAGGGTGTCTAGATCATTAAAAGGACATTTGTTATCAGAATTTTAAACCTGGTTTGGATGGACACGAAACTAGCATGTGCTACAATTACGTTCCTTTATGCCGGGTTGATCCTGGGACCTCTCGCATGTTATTACATTGTGAATTGAATGTCTATATCTACACTGTACTACTAATATATTATTATATTATGTAAGACTGCTGAAAAATGATTGCTTGATGATTTATGTATACAAACCTTCGATTGTGATTCGTGTATATTATTCCACTTACCCAGGGGGGTATATCTTTTTACAAGGGTCTGTTAGCTTCCTGGCTTATTATTCAATGTGTTGATGTCACAACTGGTGTTGGTTTATTATTATCAGAGATCAATTACAAATTTTGTATCCAAGGAGACGATTTAAATACTACGTGTACACCTGCTTCTTAATCAGTTGTTTCTGCGTGTCACTAGTTATGCTTATGAGTAGAATAGAAGATAAAGAATCTTGATATCGATATATAATGTTTTCTTTTACCTATTATAGTGATATGTGCTGATAATAAAGGTGTTTGAAAAAGTATTTGACATACTTTCATTGTATTAAACTACTTTAGCTTTAAAATATATTTGTATTTAAATACATTTCAATGTATTTGACCCCACGTCTGTTGCCCCCAGTTTGTATATAACTGCCGGGGTAGTTACGATGTGTGTTTCTGCAGTGAGTTATTACTGGCAAACTGTCTTAGTTGTTATGTTACATATGCTTAACATGCATAGAGAGTGGTTACATTCACATCCCAATATTGTGACACAATTAAAATTCACAACACAATTTTGGTTCCTTTCCCTCAGCTATCAACTCTATTGTCAGCCAGACTTGTGTGTAATATTTTATCACATTACTCAATGGTGAATGATGTTCTGAGATGAAGATAATAATTGTCAGAACTTCTCACAATTATTACCGTGTAACCTGGGATGTTGAGGCCGGGCAGATCAGGTTAGATCATATTGGCTAGCTACTTACCTCGATCAGTAAATGAGTTGATAAGTGCACTTAGTGGAATGTCTGTATTTATAATACCTTGAATTGATCAATTTCTTATGTCAATCCTCTCAACTTACCTGAAATATTGGCCGAGATACGAAAAAGTTACATATTTTGGTAATGCTGGCCAGAATTTGCATAGCATGCCAAAGATACACGTTAATTCAGCAATGGTCTTTTAGTGATCTTTGATCCTGAAGACTATGAAATGGATACCTTGTTTGTGCAGTTATGTGTAATATTGGCCAAGATAGTTTTTTCAATAATTATGGCACTAATTTATTTAACAATGATACGTGGGACATTTTGCGGACTTATTAACATAGCAAATCGTCTACTTATTTTCCGATCTATTGACACCCATTAAAAGTATATTTCCCGGGGATGCACGATATCCCCTCCCGACTAATCTCCACGTTAGTACTTTATTCGCTAGGCATATATCTTCTCTTCTGCATGAAGAACTATCTGGTGCAGTTCACGTCGTTCTATGAACTCCCCCCGGCCATATGGCACACCATACTTCTCATGTTGGAGTTTGGTAGAACTAGATTGTACACAAGCGCAACAGACACTACACCGCAAAAACATTATATGTTTCCCAAGCCTTGCGTTTGCTTCTCCCAGTGAAACCTGATGGTAAAACATCTGATTTTGATTTGATCAATCATGACCTGCTGTATTGACGTCATACACGCGAAAAGGTGGATACCAGCATGGTGCTACATAATATCGTGCCAAAGCAGGGAAGACAGACGATTGTCATATGAACAGTTGCCACTGACAGTCCGGCTGGCTTTGCTCACTAACTTGGCGATAAACGTTTTGTGGTAGTGATCGGTACAGGGAATTAATTCTGATGTGTTCATGTAAGGGATCGTGGTGTTGAACGACAGACTCAACACACAGACGATGTGAGACTGTTTATATGGATGTAATTGACTGGTATAATTGACACCTATACGTGGTGTAACAATAAAACTAATGTACGTTACACACAGTTACCGAAACATATAATGACATTGACGCATATATTGACGTAGTACACGACGTAATGCACGAACGCATATTATTTCAGTTATCTCAACATCATTCATAGACTATTATCATCTACACAGACTATTATAAAGAAAAAGCCATGATATATCCATAAACCGTTTACAAATACTCCAGAAACGCATGTTATATCAACATACCGATTACAAAGACTAATAAAATACAAATACAACTAATAGCAATAACATTAGTCAAACTAGTTATATTCACGACATTTGTGATTAGTCAAACTAATTACATTCACGACATTTGTGATACAATCAACATACCTAGTGGTTCCCTCCACACGCTACACTTAGACCTAGCTGTCAACTCTGAACTATAATATTATAGGTGACCGGCCGCTGTCTACGTCGCTGTCCATCTGCGTGGCTCAGCCGCAGGCAGGCGTTTCAAGTCTGGCGTTCCTTCCACAAGGCCCGACCGATGACGCGCTACTCCCTGTCAGGAAGGCTACAGTAACCAGAAAGTAATAGCGGCCGCTCTAGCCGTTTGGGAGCCTGTACCACTGTATCATGATATTATAATGTTATCACAATTCTACACATTTACACACATCCCTCCTCTAAAGGATCACCGTCCCGGTGATTTACATCGGACGTATCTAAAGTACAGAAACAAGGCAATCTATAACTAGCGATCTTAACGCTAAATATATAGTGTAATATAGTCGATTTACTAACAACATTAAACAAGACTAAGGTGTTCCGTGGACATTGGCCTTGAGTCAACTGTCTTGTAAAATCTGTCCAAGGCTAGCACCAAGTGCTGCCATTGCCCGCCCCATATCTTCAAATGTTGGAGGCGCATGTTGGTGTGCTAACGTGTTCACCATGGCCTCGGCTGTAGTGCCGGACATAGCGGACTTTAGCAGATGCTCGCGGGTAGAATGTTGCCCCTTGGTTGATCTCGTGGACCGCCTTGGCATGGTCTTGATGGAATCGTCAAGGCGACCTTCATCGCCAACGACGTCGTCGTCTGGTGCAGAGTCGGTCTCCTCCACGTCGATGACTGGTTCAGCGTGGATCATTTGCCATTCCCGCCTGGTGACATTCTTTGATGGCCCGGAGCCATCTGACAACTGCACCGTGTAGACATTGAAGTCTGGTCTGGCAACTACAGTATATGGAGTAGCAACTCAGTCATCTTGGACTTTGTGTCGCCCAAGATGATGCCTCTTCCTCAAGACTGTCGCTCCGACCGGAATTGGGTTGTCTCTGGCCGTCTTGTTGTAGTGTGCCTGCCTTGCCGCTGCTGCAACTTATGTATTCCTTGCTGCCATGTGAAATGCCATTGCGATATGTTTTTGATGCGCTTCAACCCACTCTCCAATACTACAGCCACCATCATTTCCCTCTTCGTCATGGACGTTCAGCAGATGATCGACTGGCAGACGTGGTTGACGTCCAAACATCAGCTGATAAGGTGAAAATCCTGTCGAAGAATGCAGTGTGCAGTTGTATGCGTGAATCCAACTGGCACAAGAGAAAAGTGAAGGAGGCCATATACATCAGACAGAGAGCCCCTACCATGAACAGAGATCAGGGATACCATCTGCCTGCCACCTACAATCAAATTATCCCGCCGAAATCTGAGGCAACACACGTGACACCAGTACGTGAATAAGGTCCGTAGCTGACGGATCGAAATGTCGTACTCTTCGACATTAAGCTCCCAAGTAAGACATTATACTACAATAAACCATTATTGGAGCCATGAACAATATTTTCACTAATGTTGTTCTTGTTTATCAGTCATTTTCTCAATTTCAGAAATAGTAAAACTAATATTACAACACTGTACTGAAAAGGTGTCTGTCCAAATAATTAGGAGTTTTTTCAATTTAAATAATATATTTATACTTTATTGGAGTTTTGGTGGTAAGTATGATGATGATGCATTATATTGCACACAGACCATCGGAAGCCATTGAAAAGAATGCATGACATTTTTGAATGGAAATCAATGCAACTAAAACCGTCAACATGTATAGTATGAATATTTAAAACTAGCGGTAAAACTACCACAAATATAAGTTTCTGATTAAATTTACACTTCCAGATATTATTGCATGGATACTATTTTTAGCTGACTAAGATGTTAGTTAAACAAACAAAACATGTCACAATGTCCATAAGAGTTGTTTGATTACACAGTAAAATATGTGTACATACTCTTTAACTGTCTAAGTGAGCTTTAAACCAGTAAATTGTGTGGAATTCTCATAAACTTTGGTTTACCATGTGTTTATTTTAAATTAAAATAAATCAGTAAAACTAAAACGTATTTCCACACACTAAAATAATAAATTAACGATAAACTGCACAGCAGAGCTAAAGATGAAATAAGAGAGCAAACATCAACGCTGTGAAACGTCACATTATAGTGACGCTTATTTAAAGTGAAACAAGGCAACAGTTTGGTGTTATGCACCTAAAAGAGTTTACACAAGCTAATCTTTTGCATCTACAATCACATTTTTCACATTGGTGGTTTCCTCAGAAAGTGGTCTTAAAGTGGGAAAATCTAGCTAAACCACCGACACCATGAACGGGCCCATCTTGGTTCTTGCAACCAATCACAACCCAACTTATATCTGCACTTTGGAAAAGTAATACGTCGCGGAGTCGTCTGTTGGTTCAGCTGTCATAACAGAGAGTCAACGGGTTCGCTAAAAGTGCCCTACGCGTCGGTTTACAATAAAATCGCGAGAGCAATATGCCACACGGTTCCTCATACGCTTGAAGCAACAGTACAGTGAAAGAGAGTATCAGTAAGCTGTCTTTTTGTTACCCTTTGAATTGACCGGAACTGAAACAGTGGTCCAGTCGATTCGGTGGGACAGTCCCAGACACAGCACGGATGCCAGGCGACCGGGTTGGATTGACCTAACTTTGAAAACGACTGGCAGCAGCCGCCAAATTTCTCCTCACTTGTCTTACATACATATACATACACTACGTTATAAAATAAAATCAGTTGCATTCCTCTAACGAAGAAAATCCATAAAACAAACACGCAGATGTCGACGGCAATTTCGTCTGCCGCTGCCCGGTACCGTAAACGCGCTAAAATAAGTTAGCCATACACAAAATAGGTATTTAATCCAACATGAATTAAAGACATTTTACCCAAGGCACTGAAACATAAACATTGGCCAGGCACAGCTGGACAATGCTGCCACCTTTGATGTTGCCTCAGCTAAGCTGGATAGTTATCCCTTGGGGATACCGCAGACGGGGTTGCAGACAGGTCAGCACCCCAACTTGGGTTAGCTGGGCAGTGATAATCATTAATCACTGCCCGGTATCTGAGCTTGGGATAAGCAGTCCAAACTCATCTCTCAGCTAGGGAGGAAGTTTGTTTGCTTGTTGCAACCCGTTTTCCTTTGCATATTATTACTTTTCGCAGACTTTTTCTTCTGGAATTCTATATACGGCAGCTGCACGACGTCGTCGTACGGTGTCTTTACTGGGCAACTTTTGGTGGTAGACACTTAGACAGCGTGTACACCAACATCCGCAAGCGACTGAGTCTGAGACCATCTTCGGACTGCTGTTGTCTCGTTTGCGCGACGCTCTGTCTTCAGCGGCGAAAACGGGTGCGACGTTGTGTTGATTGTCTTTACACGTTCTACACAAACATACGGCCACCGAACGTCGTCGACGCCTGGTGACTTTACTGGACGACATTTGGCGATAAACAGCGTCAACGCCAACATCCACCACGGCACCAGCGACTGACTCTTCGGACTCCTGCCGACGTTTCCCTTCCTCTCGTCTGCGCGACGCTCTGTCTTATCTGTGGCGAAAACGGGTGCTCCGTTGCGTTGATTGTCTTTAGACGGTGAGTTTTAAATATTATCTTGCATTTACGCTGTATCGTAATCTATTCGATTGCACCTACTTACAGACGCAATATTAGTTTTACCACGACCCCACGTCTCGTTCATTGCTACGCCTACGCTGTTCGTGTTTTCATGACCGCACGAGTTTCAAACCATTTTAGTTTATTGTTTGCTGGAGTGCCTGCATTTTAATTTTGCCTTACGTGCGTTCACGTGGTATCGATAGTTTTGTTTAATTCAATTGCGCCAGTCGACGACGGTACGGGTGCTTACGACAACGGTTTCTTTTTTATTAAGTATCGCCGTCCAGCTGATCTACTAAGTACATTTTACGCCCCTTTTTACACGTATCGCCACCTGGCGATTGTGCCGTAACGTTGTTTCGTTAACAAATTACCGGTTGCTACTACACTAACTTGTCCAAAGGGGCAACAACAACTAAACTCAATACGTTTAGACGATACTATGTAGCTCAATCAGGGGCCTATGCAATAATTTCCAATATTATGATTGCGTCTGATCAATCAGCATGAACGCCGCATATTACCCTGTCAACGTAGTGTTTTACGGACACAGCTTTGTTCGGAGATTACAGTTGTTTATGAACCGGGAGAAAACCCGCAATTTTGGACTGTGCCACGATGGTCATTGTATCTCCCTTGGGGCTGGGAGGAATGACAACTGCTCACTTGGAACAGAAGACACATCTGGTTGGCCGCATGGGCCCTCATGTTGTCTTCCTTGATATTGGGACGAATTATTTGTCAACCGGTTACCCCATTGCACGTCAACAGGTGGTAATTTTGGAAATTTTGGAAATTTTGGAAATTTTCCGCAGATTGCCGACTGGCAAGTATCACTGTCCAGTTGACTTTAATGACCGTGTTCTGTCATACAATACGTTGTTGAAACAGATAATTGATGCAGCCGGTCCCCGGTACACACGCACAATTCAATTCCACCATCACCATGGTCTTGTGGAAAACTGGCAACAATATCTGTTAGCAGATGGCATGCATCTGAATGAACTTGGTTTGGCCAATTATTACAGGTCTCTGCGTCGAGCTGTTATTAAATACTCTTCACCCAACATTGTTGGAAAATTCACTCCATAGACAGGGAGTCTTCTAGTCAACAGCGGTATCTGCCGCGTCATTTCGCTAAGTATTTTTTGTTAATTGTGTTTTGCTACTAACTCAATTTTAATAGGTAATATCCTGAAACCTTGGTTTGATTATGGTGCCTACAAAATGCACATATTCCATTATTACCTTCACTCTTCCCTACCTTTCTGCCGGCAGGTCTGACTGAGATATGACATGGCGTTAATGTTTATATGTTTTGGAGGTAATCACCATGTATTTTTTTAGGACCAAGTAACCTGCTGGTCTACACTTGGTTAGCACGTCTCCATGCTTCAATAATGTGCGTTCTAATCTTTTATATTATCAGATGTGCTCTTTATATTTGTAATGTATGTGTCCTATCACAGGCATTGTTATGAATCTGTATCCTTCCTGTACATGATAGCCTGCTTCATCTCTTTTCCCTACAGTCTATGCTATTGGGCCGACCTAACTACTAGGTTTCTACAATAGTTGGTGCCATGCGTTGCTTTCTTTACAAACACTACACCTGCATGTGTTTATTGGATATATAGGTGGTCAATCCTGGATGAGAATATTTCTTCCATACCCATATTGTTCAATTTAGAACCACCATATATGTTGAATGTTGCACAAGTCGACGTTGACATGATACACCCATGTATGCTACATGCCTGGTTACATTAATTCCTGGCTATTTGAATGGCCATGATGTTGACCACACATTTATTATTGGGCGTACTTTGTGGTTGGCCCAGGGTGATGATGATGTTGTTTCCACACCAATGTTGATGTGTTTATGCATGTATGCATGAACATACTGTTGGACACCATGTCTATATTGTGTGGGTTGACTGTGGTGGTTTGTGCCAGTATGCATGAACTGGCTGTCGTAGACCACATTCGGCTGTCGTAGACCACACTCGGCCCAGGGTGATGATGTCTTTCCACACCCATATACGCATTTAAGCCAGTATGCATGAAAATGCTGCTGGAGACCATACGTTTATTGTTGGGCTTGCACATGTGGTCAGCCCGGGGTAATGTCGATGTGTTCCACACCAGTAGTATAGTATGTGGTTATCGTGGTACGGTTGCCGCGCCGCGGGGGAATTCCCCCGGGAGAATTCCACCGGTCAAGTGTCGCCATCTGGCGGATAGGTCGTGTACTAGTGGCGCCATCAGGCGGATAGATCATGCACTAGTGGCACCGCCTGGTGGACAAGTCACGAACTAAAACTACACAAATTCGGATATGTCATGAACCAGTGTCGCCACCTGGCGGATAGGTCGTGTAATAGTGGCGCACTCTTACGGACAAGTCACGAACTAGTACTGTCAAAAATCGTGCGTCTTATTTTTTTTTAAGTGGCGGTCCCTGGCGGATAGGTCATGCACTAGTGGCGCCCTCTTACGGACAAGTCTCGCACTAGTACTGTCTAAATTCGTGCATCTTATTTTTAAAGTGTCGCCATCTGGCGGATAGGTCGTGTATTAGTATCGCCCCCTTACGGATAATTCACGAACTAATACTGTCAAAATTCGTGTCTTATTTTTTTTATTACGTCAAAATGGTGTTAGGGGTTATGTAGCGTCCCCTCGCGGATAGATGACGAATTATAGACTTGGTGAAAGAATAGGTGAAGTCATCTGTCGGATACGTATTCGGCTAATCGATCACGTGACTTAATATTATAGCCGTCAACTGTGTGTGTGTTTGTATGTGCGTATGTTCGTATGTTCGTATGTGCGTATGTGCGCATGTGCGCATGTGCGTATGTGCGTATGTTCGTATGTGTGTATGTGTGCGTATGTGTGTATGTGTGTATGTATGTGCGTATATGCGTATGTGCGTATGTGCGTATGTTCGTATGTGCGTATGTGCGTATGTTCGTATGTGTGTATGTGTGTATGTGTGTATGTGTGCGTATGTGTGTATGTGCGCATGTGCGCATGTGCGTATGTGCGTATGTGCGTATGTGCGTATGTGCGTATGTGGGTATGTGGGTATGTGCGTATGTGTGCGTATGTGTGTATGTGTGTATGTGTGTATTTGCGTATGTGCGTATATGCGTATGTGCGTATGTTCGTATGTATGTGCGTGTGTGTGTGCGTGTATGTGTGTATGTGCGTATGTGCGTATGTGCGTATGTGCGTATGTGCGTATGTGTGCATGTGCGTATGTGCGTATGTTCGTATGTGTGTAACTGATCAAAAATTGTTATGTTTTTGTTCGGGACAAAAACACAACTTCCGTAATAATGTCGGGTCACATCAGGACCATAACACAATTTCTTGCAAAATTACACATTCAGTCATAGTGATAACGCTAAAAACTAGTGCCATTTAAAGTTTCCACGCAATAACCCTGCCAACTTTTCTTATTTCACTGAGCCAGTGTACTCACCTCGTTCCATTTCGTAACGTTTCACCGTTTCATTGCGTTACACAGGTAGTTTTTCACAAATTTAACTAAGTTATTCTGGTAACTTGTAGTAAAATAGTATATTTTTCTATTCTACGCCATAACTTTGTCATTTTTTCATATTTTACAAACTCGGTGTACCAACTTTGTACCATTTTACAACTTTTTTCATCTTTTCACCGCCACCACTTTGTCAATTTTACGTGTTTTTAGTGTTTACATGCCATAACTTTGTCAAGTTTTTCATATTTTACCAACTCCATGATAACAAAATAACGTAACATAAAGCAATATAATAAAATAACATAAAATAATATAACACAACATAATAAAATAAAATAACATAACATAAATAATTGTGATATAATATAACATAATGTAACATAAAGCAACACAATAAAATTACATAATATAAAATAATATAACACAACATAATAAAATAAAATAATATAACATAACATAAAGCAACATAATAAAATAAGACAATAAAATTAAAGTAAAATTAAATAACATGAACAAAAATAAATTAATATAACAAAACATAAAATAAGTAATATAACAAAACAGAGCAGAGCAGAGCAGAGCAGAGCAGAGCAGAGCAGAGCAGAGCAGAGCAGAGCAGAGCAGAGCAGAGCAGAGCAGAGCAGAGCAGAGCAGAGCAGAGCAGAGCAGAGCAGAGCAGAGCAGAACACAACACAACGGAACGGAACGGAGCGGAGCGGAGCGGAGCGGAGCGGAGCGGAACGGAACGGAACGGAACGGAACGGAACGGAACGGAACGGAACGGAACGGAACGGAACGGAACGGAACGGAACGGAACGGAACGGAACGGAACGGAACACAACACAACACAACACAACACAACACAACACAGCACAGCACAACACAACACAACACAACACAACACAACAGAAAACAACACAACAGAAAACAACACAACAGAACACAACAGAACACAACAGAACACAACAGGACACAACAGAACACAGCAGAACACAGCAGAACACAGCAGAACACAGCAGAGCAGAGCACAGCACAGCAGAGCACAGCAGAGCAGAGCACAGCAGAGCACAGCACAGCACAGCACAGCACAGCACAGCACAGCACAGCACAGCACAGCACAGCACAGCACAGCACAGCACAGCACAGCAGAGCAGAGCAGAGCAGAGCAGAGCAGAGCAGAGCACAGCACAGCACAGCACAGCACAGCACAGCACAGCACAGCACAGCACAGCACAGCACAGCACAGCACAGCACAGCACAGCACAGCACAGCACAGCACAGCACAGCACAGCACAGCACAGCACAGCACAGCACAGCACAGCACAGCACAGCACAGCACAGCACAGCACAGCACAGCACAGCACAGCACAGCACAGCACAGCACAGCACAACATATCAACATAACATAATATGATGTAACATAACATAACTTAAAATAAGGCGACATAATAATATTAAATAACATAAAGTAATATAACACAACATAAAATGAAATAAGGCGAAATAAAATAAAGTAAAATAATATAACAATGAAATAAGACGAAATAAAAATAAAGTAATATAACATAACAGAAAATAACATAATGTAATATAACATAAAGAAACAATAAAATAAAATGACATAAAATATAGAACATTACATGCAGCATGATAATAAAATAAAATAAAATATGTAACAGAACAGAACATAACATAACATAATATGATGTAACATAACATAACATAACTAAAAATAAAGCAACATATTAATATTAAATAACATAAAGTAATATATCACAACATAAAATGAAATAAGGCGAAATAAAATAAAGTAAAATAATATAACAACAGAACATAACATAACATAATATAATATAACAAAATAAAGTAAAACAAAGCAACATAATTTAATAAAATAACACAAAATAATATAACACAACATAATAAAATAAAATAACATAACATAACATAAAGCAACATAATAAAATAATTTTATAAAAAACAAAATACTAAATAGAAAGTTTACAAACACGTTATGTTTATAAAACAAAACATTTACACACAAGTTATGTTTACAAAACAAAACAAAAGTTTACAAACACGTTATGTTTACAAAACAAAACAATACAAACAGAAAGTTTACAAACACGTTATATTTATAAAACAAAAATGCACAGACAAGTTATGTTTACAAAACAAAACCAAAGTTTACAAATACGTTATGTTTACAAAACAAAATACAAAACAGAAAGTTTACAAACACGTTATGTTTATAAAACAAAATGTTTTCATACAAGTTATGTTTACAAAACAAAACAAAATGTTTACAGACAAATTATGTTTACAAAACAAACAAATGTTTACAAAACAAACATTTTACAACACGTTATGTTCACAAAACAAAATATAAAATATTTTACTAAGTCAGCGTGTCAACTTTGAAACATTTCACAACTTTTCAGTGTTTCACAGCGATGACTTTGTCAATTTCACGTAGTTATAGTGTTTACATGCTATAACTTTGTCAAGTTTTTTCATATTTTACTTAGTAGGTGTGCTAACCTCATTCCATTTCGTAACGTTTCACCGTACATTGCGTTAGACAGGTGGTGTTTTCACAAATTTAACTAAGTTATGCTTGTAACTTGAAGTGAAATGGAATATTTTTCTGTTTCGACGCCATAAACTTGTCGAGTTTTCATATTTTACTAAGTCAGCGTGGCAACTTTGTAGCATTTCACAACTTTTCAGCGTTTCACAGCGATGACTTTGTCACTTTGACGTAGTTTTAGTGTTTACATGCGATAACTTTGTGAAGTTTTTTTCATATTGACTAAATCGGTATGCTAACCTCGTACCATTTCGTAACTTTTTCACCGTACATTGCGTTAGACAGGTGGTGTTTTCAGAAATTTAACTAAGTTATTCTTGTAACTTGTAGTAAAATGGAATATTTTTCTGTTTCCACGCGATAAACATGTCGAGTTTTCATATCTTACTAACTCAGCGTGGCAACTTTGTACCATTTCAAAACTTTTCAGCGTTTCACAGCTATCACTTTGTCACTTTGACGTAGTTTTAGTGTTTACATGCGATAACTTTGTCAAGTTTTTTCATATTGACTAAATCGGTATGCTAACCTCGTTCCATTTCGTTAGACAAGTGGTGTTTTCACAAATTTAACTAAGTTATTCTTGTAACCTGTAGTAAAATGGAATATTGTTCTGCTTCGACGTGATAAACTTGTCGAGTTTTTCATATTTTACTAAAGTCGGTGTGCCAACTTTGTACCATTTCACAACTTTTCAGCGTTTCACCACGATGACTTTGGCAATTTGACGTAGTTTTAGTGATTACATGAGATAACTTTGTCAAGTTGTTCCATATTTTACTTAGTCGGTGTGCTAACCTCGTTCCATTTCGTAACGTTTCATCGTACATTGCGTTAGACAGGTTACGTTTTCGCAAATTTAACTAAGTTACTCTTGTAACTTGTAGTAAAATGAAACATTTTCCTGTTTCCACGCGATAGACTAGTCAAGTTTTCATATTTTACTATGTCTGCGTGCCAACTTTGTACCATTTCACTACTTTTCAGCCTCTCTCCACGATGACTTTGTCAATTTAACGTAGTCTTAGTGTTTACAAAAGTTGGGGTTAACTGATCAAAAATTGCAGAGCGGAGTTTGTTCTCAAATTTGAGATCAGTTAACCCCAACTTTTTTCTGTGTCTAACCCTAGGTAATTGTTGGTTTGTCCGCTAGATGGCGCTGGCGTCTAATGTGGTGTTAGGGTTATCCGCTAGATGGCGCTGAAACGTAGTGAAATGGTACAAAGTTGGCATGCAGACATAGTAAAATATGAAAACTTGACAAGTCTATCGCGTGGAAACATGAAAATGTTTCATTTTACTACAAGAGTAACTTAGTTAAATTTGCGAAAACGTAACCTGTCTAACGCAATGTACGATGAAACGTTACGAAATGGAACGAGGTTAGCACACCGACTAAGTAATAATATGGAACAACTTGACAAAGTTATCTCATGTAATCACTAAAACTACGTCAAATTGCCAAAGTCATCGCGGTGAAAAGCTGAAAAGTTGTGAAATGGTACAAAGTTGGCACGCCGACTTTAGTAAAATATGAAAACTCGACAAGTTTATCGCGTCGAAACAGAAAAATATTCCATTTTACTACAAGTTACAAGAATAACTTAGTTAAATTTCTGAAAACACCACCTGTCTAACGCAATGTACGGTGAAAAAGTTACGAAATGGTACGAGGTTAGCATACCGATTTAGGCAATATGAAAAAAAACTTCACAAAGTTATCGCATGTAAACACTAAAACTACGTCAAAATGACAAAGTCATCGCTGTGAAACGCTGAAAAGTTGTGAAATGCTACAAAGTTGCCACGCTGACTTAGTAAAATATGAAAACTCGACAAGTTTATGGCGTCGAAACAGAAAAATATTCCATTTCACTTCAAGTTACAAGCATAACTTAGTTAAATTTGTGAAAACACCACCTGTCTAACGCAATGTACGGTGAAACGTTACGAAATGGAATGAGGTTAGCACACCTACTAAGTAAAATATGAAAAAACTTGACAAAGTTATAGCATGTAAACACTATAACTACGTGAAATTGACAAAGTCATCGCTGTGAAACACTGACAAGTTGTGAAATGTTTCAAAGTTGACACGCTGACTTAGTAAAATATTTAATATTTTGTTTTGTGAACATAACGTGTTGTAAAACGTTTGTTTTGTAAACATTTGTTTGTTTTGTAAACATAACATGTCTGTAAACATTTTGTTTTGTTTTGTAAACATAACTTGTATGAAAACCTTTTGTTTTATAAACATAACGTGTTTGTAAACTTTCTGTTTTGTATTTTGTTTTGTAAACATAACGTGTTTGTAAACTTTGGTTTTGTTTTGTAAACATAACGTGTTTGTAAACTTTTGTTTTGTGTGTACATTTTTTGTTTTATAAACATAACGTGTTTGTAAACTTTCTATTTAGTATTTTGTTTTTTGTAAAATTATTTTATTATGTTGCTTTATGTTATGTTATGTTATGTTATTTTATTTTATTATGTTGTGTTATATTATTTTGTGTTATTTTATTAAATTATGTTGCTTTATTTTACTTTATTTTGTTATATTATATTATGTTATGTTATGTTCTGTTGTTATATTATTTTACTTTATTTCATTTCGCCTTATTTCATTTTATGTTGTGTTATATTACTTTATGTTATTTAATATTATTATGTTGCTTTATTTTAAGTTATGTTATGTTGTGTTACATCATATTATGTTATGTTATGTTCTGTTCTGTTACATATTTTATTTTATTTTATTATCATGCTGCATGTAATGTTCTATATTTTATGTTATTTTATTTTAATAATAATAATAATAATAATACAATTTATTTGTATAGCGCCCGAATCAATAGTATTGCTCTCAGGCGCTTCACATAATGTACAAATAGTAGCTAAGATAAAATTATTATTAAAATAATTATATGTATATATGGATGCTAAAATATTATTAAGATATATATTATATATACACATACACGCACATTTATAAATATAACCCTATGCATGAAATAATAAAATAACATAGCAGAGTTACATTTAATATTCCTCAGTATGCTAAAATAAAAATTAAATTAAATAAAAAAGTATATGATTAAACATTATAATTATAATAACATAGCTCATCAGTCTTAAAAATATCATACTAAGATGCTAATAATTATACTAATTGCGTAATGAATATAAACTGTATAAAATATTGGTAAATGCATGTCATTAAAGTCCACATCACGTCACAGAAACGCTAATCTAAAAAGGTGTGTCTTAAGAAGTGTTTTATATTGTGGCTGTGTCTTTGCCGTCCTAACACTGTATGGCAGTCCATTCCACAGAACGGCTGCTGCAACGGCAAAACGGCGATCACCGTGAGTGTCAATAGCGGCAAAGACGCAGACCTCAGACGGCGATTGGGTTGACGACGTGACAATAGTTCCGCGAGGTAACACGGTGCTTGTTCATGCATTACCGAATAAACAAACAAAAGCACTTTATACGTCGGGCGCACACAAATCGGTAGCCAGTGCAGATGCTGCAGCACTGGCGTGATGTGGTCGTACTTTCTAGTACGGCTGACGAGCCGGGCAGCGCAGTTTTGCACACGTTGCAAACGCTGCAGCGTTGTCTGCGGAAGGCCGTATAGTAGTGCATTCGCGTAGTCGAGGCGTGCAGTGACAAGCGCGTGTACTAGGGTTTTGCACGCATCGCCAGTGATGCTTGACCGAATTTGCCCAATTTTTGTTTCTTTATGTTATATTACATTTTGATTTATTATGTTTCTTTATGTTATATTACATTATGTTATGTTCTGTTATGTTATATTACTTTATTTTTATTTCATCTTATTTCATTGTTATATTATGTTACTTTATTTTATTTCGCCTTATTTCATTTTATGTTGTGTTATATTACTTTATGTTATTTAATATTATTATGTCGCCTTATTTTAAATTATGTTATGTTACATCATATTATGTTATGTTGATATGTTCTGTTCCGTTCCGTTCCGTTCCGTTCCGTTCCGTTCCGTTCCGTTCCGTTCCGTTCCGTTCCGTTCCGTTCCGTTCCGTTCCGTTCCGTTCCGTTCCGTTCCGTTCCGTTCCGTTCCGTTCCGTTCCGTTCCGTTCCGTTCCGTTACATATTTGATTTTATTATCATGCTGTATGTTATGTTCTATATTTTATGTTATTTTATTTTATTACTTTTGTTTATGTTATATTATGTTGCGTTGCGTTGCGTTGCGTTGCGTTGCGTTGCGTTGCGTTGCGTTGCGTTGCGTTGCGTTGCGTTGCGTTGCGTTGCGTTGCGTTGCGTTGCGTTGCGTTGCGTTGCGTTGCGTTGCGTTGCGTTGCGTTGCGTTGCGTTGCGTTGCGTTGCGTTGCGTTGCGTTGCGTTGCGTTGCGTTGCGTTGCGTTGCGTTGCGTTGCGTTGCGTTGCGTTGCGTTGCGTTGCGTTGCGTTGCGTTGCGTTCGGTTGGGTTCGGTTCGGTTGGGTTCGGTTGGGTTCGGTTGGGTTCGGTTGGGTTCGGTTCGGTTGGGTTCGGTTCGGTTCGGTTCGGTTCGGTTGGGTTCGGTTGGGTTGGGTTGGGTTGGGTTCGGTTCGGTTGGGTTCGGTTCGGTTCGGTTGGGTTCGGTTCGGTTCGGTTCGGTTCGGTTGGGTTCGGTTGGGTTCGGTTGGGTTCGGTTGGGTTCGGTTGGGTTCGGTTGGGTTCGGTTGGGTTCGGTTGGGTTCGGTTGGGTTCGGTTGGGTTCGGTTGGGTTCGGTTGGGTTCGGTTGGGTTCGGTTGGGTTCGGTTGGGTTCGGTTGGGTTGGGTTGGGTTGGGTTGGGTTGGGTTGGGTTGGGTTGGGTTGGGTTGGGTTGGGTGGGTTGGGCTCGGCTCTGCTCTGCTCTGCTCTGCTCGGCTCGGCTCGGCTCGGCTCGGCTCGGCTCGGCTCGGCTCGGCTCGGCTCGGCTCGGCTCGGCGCGGCGCGGCGCGGCTCGGCTCGGCTCGGCTCGGCTCGGCTCGGCTCGGCTCGGCTCGGCTCGGCTCGGCTCGGCTCGGCTCGGCTCGGCTCGGCTCGGCTCGGCTCGGCTCGGCTCGGCTCGGCTCGGCTCGGCTCGGCTCGGCTCGGCTCGGCTCGGCTCGGCTCGGCTCGGCTCGGCTCGGTTCGGTTACTTTATTTTATTTCGTCTTATTTCATTTTATGTTTTGTTATATTAATTTATTTTTGTTCATGTTATTTAATTTTACTTTAATTTTATTGTCTTATTTTATTTTATTATGTTGCTTTATGTTATGTTATATTATTTTATTTATTATGTTGTGTTATATTATTTTATATTATGTAATTTTATTGTGTTGCTTTATGTTACATTATGTTATATTATATCACAATTATTTATGTTATGTTATTTTATTTTATTATGTTGTGTTATATTATTTTATGTTATTTTATTATATTGCTTTATGTTACGTTATTTTGTTATCATGGAGTTGGTAAAATATGAAAAACTTGACAAAGGTATGGCATGTAAACACTAAAAACACGTAAAATTGACAAAGTGGTGGCGGTGAAAAGATGAAAAAAGTTGTAAAATGGTACAAAGTTGGTACACCGAGTTTGTAAAATATGAAAAAATGACAAAGTTATGGCGTAGAATAGAAAAATATACTATTTTACTACAAGTTACCAGAATAACTTAGTTAAATTTGTGAAACACTACCTGTGTAACGCAATGAAACGGTGAAACGTAACGAAATGGAACGAGGTGAGTACACTGGCTCAGTGAAAAAAGAAAAGTTGGCAGGGTTATTGCGTGGAAACTTTAATTGGCACTAGTTTTTAGCGTTATCACTATGAATGAATGTGTAATTTGCAAGAAATTGTGTTACGGACCTGATGTGACCCGACATTATTACGGAAGTTGTGTTTTTGTCCCGAACAAAAACATAACAATTTTTGATCAGTTACACACATACGAACATACGCACATACGCATATACACACATACGCACATACGCACATACACATATACACACATACGCACACATACGCACACACGCACATACGCACATACGCACATACGCATATACACACATACGCACATACGCACACATACACACATACACACATACGAACATACGCACATACGCACACACGAACATACGCACATACGCACATACTCACATACATACACACATACACACATACGCACACATACGCACACATACGCACACATACACACATACGAACATACGCACATACGCACATACGCACATACGCACATACGAACATACGAACATATGAACATACGAACTTACGAACATACGAACATACGAACATACGAACATACGAACATACGAACATACGAACATACGAACATACGCACATACGCACATACAAACACACACACAGTTGACGGCTATAATATTAAGTCACGTGATCGATTCGCCGAATACGTATCCGACAGATGACTCCACCTATTCTTTCACCAAGTTTATAATTCGTCATCTATCCGCGAGAGGACGCTACATAACCCCTAACACCATTTTGGTGTAATAAAAAAAAATAAGACACACGAATTTGGCCAGTATTAGTTCGTGAATTATCCGTAAGGGGGCGATACTAATACACGACCTATCCGCCAGATGGCGACACTTTAAAAAATAAGATGCACGAATTTAGACTGTACTAGTGCGTGACTTGTCCGTAAGAGGGCGCCACTAGTACATGACCTACCCGCCAGGGACCGCCACTTAAAAAAATTCAGACGCACGATTTTTGACAGTACTAGTTCGTGACTTGTTCGTAAGAGTGCGCCACTAGTACACGACCTATCCGCCAGGTGGCGACACTGGTTCATGACATATCCGAATTTGTGTAGTTTTAGTTCGTGACTTGTCCACCAGGCGGTGCCTCTAGTGCATGATCTATCCGCCTGATGGCGCCACTAGTACACGACCTATCCGCCAGATGGCGACACTTGACCGGTGGAATTCCCCCCGGGGGAATTCCCCCGCGGCGCGGCAACCGTACGATAACCACATACTATACTAGTGGTGTGGAACACATCGACATTACCCCGGGCTGACCACATGTGCAAGCCCAACAATAAACGTATGGTCTCCAACAGCCTTTTCATGCATACTGGCTGAAATGCGTATATGGGTGTGGAAAGACATCATCTACCTGGGCCGACCACATAGCACGCCCGACAATAGAATGTGGTCTACGACAGCCAGTTCATGCATACTGGCATGGGAGTGGAACAGTCATCGTTTCCCTGGACCAACCAAATAGTCAACCCAAACAATATATGTGTGGTACCCAACAGGGTGATCATGCCTACAGGCACAAACGACCACAGTGAACCCACACAATATAAACATGGTGTCCTACAGTATGTTCATGCATACATGCATAAACACATCAACATGGGTGTGGAAACAACATCATCATCACCCTGGGCCAACCACAAAGTACGCCCAATAATAAATGTGTGTTCAACATCATGGCCATTCAAATAGCCAGGCATTAATGTAACCAGACATGTAGCATATATGGGTGTATCACGTCAACATCGACTTGTGCAACATTCAACATATATGGTGGTTCTAAATTGAACAATATGGGTATGGAAGAAATATTCTCATCCAGGATTGACCACCTATATATCCAATAAACACATGCAGGTGTAGTGTTTGTAAAGAAAGCAACGCATGGCACCAACTATTGTAGAAACCTAGTAGTTAGGTCGGCCCAATAGCATAGACTGTAGGGAAAAGAGATGAAGCAGGTTATCATGTACAGGAAGGATACAGATTCATAACAATGCCTGTGATAGGACACATACATTACAAATACAAAGAGCACATCTGATAATATAAAAGATTAGAACGCACGTTATTGAAGCATGGAGACGTGCTAACCATGTGTAGACTAGCAGGTTACTTGGTCCTGAAAAAATACATGGTGATTAGCTCCAAAACATATAAATATTAACGCCATGCCATATCTCAGTCAGACCTGCCGGCAGAAAGGTAGGGAAGAGTTGAGGTAATAATGGAATATGTGCATTTTGTAGGCACCATAATCAAACCAAGGTTTCAGGATATTACCTATTAAAATTGAGTTAGTATCAAAACACAATTAAAAAAATACTTAGCGAAATGACGCGGCAGATACCGCTGTTGACTAGAAGACTCCCTGTCTATGGAGTGAATTTTCCAACAATGTTGGGTGAAAAGTATTTAATAACAGCTCGACGCAGAGACCTGTAATACTTGGCCAAACCAAGTTCATTCAGATGCACGCCATCTGCTAAAAGATATTGTTGCCAGTTTTCCACAAGACCCTGGTGATGGTGGAATTGAATTGTGCGTGTGTACCGAGGACCGGCTGCATCAATTATCTGTTTCAACAACGTATTGTATGACACAACACGGTCATTAGAGTCAAATGGGCAGTGATACCTGCCAGTCGGTAATCTGCGGAAAATTTCCAAAATTACCACCTGTTTGACATGATAAAAAGATATAAATATACTCGCAGCAGTCAATACTCGCTCTACAAGACGTGCAATTGGGTAACCGGATGAAAAATCGTTCGTCCCAATATCAAGGAAGACAACATGAGGGCCCATGCGGCCAACCAAATGTGTATTTTGTTCCAAGTGAGCAGTTGTCATTCCTCCCAGCCCCAAGGGAGATACAATGACCATCGTGGCACAGTCCAAAATTGCGAGTTTCCTCCCGGTTCATAAACAACTGTAATCTCCGAACAAAGCTGTGTCCGTAAAACACTACGTTGACAGGGTAATATGCGGCGTTCATGCTAATTGATCAGACGCAATCATAATATTGGAAATTATTGCATAGGCCCATGATTGAGCTACATAGTATCGTCTAAACGTATTGAGTTTAGTTGTTGTTGCCCCTTTGGGCAAGTTAGTGTAGTAGCAACCGGTAATTTGTTAACGAAACAACGTTACTGCACAATCGCCAGGTGGCAATACGTGTAAAAAGGGGCGTAAAATGTACTTAGTAGATCAGCTGGACGGCGGTACTTAATAAAAAAGAAACCGTAGTCGTAAGCACCCGTACCGTCGTCGACTGGCGCAATTGAATTATCGATACCACGTGAACGCACGTAAGGTAAAATTAAAATGCAGGCACTCCAAGCAAACAATAAACTAAAATGGTTTGAAACTCGTGCGGTCATGAAAACACGAACAGCGTAGGCGTAGCAATGAACGAGACGTGGGGTCGTGGTAAAACTAAAATTGCGTCTGTGAGTAGGTGCAATCGAATAGATTACGATACAGCGTAAATGCAAGATAATATTTAAAACTCACCGTCTAAAGACAATCAACGCAACGGAGCACCCGTTTTCGCCACATATAAGACAGAGCGTCGCGCAGACGAGAGGAAGGGAAACGTCTGCAGGAGTCCGAAGAGTCAGTCGGTGGTGCCGTGGTGGATGTTGGCGTAGACGCTGTTTATCGCCAAATGTCGTCCAGTAAAGTCACCAGGCGTCGACGACGTTCGGTGGCCGGATGTTTGTGTAGAACGTGTAAAGACAATCAACACAACGTCGCACCCGTTTTCGCCGCTGAAGACAGAGCGTCGCGCAAACGAGACAACAGCAATCCGAAGATGGACGTCTCAGACTCAGTCGCTTGCGGATGTTTGTTTTGACGCTGTCTAAGTGTCTACCACCAAAAGTTGCCCAGTAAAGACACCATACGACGACGTCGTGCAGCTGCCGTATATAGAATTCCATAGGAAAAAGTCTGCGAAAAGTAATAATATGCAAAGGAAAACGGGTTGCAACAAGCAAACAAACGTCCTCCCTAGCTGAGAGATGAGTTTGGACTGCTTATCCCAAGCTCAGATACCGGGCAGTGATTAATGATTGTCACTGCCCAGCTAACCCAAGTTGGGGTGCTGACCTGTCTGCAACCCCGTCTGCGGTATCCCCAAGGGATAACTATCCAGCTTAGCTGAGGCAACATCAAAGGTGGCAGCATTGTCCAGCTGTGCCTGGTCAATGTTTATGTCTCAGTGCCTTGGGTAAAATGTCTTTAATTCATGTTGGATTAAATACCTATTTTGTGTATGGCTAACTTATTTTAGCGCGTTTACGGTACCGGGCAGCGGCAGACGAAATTGCCGTCGACATCTGCGTGTTTGTTTTATGGATTTTCTTCGTTAGAGGAATGCAACTGATTTAATTTTATGACGTTGTGTATGTATATGTATGTAAGACAAGTGAGGAGAAATTTGGCGGCTGCTGCCAGTCGTTTTCAAAGTTAGGTCAATCCAACCCGGTCGCCTGGCATCCGTGCTGTGTCTGGGACTGTCCCACCGAATCGACTGGACCACTGTTTCAGTTCCGGTCAATTCAAAGGGTAACAAAAAGACAGCTTACTGATACTCTCTTTCACTGTACTGTTGCTTCAAGCGTATGAGGAACCGTGTGGCATATTGCTCTCGCGATTTTATTGTAAACCGACGCGTAGGGCACTTTTAGCGAACCCGTTGACTCTCTGTTATGACAGCTGAACCAACAGACGACTCCGCGACGTATTACTTTTCCAAAGTGCAGATATAAGTTGGGTTGTGATTGGTTGCAAGAACCAAGATGGGCCCGTTCATGGTGTCGGTGGTTTAGCTAGATTTTCCCACTTTAAGACCATTTTCTGAGGAAACCACCAATGTGAAAAATGTGATTGTAGATGCAAAAGATTAGCTTGTGTAAACTCTTTTAGGTGTATAACACCAAACTGTTGCCTTTTTTCACTTTAAATAAGCGTCACTATAATGTGACGTTTCATAGCGTTGATGTTTGCTCTCTTATTTCATCTTTAGTTCTGCTGTGCAGTTTATCGTTAATTTATTATTTTAGTGTGTGGAAATACGTTTTAGTTTTACTGATTTATTTTAATTTAAAATAAACACATGGTAAACCAAAGTTTATGAGAATTCCACACAATTTACTGGTTTAAAGCTCACTTAAACAGTTAAAGAGTGTGTACACATATTTTACTGTGTAATCAAACAACTCTTATGGACATTGTGACATGTTTTATTTGTTTAACTAACATCTTAGTCAGCTAAAAATAGTATCCATACAATAATATCTGGAAGTGTAAATTTAATCAGAAAGTTACATTTGTGGTAGTTTTACCGCTAGCTTTAAATATTCATACTATACATGTTGACGGTTTTAGTTGCATTGATTTCCATTCAAAAATGTCATGCATTCTTTTCAATGGTTTCCGATGGTCTGTGTGCAATATAATGCATCATCATCATACTTACCACCAAAACTCTAATAAAGTATAAATATATTATTTCAATTGAAAAAACTCCTAATTATTTGGACAGACACCTTTTCAGTACAGTGTTATAATATTAGTTTTACTATTTCTGAAATTGAGAAAATGACTGATAAACAAGAACAACATTAGTGAAAATATTGTTCATGGCTCCAATAATGGTTTATTGTAGTATAATGTCTTACTTGGGAGCTTAATGTCGAAGAGTACGACATTTCGATCCGTCAGCTACGGACCTTATTCACGTACTGGTGTCACGTGTGTTGCCTCAGATTTCGGCGGGATAATTTGATTGTAGGTGGCAGGCAGATGGTATCCCTGATCTCTGTTCATGGTAGGGGCTCTCTGTCTGATGTATATGGCCTCCTTCACTTTTCTCTTGTGCCAATTGGATTCACGCATACAACTGCACACTGCATTCTTCGACAGGATTTTCACCTTATCAGCTGATGTTTGGACGTCAACCACGTCTGCCAGTCGATCATCTGCTGAACGTCCATGACGAAGAGGGAAATGATGGTGGCTGTAGTATTGGAGAGTGGGTTGAAGCGCACCAAAACACATATCGCAATGGCATTTCACATGGCAGCAAGGAATACATAAGTTGCAGCAGCGGCAAGGCAGGCACACTACAACAAGACGGCCAGAGACAACCCAATTCCGGTCGGAGCGACAGTCTTGAGGAAGAGGCATCATCTTGGGCGACACAAAGTCCAAGATGACTGAGTTGCTACTCCATATACTGTAGTTGCCAGACCAGACTTCAATGTCTACACGGTGCAGTTGTCAGATGGCTCCGGGCCATCAAAGAATGTCACCAGGCGGGAATGGCAAACGATCCACACTGAACCAGTCATCGACGTGGAGGAGACCGACTCTGCACCAGACGACGACGTCGTTGGCGATGAAGGTCGCCTTGACGATTCCATCAAGACCATGCCAAGGCGGTCCACGAGATCAACCAAGGGGCAACATTCTACCCGCGAGCATCTGCTAAAGTCCGCTATGTCCGGCACTACAGCGGAGGCCATGGTGAACACGTTAGCACACCAACATGCGCCTCCAACATTTGAAGATATGGGGCGGGCAATGGCAGCACTTGGTGCTAGCCTTGGACAGATTTTACAGGACAGTTGACTCAAGGCCAATGTCCACGGAACACCTTAGTCTTGTTTAATGTTGTTAGTAAATCGACTATATTACACTATATATATTTAGCGTTAAGATCGCTAGTTATAGATTGCCTTGTTTCTGTACTTTAGATACGTCCGATGTAAATCACCGGGACGGTGATCCTTTAGAGGAGGGATGTGTGTAAATGTGTAGAATTGTGATAACATTATAATATCATGATACAGTGGTACAGGCTCCCAAACGGCCAGAGCGGCCGCTATTACTTTCTGGTTACTGTAGCCTTCCTGACAGGGAGTAGCGCGTCATCGGTCGGGCCATGTGGAAGGAACGCCAGACTTGAAACGCCTGCCTGCGGCTGAGCCACGCAGATGGACAGCGACGTAGACAGCGGCCGGTCACCTATAATATTATAGTTCAGAGTTGACAGCTAGGTCTAAGTGTAGCGTGTGGAGGGAACCACTAGGTATGTTGATTGTATCACAAATGTCGTGAATGTAATTAGTTTGACTAATCACAAATGTCGTGAATATAACTAGTTTGACTAATGTTATTGCTATTAGTTGTATTTGTATTTTATTAGTCTTTGTAAACGGTATGTTGATATAACATGCGTTTCTGGAGTATTTGTAAACGGTTTATGGATATATCATGGCTTTTTCTTTATAATAGTCTGTGTAGATGATAATAGTCTATGAATGATGTTGAGATAACTGAAATAATATGCGTTCGTGCATTACGTCGTGTACTACGTCAATATATGCGTCAATGTCATTATATGTTTAGGTAACTGTGTGTAACGTACATTAGTTTTATTGTTACACCACGTATAGGTGTCAATTATACCAGTCAATTACATCCAAATAAACAGTCTCACATCGTCTGTGTCTTGAGTCTGTCGTTCAACACCACGATCCCTTACATGAACACATCAGAATTAATTCCCTGTACCGATCACTACCACAAAACGTTTATCGCCAAGTTAGTGAGCAAAGCCAGCCGGACTGTCAGTGGCAACTGTTCATATGACAATCGTCTGTCTTCCCTGCTTTGGCACCATATTATGTAGCACCATGCACCAATACAACAGGTCATGATTGATCAAATCAAAATCAGATGTATTACCAACAGGTTTCACTGGGAGAAGCAAATGCATGGCTTGGGAAACATGTAATGTTTTTGCGGTGTAGTGTCTGTTGCGCTTGTGTACAATCTAGTTCTACGAAACTCCAACCTGAGAAGTATGGTGTGCCATATGGCCGGGGGGAGTTCATAGAACGACGTGAACTGCACCAGATAGTTCTTCATGCAGAAGAGAAGATATATGCCTAGCGAATAAAGTACTAACGTGGAGATTAGTCGGGAGGGGATATCGTGCATCCCCGGGAAATGTACTTTTAATGGGTGTCACTAGAACGGAAAATAAGTAGACGATTTGCTATGTTAATAAGTCCGCAAAATGTCCCACGTATCATTGTTAAATAAATTAGTGCCATAATTATTGAAAAACAATCTTGGCCAATATTACACATAACTGCACAAACAAGGTATCCATGCCAATGTCTACAGGATCAAAGATCACTAAAAGACCATAGCTGAATTAACGTGTATCATTGGCATGCTATGCAAATTCTGGCCAGCATTACCAAAAAATGTAACTTTTTCGTATCTTGGCCAATATTTCAGGTAAGTTGAGAGGATTGACATAAGAAATTGATCAATTCAAGGTATTATAAATACAGACATTCCACTAAGTGCACTTATCAACTAATTTACTGATCGAGGTAAGTAGCTAGCCAATATGATCTATCCTGATCTGCCCGGCCTCAACATCCCAGGTTACACGGTAATAATTGTGAGAAGTTCTGACAATTATTATCTTTATCTCAGAACATCATTCACCATTGAGTAATGTGATAAAATATTACACACAAGTCTGGCTGACAATAAAGTTGATAGCTGAGGGAAAGGAACCAAAATTGTGTTGTGAATTTTAATAGTGTCACAATGTTGGGATGTGAATGTAACCACTCTCAATGCATGTTAGGCATATGTAACATAACAACTAAGACAGTTTGCCAGTAATAACTCACTGCAGAAACACACATCGTCACTACCCCGGCAATTATATACAAACTGGGGGCAACATACGTGGGGTCAAATGCATTGAAATATATTTAAATCCAAATATCTTTTAATATCTTTTCAAGCCAAACTTGTTTAAAACAATAAAAGTATGTCAAATACTTTTTCAAACACCTTTATTATCAGCACATATCACTATAATAGGTAAAAGAAAAACATTATATATCGATATCAAGATTCTTCATCTTCTATTCTACTCATAAGCATAACTAGTGACACGCTGTAACAACTGATTAAGAAGCAGGTGTACAGGTAGTATTTAAATCGTCTCCTTGGATAAAAAAAAATGTTAATTGATCTCTGATGATAATAAGCCAACACCAGTTGTGACATCAACACATTGAATAATAAGCCAGGAAGCTAACAGACCCTTGTAAAAAGGTATACCCTTCTGGATGAGAGGAATAATATACATACATGAATCACAATCGAAGGTTTGTATACATAAATCAAGCAATCATTTTTCAGCAGTCTTACACAATATAATAATATATTAGTAGTACAGTGTAGATATAAACATTCAATTCAAAATGTAATAATATGCAAGAGGTCCCAGGATCAACCCGGCATAAAGGAACGTAATAGTAGCACATGCTAGTTTCGTGTCCATCCAAACCAGGTTTAAAATTCTGATAACAAATGTCCTTTTAATGATCTAGACACCCTCACATTTTATCAAGGCTTGGGACTTGCATATCCGCTCACAAAAGAGACATTAAGATGATATACATTGTTTCATCAGTTTGTACAGTATTTTTTAATGATCTACACACCCTCACATTTTATCAAGGCTTGGGACTTGCATCTCAACTCACATGACAGACATAAAAGTGTGATATACATATTTCATCAGTTTATTTGGATTCATTTACTGTTCAGTTTAAATATGTAAAACTGATGTTGCTCAGCAAAATGCCACACACAGAAACACCACAGGTGAAATGGGATGTTCTAACATACCTGGGGCAGAAGTATTTGGTACTCAAGTATATTTTTGAAGTACTCATGCTTGTAAACTCATAACACTAATGGGCAATGTACACTCATTGTACTTAGACTGTATGAGTACATTACATGTACTTTTTCGAATCGAAACAGGCATCTCGAATCTGATCCAGCTTAAATTCAAGGTGTGTGAGTTAGAGATGGCATGTTTAAAGCAGTAGCTTCAACTTGTACAAAGGATGCATTTTACTGGCGATACAGTGGATTATGGATTATTAACACCGACACCTATTAACAGCCTAACCCTTACCCTAATCCAACTACCACACTACACACCAAACCAACTTCACCACCAAGTGCCAAAAGCCCAACATCCAATCATGCAAATCCAGTGCACAAAACCAGACATGGGTTCTAACATAGAAAACTTAGCAGTATTACATAATAGTTACTTTTAAAAAGTGCAACAAATCCGTTTCTAAACTACATTAAAAACTACATTACTAGATAATTAACACATTATTGATAAACAATTACATTTTCATAACTGTAATATTATATCTCCGTAACTGCAACATGAATACCATAAAATACCTGGGACATATATGAAGAATACATATAGAATTTAGAGACTACCATAATATATCACAAGATATAATAAGTAATTGTCTGTCACGCGGTACGTGCAAATACCAGGTACATATCATAATTGTAACATTTCTACAGTGCTTACATCCTTGACAATTTAAAGTCAGAGCACAACAAACAAAATCATTCGGCGTTATCAAAAATGGGCACAAGCAAATGTTGTCAGTGCAGCATAGAGCCGCCGAATATTTATGATGATGAAAAAGCAATTTTAAATGAATATGTTTTGAGGCTTTTATAAAAGGTGTCTATAGTTTCAGAAGACTTACAAACACCAGGTATATATATAAAATAGATATAGAATATACGGACATAATATAGACAGATATAATGTATCATAAGGTATAACCAAAAAGTAAGGTAAGTATAGCGCAGTATCCGGTCCTCAGAACTACTCAAAGTGTTTTTATACTTTTCCTCCCTGGCAGATCTATTCAATGGAACACTGTCCCAACTTCTCTGGGAAGTATCCAGTCATATGCTACAATTAAGGCACGAAGGCCACTCATACACATATCCACCACTGTCTACAGCTAGATGCTCATTTATACAGCTGAGTGAACTGGAGCAATGTCAAGTGAAAAAACTTACCCAAGCTTTTAACACCGCAGCAGAGGATTCAAACCTGGGTTCTCTGAGTCAAGAGTCTACCACCGATCCATTGCGCACTATCATAAGTAATTGTTAAACGAACCCTTCAATACTAATTCATGTATATAATAACAAGCAGCTGAAATAACATTAAAATAAACCTATACAACAAGCTAATACATAACAGTTACCCAATGTCTGCTCGTGTTACATGCAATCTTTACGATGCAGGGTGCCAACTGTGTTTGAGTGGCGACATCTATGTGATTCAAGTGATGCTATCTACTGAATCATGTTACCGCTATGTTGTGTTCATTCATTTATTTTAATTTTTATGATGATAGTCGGTGAAAAATGTTCTGTATATTACCAGGACTCAATATCAGTTATGTTAGTGAGTAATTAATGTGGGTCACTAGACTTAGCACTATTTGTTAATCTATTTCCTTCGTGGGCCCCCTAAATGCCGCCTGTTTTGTCAGTCAGTAATTACCCGTCTTTGCCTATCATGCGCCAGGATTGAAGACATGCAGGCAGGTCACTGGCTAAGCCCTTACAATTATAAAATTATTGTATCAGATAATATATTACATAACTAAATGAGTTGGGGGTTTTGCACGCTGTGCTTATGTCATACACTGTACTTTGCATTACTAGCATTGAACTTCTGTCAGTTGGGCAATTCTAGCGTGGCACAAGATCGATTGTATCGACAACGATCTTCATGTATAAGGTGTCATCCTTCAAGAACCGCGAGTTCTGTAGGTCGTTGTCTGAGATGAACATTGGGCAGCCGGACGCGATATTCATCTCTGTTGAAGGGCGCCTGAAGCTCGAGCTTGTCGGGTCGTGGCGGAACGTGTCCGAGAGGTCACGACGAGCTGGTGACTGGTCAAGCAGGCTCAAGGTGACCTTCTGGTGGAATGGCCATTCCAGCAGCGCATCGTACTCTCCACGCATGAGAACGAAAAACAGAGATAGATGTGTACCCTTACCCATGCCATCGCCATTCGGATAGACACGCCCACACATCTTGTAACCATAGCGACTGGTGTAGAAGGGCTGGCTGTACAGGGACATGACCTGCAACAGCAACAGATGACAACTATTCAACTTATTCTACAAGCTATAAAACAGCCACACCTGGATACATCTATCGAATACAATACAATACAATACAATACAATACAATACAATACAATACAATACAATACAATACAATACAATACAATACAATACAATACAATACAATACAATACAATACAATACAATACAATACAATACAATACAATACAATACAATACAATACAATACAATACAATACAATACAATACAATACAATACAATACAATACAATACAATACAATACAATACAATACAATACAATACAATACAATACAATACAATACAATACAATACAATACAATACAATACAATACAATACAATACAATACAATACAATACAATACAATACAATACAATGCAATACAATACAGTACAATACAATACAACAATTTTAGTGTCTGTTGACTAGCAGAACATGTCCTTCACGTTTGTTCAGACAATAAATGAAAAACACAACAGTAACAAGTTCTTACACAAGGGTAAGGCAATATCTAATATCACATCACATTTACACCACACCCATAAGATGTAAGTAAACCACAGGTGACAGGAGGAGAATATCGATTACAAGTAAAGTGTTATGGCATAATTAGAGGATCTATTCTCCCTATGCTTAATATTCACTGTGATAAATTTCACCATATATGTGCTTTTCTTTGGCTGGTACTTACTACTAGTAGTACAAAACAACAGATGTAATTAACACAACTTTATTCCAGGCCGACTCTCTCCGCCTAGTCGCCAGGTGGTAGCACTACCCACGATCTGACATCTTCCACTTTTAGTAATTATTGTCATTCTTCAATGAATAATTATTGTCATATGAGTAATTACTGTCATTCTTCAATGAATAAGTCGCAGCAATCTGCTAGATAACCACGTTGCAAGCAACATCGTTCGGCCTTGACCATTCTCGATCGCTTCGTAGCTTGCAACCGCGTTGCATAAAATAAACCACCCTTAACATTACCTGAATGATAAGGTGACGTATTAGCGGGACAAGTTTCTATATATTTTAATAATACAGATTTGTTTGATTAAAATGAGGCTTGATTGTATATCTCATTGAACTGACCCTGTTCTGAAAGGCATCTTGCTTGCGGCGTGCGTAGTCCGTCACCTTCCACAGGAGTACTCCCTCGTAGTTTGCTGTCTCAAGACACTGGAAGCGTACATCCATATCAGCGAGACGTATGTCGTGTACTCCAACCTGCTGTGAAGTCGCTTCCATTTCCCTCAGTGTCTCGCCTACGAATGAAATGCATCTCAAGTAAAGTTTGTCTGACGATTTTCCATGACTGTTGCAAGTTACACAATACTCGATATTAGCACTGGCAATGGACACTTTCAAGCTGTCAGGCCAGTTTGGGTCACTAGTTTTCATAGTTAACGACGAGACAGACGGATTTCAACTGAACTCGTCTCCAGACACTGGAAGCGCACGTCCATATCTGCAAGATGTATGTAATATACTGGACAATCAATATTGTAACTGCAATATTCATAATATGTGATTGAACCATGAGTTTGTTAAATGAAAACTTTATATTTTATTCATTACATTTTAATCAATATTTTAACTCTTACAATAACCTTTAGACTGATATTAAGTCTACTGTCATGAGTGTTTATCTATATGACAATTATAGTTTAAAGATA
>OZ024856.1:19980690-20125690 GCA_964017155.1 Oasisia sp. SBJ-2009
AAGATTGAATAGTATAGAAGATATACCAGTGCTTGTAAACTGGCAGCCATCTTGGATTTCTAGATGACATCATCAGTATATGAACTTTGATCTGACACAGATAGATGTGTCTCCAAAATACCCAGCGATAGACACCTTCACGACTAATTTGGAGTAAATAGTTAAGGAGATATGCCAGTTTTAGGGTTACGGCGGCCATCTTGGCAGCCATCTTGAACATTACCATTATGAATACGATATTAACATAATACTTAGTTCTAATGGATAGCTTGACCCCTAAAACCTAGGTATAGAGACAAAAATCACCTTCCTAGGGTGAATAGGTAGGGAGTTATGGTCATTTATAGATAATGGCGGCCATCTTGGACGCCATCTTGAATTTCTCAAATTGCTCAAGGGTGACAACATGTCATCAAGCAGTTTCTGAAAATAGAGACACTTGGCTACCAAAATCAACAGTAAAAAAACTTAATACAACAATGCAAGGTTAAGGGGAAAATGGCAGTTGGCTCCCAGACTATTATTTCTGTCGCGTAACAAGAAGACAGATATTATCCACAACAACAAAATTGCTCATATACATACTTTTTTAGTTAAACTAATTTTTGTGTACACCATGATGAACATTTAAAAATTCGGGCACAAGATTTGTAATAAGAGAAACATACACACAATGTGTATAATAATGAAGAGCAAGAACAATAAGCGGACCCTGGCGCATGCGTATCTACGTTCAATGCAGGAGAGATTTTGACGATGGAGATTCGTGATGCTGGAGCATTTTGGTAATGATTTCACCATGATATCATTGATGCGGCCAACTCTAGCAGAAGTATGATCCGTGTACATAGCGAAGACTATTTCAAAATTGGTATGTTTGGTGTATAGGGAGGAGATGGAGTGCAATTAAGGTGTAGATATGCGATGGGATATAACAATGCTTGGCCACAGTGTCTGCAGTAGCATGGCATGTGTGCCCTTGGTAATTGCGACATAACCTCATATCCATACACCAAAGCCAAGATCAATGCACTATAAAAGCCTTGCTCACTGAATATTTCCCATGTTAATGATCCGGGAAAGTGGACGCGATGCAGGCCGATTTGATGATGACGGCACAGCCACCGGGGACAACCATGGAGTCTGCCTGCTTCATATTCTTCATCAAGAAGAAGAAAAATCCCAAAGTTAAAGCCCTGCCTCCAATATCTACCAACCTGTTCCGGCATATTATGTGGGCCAATCTGCAGGTGGACAGCTGCTGTGCAAAGCAGACCAGCAGAAAGCAGACTAGCAAGCCTCACCTGACGAGTTAGCCGATATCACACAGTTCGGTTAGGAATTCTGGGATGGCGTCCCAGCTCCTATTATTGCTTAGGCTGACCTAGGTTTACCATACATCTGTGATGTGAGTTACTGTGAGTATAGAGTGCAGGGCAAGAAATGTAACACTGAAGCTGCGACAAAGAATATCTTTCGTGCATATCGTACAACAACTGCTCTGACGAAGACGGCTGCTGCAATATGTCACAGAAGAACAATAGGCTGAATACGAGGAGGGTATCGAGATGGAGAATGCTGAATATAATAATTTGGAGGATGAGAGGACGAAGATATAGACGAAAGGTGTGGAGTGCATGAGGATGCTGATGGTGGCTTTGTTGATCCTGATTACCACTATGATGAGTAGGAATAGTAAACTGATTATTATGAAGATTTATACGTATTATCTGTACTTATTAAGATGACATAAATATCATGCTGATAGCTAATTGTGTTAAGCTATCTTTTGTCTGTTGTCATAATCATTCCTGGTAAAATATCTACAATGTCTTTCATAAATAATTACTTAATGCAAGAATTTCCCTCAGAGAGAAATCAGAATGCCAAAATAAGTAATTATATTTGAACTAAATACTATGTGTAACATGTATGACTACGTGTTTCAAATTATTTAAATTAAGACTGAATACGCTTTTCTCATGAACAAATGTGTCAAGTATTCCAAATTTGTCTATTCATATTCATGAATAAACTAAAACATCATTTCATCGAAGTTTCCATTTGTTGTCCGCCGAGAAGTCAACTTTGACTTTTAACTGACCTTTGGCATCTGATCTTGACCTTAAACTGAAATTTAACATAAGAAATGGATTCTGCATACCCACATACCCCTTAAAAATGTGTTGCACGTAGACAAGTGGTTCTAACGTATTTTTTAAGATCTTGAATTTATGTACATTTCCAGAGTTGCTCATAGTTCCACTTGGGCAGTCAAGTTGAATTTGGTCTAGGACCTGATTGAGTCCAAATAAAACAAAACGTTCATAGGATAAAACAATAACACATTCACTATTGAACACATTTGACTGTCAAACGGATAAGTTCTTAAATGTATCACTATGCGATCAACTTTGGGTGCGTTGAGAGATATGTTCCTCTGAATGAATTTCACTGACATTTTAACACAGTTGTTTTCTTACCCAACCTCACCTTTTTAGTCTCACCAGTCTGCGGCGTTGATTTCAAATAATGTTCTCACCATATAACATTTGGCCATTATATATATATATATATATATATATATATATATATATATATATATATATATATATATATATATATATATATATATATATATATATAATTTGGTTGTTGCCGTCAAGTTAATTTGTGTTTAATCATAATAGTCAAGTTGCTATAACGACGACCTTGCTGTAAACTTTTTTTTATGAAAATGTATTTTATATAATTAGGAGAGCAAAATTAGTTTGGTTGCATCTTGGGCAACCTTGAGCATTTCTCAGAATTCAAGATGGCGGTCTCGGCCATCTTGAATTTGGGTAAATGTTCAACCTTTGATCTCGATGACATAGAGGGTCGTGTAATACCTCTTTTTAAGGGTTGCCCAGGATGGGAAGTCCATTTCCGGAGTTAGTTTTTGAATATATGGTGTCAACGTCAAGGTCGAATCAGAGGTCAAATGTCATGTTTACTTGTAAAACCTTTAATATTTCTCAGAATTCAAGATGGATGTATATATTAAGGAAATAAAACATATTTGAATTTTATTTTATTTTTGTCAGCCATTTCGATATGCAAGTATATAATATATGACAAGGAAATTAAGAGTATATTTATTCATCATCGACTCTTGGCTCCCCTTCATCGTCTTCGATATCCATCTGCTTGCTGATGAAAGGACAACAGCAGATGTCTCCTCCCTCGCATTTGCAGTAGTCCGTGCACGAAAGGCCTGCGCTGTTGCAACTGCAGCATGTGCCACTGCATGCTTTGCACTCTGCAGTGCAGCTAGAGCTAATTACATCCAGGAGTGCTTGGGGAGCAACTGGCGCTGTTGACATTGCCAGTGTGATGGCGGAGCTTTCGCTTTCGATGCTCCAACCGAAGTTGGCAATATTTCGAGATTCTTCAGGTAGTACGCGGCCTTCCCCAGTAGCATTTTAAGATGAACTCGGAGCACATGCAGCTGCAGGTTGGCATCACTCGGTGGAAGTTTCTTTAGTGGCGGAGGTTTCTTATGGCCACGGTAGAAGTGAGCACGTGCGTCATTCGTTGTTGTACATCCCTTCTGTCCGTAGAGGGGTAAGAACAATGTGTATGCTGTCTCCTGGAGCTGAGCGTGGGTCATGCCAGGCTGTCCGAGTACTTAAGAATGGTTCATCGGTTGTCGATTTCTTCAAAGAGTTCGCTGATATTCTGGACATATACGCGACCCTGCCTGATGAACTGGTTATTGTTGGTGATTTTAATTTTCATTTCGACATTAACACTGACGTTCATGTAAGACGCTTCCGTGACATGTTGGATAGTCACGGCATGACACAGTATGTGGAAGTAGCAACACACCAAGAAGGTCACATTTTAGATTTAATTATCGCTCGCAGTTATTCCTGCGTGATGGACACTGTCGTGGCTGACCTCATTTCAGATCACTGTGCGGTACATTGCCAAATTGCAATGCGCAAACCTCCTTTTCGAAGGGAACTAAAGACTTACCGCAAGATGAAAGCAATCAATTTGACTTCTTTTTCAACAGACATTGAGAATTCTGACTTATACTCAAGTCAGGAACGATCATTAGAGGAGAGTGTAACGCAATACAATGACGTTCTTGGTGACCTTCTTGAAAAACATGCACCGTTGAAAACTAAATGGCTCACTATCCGCCCTGCAGCACCTTGGGTCAACGACGACATTCTGTCAGCGAGGAAGGAGAGACGAAGGATGGAGCGGCGATGGAGGCTGTCCAGGTTGACGGTCGACCGGGAAATCTTCATGAACCAAAGAGACATCGTTAAGAAGATGCTCTATGCTGCCAGGTCCGAGTTCTATGCCAACCGAATTAAGGACCAGGCTGGCAACCCAAAAGCCCTTTTCCGGACCGTGGGTTCTCTGTTGCAAACAAAACGTCTGCCAACATTGCCTAATGAGCACCTGGGACAATTGCTAGACGAATTCAGCACCTATTTCATAGACAAAGTTGATATAATCAGACGCGACCTTGATAACGTTGACAAATGCGTATTTATGCGTCCCGATGAGCCCTGTGGTATTTCCTCGTATCTGTCATCTTTCATGCCCACAACAACCGACGAGATCACCAAATTGGTCAGCAAATCAGCCTGTAAATCGTGCAAGTTGGATCCGATTCCTACTCATTTGCTGAAGAACAACTTATCCAGCCTTGCACCGGTCATCGCTGATATTGTGAACACGTCGATTGCGACAGGAGTATTCCCTTCAGCCTTTAAAAAGGCTCTCGTAACTCCGTTGCTGAAGAAAACAACGCTCGATGCAAACGAAGTCAAGAACTATCGTCCAGTGTCAAACCTGTGTTTTGTGTCAAAAATCGTAGAGAAGGTCGTTGCTGTCCGTTTCTCTAAACATTTGTCAGACAATGATCTATATGAGCAAATGCAATCTGCTTATCGTCCAAACCACAGCACAGAGACAGCACTGCTGAGAGTACGCAATGATTTGCTGTGTATACTTGATGAGCGCAAGGCAGCCATACTAGTGCTGCTAGATCTATCAGCAGCATTCGATACGATCGATCACACAATCATGTTAACCCGCCTCAGAGATCGGTTTGGTATTACTGCAACATGTCTTGCGTGGTTTGAGTCGTACTTGGAAAACCGAAGTCAACGTATACAAATGCACGGCAGATTATCAGCGGAACGTCCAGTGGTGTTCGGTGTTCCGCAAGGTTCCGTTCTCGGCCCTCTCATGTTTATATGCTACACTGCTCCACTCGGTGATATCGCACGTCGACACGGGATAAACGTTCACCTGTATGCTGATGACACCCAAATGTATCTCGCGTTCAGTCCGCACTCAGACGAAGACACAATCCAGGCAGTCACGCGCATCCAAAATTGTGTCGCAGAATTACAAGATTGGATGAATATAAATAAACTGAAATTCAATGCTACAAAAACAGAAATTATTGTGATGTGCGCGCCACATATAAAGACCAAACTTTCTATGCCGCACATAGAACTTGGTGATACCGTTGTGCCAGTGTCCACTGTTGCCAAGAACATTGGCGTTTTCTTTGATGATGCTCTAAGCATGAACAACCAAGTGCAGCACATTTGCCGTGTAGCGTATTTCTATATCCATTGTATTGGAAAAATCCGAAACCTTCTCGATCGGAAAACAGCAGAAATCATGATCCATTCTTACGTTACGTCTCGCCTTGACAACGGAAACTGCCTGCTGTACGGCATTTCCGACCACCTTCTTACAAAACTCCAAAGAGTACAAAACGCTGCTGCCCGGCTCATAACCAAAACGAGGAAACACGATCACATCACTGCTGTTTTAATCAATCTTCACTGGCTTCCGATCAAACAGCGGATCGAGTATAAACTGTTACTGTTGACGTTTCGAAGCCTTCACGGACTAGCTGCGCCATACCTTAGCGACCTACTAATTCGCTACGAACCGACCCGTGCGCTACGCTCCGCGGATGCCCACCTGCTGGAGGTTCCTCGATGCCGACTGCGTACGCAGGGAGAAAAGGCATTTTCAAGTGCTGCTCCACGGCTCTGGAACAATCTGCCGCTTGCCATGCGTGCAACAAACTCCCTCAGTTCTTTCAAGAAGCAACTGAAGACACTTCTATTTAAAAGAGCATTTTCACTTTAAAAGAACAATCTATTAATATACGAACATTTTTAATATGTACTATTTATCAACTATTTTATTATTTATTTATTTTTTATTGTAATATAATTAACTATTATTTAGTTTTAATATCTACTATTTTTAATATCTATTATTTATCAACTATTTTAGTATTTATTTTTTACATTGTAATATAATTAACTATTATTTATCACTATGAGTATTTTAGTATTATTATTAAGATTAATATTATTTATTTATATTGAAAATGTTTGTTTTTACTGATCTATTTATTTTACAATTACGTCTCTATTTTTTATTTTTCTAGGTAATCTGTATATTCATGTCAAGTGTAATGCGCCTCTGAATGGTTTTATTACTAGATATATGGCGTAGATAAATACTGTATTTATTATTATTATTATTATTACTTGATCGAGACCTGGTATATCTATCTCTAGGGGCTTGAGCGCTGACTTTTTTCCTTTTCCAAAGAGGTACGACACTGTATCGCAGCCTGACAGTGCGTGGATACCGAGAAGTTGACTGCACTTTCTGGGGCCTAACCGCTTAAACAGTTTCGTTGATGTCCAATACATCGCCATTCCATTTTTTCCATTTGAATGTTGGCGACAACTGGCATCCTCGATGTCCAGTACACCAAGAGAACGAAGACGTCGGTATCATCACTGAGGATTCGGATGGTCTGGGCGCCCTCTGCCACCGCTTTCAATCCGTTTTGTGTGTATGTTTTCCGTACTTATAGAAGGAAATGCGTAGTTTCTCAATCTGTTGAATGACCTTCATTCTATATTTGCAACTAAATTTCACATCAGATACGAAAATATTGTTAACTATAATAATATTAGACAGTACTATTAAATGAAAAATGATATTACTGCTGAAGGCCGAGGCTTTGGTGAAAGGCGTACTAGCTGGTATCAGGCGTCCGATTAGAGAAGCTACGTTTGAGACAGGCTTATGCAAGAGGGCAGCATGAATTCCTGCTCAAGTCCCAAATGCCAGTCCCACAAATATCAGTCCACTGCATGACGTGTGAGAACTGTTTTGGATGGTGGCACTGTTGGCGGTCGGTCGGTCGGTCGGTCGGTCGGTCGGTCGGTCGGTCGGTCGGTCGGTCGGTCGGTCGGTCGGTCGGTCGGTCGGTCGGTCGGTCGGTCGGTCGGTCGGTCGGTCGGTCGGTCGGTCGGTCGGTCGGTCGGTCGGTCGGTCGGTCGGTCGGTCGGTCGGTCGGTCGGTCGGTCGGTCGGTCGGTCGGTCGGTCGGTCGGTCGGTCGGTCGGTCGGTCGGTCGGTCGGTCGGTCGGTCGGTCGGTCGGTCGGTCGGTCGGTCGGTCGGTCGGTCGGTCGGTCGGTCGGTCGGTCGGTCGGTCGGTAACCTCACATGATTGTGGATGTTATATGTATATATTTTACAGTAATATGTACTAAATCATTTTGTATCTACTATGGTGACTGCCAACAGTTGTGTTATAAATTACGTACATATGATGCTACTCAACTTTCATCTTACATATAAACGACGTTATTAGAACAACTGTTATATTTAAAGAATTTCCAGCATATACATTTTATAAGGCTTAGGCTACTGAAAAACATAATTTGGAAGACAATAATAAAATAGGATTGTTTAATTGGAAAAAAGAATAAGTAAATATTAAATAAATAATTATTGTTTTCTATTTACCCCATGTAAAATACATTAACTGCAGTCGTTTAATTAAATAAAAATTATTATGTATTTAAACCTACCTCACGTTGGTGAAAACGAGCGTTCACAACCCTCCTGGTAATCAAAATGAGCTGCCGAGTCTGATTGATCCATACAATAGCTCTGCTATATCCAAAACCATGGTTATAGCAGATCTGGTTATGTGCAGGGTATTCCCACGGCGTGGCAATGTCGGTTCTCAAGCCTTAGCTAGCATCCTTTGTAAAATAGTGCTCTGCGTTTGTTACCACCAGCGCGGCATTTCCCGTGGATAGAGACGCAGGCCGAATTTGAAATTAAATACCGATACTCTTTTTCTTTTTTACCTGATAATACTATTAAAAAGTATTCGAAATTAAACTTATACTATTTTTATTTTCTACATTTTATTTTGTTTTTACATATTTTAAAACTTAGTTTTATTATTAAAAGCAACAGGTGATGCAGTGGACATATCTGCTCTATAACCACTGTGGAAATCCCCTTGCTTGCATAACCACCGCACAACATTACTTAGGCATAGGACGATCTGTGTCTGGTGATAAAAGTATATGCACGCACGCACGCACGCACGTACGCACGCACGCACGCACGCATGCATGCCTGCACACGCACACATATGCGTGGTAGGTAAATAGAGACGATGTTCTCACATAGGAGACGTCCTGATCACAAATGTTCTTAGTTCGATACTTCAGAACCGACGAGTCTACGATGACAGTGTCTGAGAAGACTTCCCCGCTATCACTATGGGCTTCTGTGATATAACCACGCCATGGGAAAGTCCCTGGTCGATAATAGGCAATACAAGCCTCGATTACCCAGGCTCAGTGAGGTGGTAGCACTTTTAAGCCACTCGTGATATAAGGGGTTCATATATTTAGCCCTGGCAAATTCTCTACGAGAAATGCTTTTTTGAGTAGAGTTGAACTAGTTTATGGAAGTTGTCAATAGTGACACTTCAACCACGGAAACAGTGCTAATAACAACCCCAATTTGAAGACAGGGACACAATTTCTGGAAGAAAAAAAAAAATATTCTATACAATTCTATGGAAAACTATATGCAAAAACCTATAAAATATTCTATAGAAAATCAAAAGGGAACATTTATCGGAATATTGAAAGTCTATCAAGTTACATTATCAAAACACTATTATGACTGCATTATCATAGCAAAACAATAAACTAAAATCACTCTATGTGGCTGTATTGTGATGTAAAAATACTGTACAAAATAACACCAATTTACAAAACAAATGCAGAAACGATAGCAACAAATCCTGGTGTGTTCTTTGGGCATCCATGCAATGCATACGACGGATAGCTGCCTAGTTGACACAAACAACTTCCCACACTGACCCCTTATCTGCCCCAGTATTCTGGCATATGGGAAGTATCCACACTGACAGGCCATCTACATTTGCTGATAACTTTTACAAGTGAAAAATTGCTTTTTCTTGGATACGGCCACCAGGTATGAACTTGTGGACAACGGCACACCGCCCTGTTTACATGTGAGCGCCTGCTACAGCAGCAGCTTTCTGCCCTACAAACAAATCGCCATGTGCGTTTAATGTATTCATGATGTCAAAGTGCAAACCGAAACCGAAACCGTAAGTGACACGATCGCATGATTAATGACTAATCTCTGCGTGGGCCAGTTCACTGACTGGCTTTAAAAGCTAGAGCAGGTTTTGAAAGCGATGTGTAAGAGGTAGAACTGATCTCGTGCTGGTATTGACGAAATCAGCTGCCGCGAATCCTGGCGTGCGATCGATAATAGTCCGGACCGGTTCAGTTTGAGGCGTTTCTCATGACACAATCGCTAGGCGACTTCCGAACTAGGTATGTGTGTCTCTGTTATGTATAAGTGATAATATGTTGTTCGTTTCAGTATATTATAGTACATTTCATCTTAGGATTGTACATAATGTTATTATATATATATATATATATATATATATATATATATATATATATATATATATATATATATATATATATATATATATATATATAATGACATATGTACAATCCTAAAATATATATGAATATATGTCATTATATATGTATGCATTCTAAGATCATTGGCACATACATAACACATGCGAGAACTTTACAGCTAAGCACCGACGTTTTTCTTAAACTGGTAGCAACCGTGCACAAGAGTGGTGGTATAGCAGTGGACATTTCTATGACCACTGTGGAAATCCCCTTGCCTGCATAACCACCTCAGAACATGCAGTGACGTAGCCAGAATTTTGCATTGGAAGTTGGAGAGAACCACCCGACAACAAAATAAACCGTATAATATATATATATATATATATATATATATATATATATATATATATATATATATAATTCAAACCCACCTCGTTTAAAATGAATACCGACATGACAACCAAGTTCACCGACCAAAGTAGCTGGCAGTTAAGCAAAACCGTTCAAAGGAGGCATCAAAATTTAGAAAGAAAGAGAGAAACGACACAATCCCAAAGCCTCTACATGACATCAGCCCATAGCCGGTCATCAGCCCATAGCCGCTCTACTCTCCCAGACCTACTGACAAAGACAAAATAAAACATGTCGTCACTTATTCTGATGAAACAATAATTAAACACCCCTATTTTAACATAGTCATAGATGATGCGGCGTTGACATTCAACGAGTAACAACATGTAACGTTGCGTATTACAATTTACAAATTCACGTTAGGAAGTGGCATTTCCCAGTATAAAATCCACTCGATTGCTTTGGTTACAATGACGATTACAGCCAGGGCAACCGCTTGGAGGAAAGTCGAAAGGGTGATGGGAAATATACGCATGTCACATAAAGGTAAAAGAAATGTGCTCAGTTCGTATGTTACGCCGGCATACATGAATGCACTAGAGACGATGGCACTAACAACAGGAAAGTGTCCAGGTTTTCTAAAATGTTAAGAGAGCTGATAAGAGAAAATGGATGAAATGAGAGTAGAGTTTGGAGTGAGGAGTAGTGGGAGTACATTGGCTGGTCATTTAGAAAAACATGTGAGATGAAAAACTGACAGGGAGCAGATGCCCAGAAAGTGGAGGGGAAATGGAGGCGAGGAAAATTAAAATTGCGATGGAGGATTGCATTAAATGTGACATAAAAAGAGTGGGCGAAGAATGGAATAAAATGAAAAACGCAAGAGGAAGAAAAAGACAATGGAAAAGGACTTCGTGGTTTTATGGATGGAATTCAGAATTTTCAGAAACTTCCGCCGTCTAAAAGTTCCACTAGCTAAACAGAACCTAATCAAGAAATCGTTTATACCCTCTGCCATTTTTATTTTGAATGTTAAATTGTTATGTACTGTATGCTTCTTTTATTCCATGTACTGATTTATCTAATCTTATATATTTACCAATTTTAGTACATACTATTAATGTTACCACACTGTGTCTTATCAAAGAACGTTTCTAAAGAATATTACTTCCTTATTTATATTTATTTATTATTTAGAATACTTATTTTATACTTAATTTATTTGCATAACCAGTTTTAGTGCTGATTAGTATTATTACCATTTTAATTTGTCTTATTAACCGTATGTGTTATGGCTCATCAATCTTATTACTGTCATTTTACTGTGCAACTGAAGAACAAGTTCCCCTCTGATTACGCCACTGACAACACGAGGTGTGTTTATTGATCAAAGTATTATATATATTACCCTGTGACTTGTATGTGTATGGCATTAAGCCCAGTCACCGACTAGTGGTTTTCATTGTAATTAGAGGCATTACATGTTAACCTTAACTGCTGCAAACCTTTCTGCTTAACTCGTTTACCCCGGCCTCTAACACGGTTCCGGTCCAGATATTAATATATATATATATATATATATATATATATATATATATATATATATATGTGTGTGTGTGTGTATGTGTGTGTGTGTACATGTACAATTCAAAATTCAACTCGCACTTAAAACGAATATAATTATCTATATATATATATATATATATATATATATATATATCTACAGAGCTGTATAAATGCATATTATATATAATATGCATTTATACAGCTCTGTATATATATATATATATATATATATATATATATATATATATAATTATATTCATTTTAATATATATATCTACAGAGCTGTATAAATGCATATTATATATAATATGCATTTATACAGCTCTGTAGATATATATATTAAAATGAATATAATTATATATATATATATATATATATATATATATATATACAGAGCTGTATAAATGCATATTATATATAATATGCATTTATACAGCTCTGTAGATATATATATATAAATATATATATATATATATATATATATATATATATATATATATATATATATATATATATATATATATAGATAATTATATTCGTTTTAAGTGCGAGTTGAATTTTGAATTGAACAGCTCTGTATATATATATGTATATATATATATATATATATATATATATATATATATAATTATATTCATTTTAAGTGCGGGTTGAGTTTGAATTGTACATGTACAAGCAATATATATGTATATATATATATATATATATATATATATATATATATATATATATATATATGTATATGTATATATTATACAATTCAAACCCAACTCGCTCTTAAATTGAATTTGAATTATATATATATATATACATATATATATATAATTATATCTTATATATACGTATATATATTCGTTATCTATATGGACCGGAAGCGTGTTCGAGGCCGAGGTAAACGAGTTAAGCAGAAAGTTTTGCAGCAGTTAAGGTTAACATGTAATGCCTCTAATTATGCTTCGGTTAATTTAGATTATTTGTCTACCATCAGACAGCAATCAAAATAATGGTACCATATCGAGTCAACCACATATAGCAACTCACAAAACAACCCACCGAGTCTAGGCTGGCTGCTTGTAGTCGTACGGTACCAGATGTCAGACGACGTAGACACCTTTAACGTGTAGGGTAGCGTGAACAGTGCCGTGAAGTAGGCATACGCGGTTATGTGGTGTGGTAGTTATATGCGCATAGGGGATTTCCCAGCGCAGTGGAACTATCCACTATATAACCACATCTGATATGATTCATGGCGATAATCAGTGTTTAGCAACGAGCATTGACGTAGACACCGTGTAGCGTATTCGCCGAACAGTATACAACGTAAGTATTGATTATTGGCCTAATGTTGTGTTATGTTGGTGTAAAATATGTGGTTATGTACAACCATAGATATAAACACCATATATATATAATATATATATATATATATATCCGACAACCAAGCAAACTATGTATATATATATATATATATATATATATATATATATATATATAATATACATAATATATATTATATATTATATATATATATATATATATATATATATTATATATATATATATAATATGTATATATATATATATATAATATATATATATATCCATAGTTTGCTTGGTTGTCGGATATATATATATATATATATATATATATATATATATATATATATATATATATACAATGTTTATATCTATGGTTGTACATAACCACACATTTTACACCAACATAACACAACATTAGGCCAATAATCAATACCTACTTTGTATACTGTTCGGAGAATACGTACGCTACAACCATATGTACAACCATAGATATAAACACTGTATATATATATATATATATATATATATATATATATATATATATATATATATAAATATATATATATATATATATATATATATATATATATACATATATATATATATATCCGACAATCAAGCAAACTATATATATATATATATATATATATATATATATATATATATATATATATATATATATAGTGTTTATATCTATGGTTGTACATAACCACATATTTTACACCAACATAACACAACAATAGGCCAATAATCAATACCTACTTTGTATACTGTTCGGCGAAAACGCTACACGGAGTCAATACGTCAATGCCCGTTGTTAAACACTGATTATAATCAGTGTAAAACGCCGTGAATCATATCAGATGTGGTTATATCACGGACTTATGTGCATATAAGTCCGTGGTTATATAGTGGAAAGTTCCACGGCTGTAGAAGGGGGAAATCCCCTAAGCGCTGTATAGTGACGCATATAACCACGGACTTATAAGTCCGTGATATAACCACCACACCACATAACCGCGTATGCCTACTTCACGGCACTGTTCACGCTATCCTACACGTTAAAGGTGTCTACGTCGTCTGACGTCTGGTACCGTACGACTACAAGCAGCCAGCCTAGACTCGGTGGGTTGTTTTGTGAGTTGCTATATGTGGTTGACTCTCGATATGGTACCATTATTTTGATTGCGGTGTGATGGTAGACAAATAATCTAAATTAACCGAAGCGTTCTAAACAGGCGCGGGAACACTGAGGCGAGGCATGTGCTGATTGACATTTCGGTGCATGAGCACCCGGTTGAAGTTTATATGTCATGTTGTGCATTAGTTGTAGCTCTGTACCCCCACTAACTCAGAAGGTGCGACAAAAATGTCCACAACAGTCCTCCCGTCTTCCGAAGTATGTAATTACTGGATCCAGCCGACGAGACAGAAAAGCAAAGTAAGGTTAATTTAAAGCGCCGCGACACAACAGTAGCACACCCACCCACACAGACACACCCTGTATGCACGTCCCACCCCACCCCAGCAGCCCACACTTCCTCTCTGCTCGCCCCCTCACCCCAAGCAGCACACTCTCTCGGTTCGCCCCCCCCCCCCACACCGCAGCACACACACCTCTCTGCACGCCCCTCCCAGCAGCAAAGTAGGCGATAAGTATCCCACCAGGGCGACCAGGCTTCAATCTAAGGGTAAACAAAAGTTAATCATCTATAATGTGCTTGACGGTGTCGCGGTCCAGAACGTCGATGCAGTCCAGAACGTCGAAGGTTAGCAGTTCATGTCAAAAGGTTAGCGGTTCATGTCAAAGGTTAGCGGTTCATGGCGAAGGTTAGCGCGACGGTATGCAACGACGAGCGGTCCAGAACGTCGTGCCAGAATGTCGAGACTGAGTGCATGACCCCCGCGGCGACAGTGTTACATAATAAATCATTTCTGCGCGCTGCATTCTTTGAATTATTATTAATAAACATAACAAAACCTCACAATCATCGTTACTTGTAATTATTTATAAACAGCGTTTTCTTAATGTCCTTGTCTCAGAGCGTTGTGCATATATGTTATGGCTTCGTTACAGCCATGGTTTTCAATGCAGTCTATAGTACGTGCAGCATTGAATATAAATCCCCGCGTCTTCGTGACATATAACTCTGGCAGTTTAGGATATATGTAACTGTCTACTAGCTTAACGTATTGGATGTAACGTGCCTGTAGTGCGCAACGTAGGGGGTCGAAAAGTAGGTCGTCGCTGCAACGTGCAGAAATGATTTATTATGTAACACTGTCGCCGCGGGGGTCATGAACTCAGTCTCGACATTCTGGCACGGGGTCAAAGTTGATCGGCCACCTGAGGTCACCTGAGGTTGCGCCAGTTCGGCGAACATGTGCATACGGGGAATTAACGACGTTCTGGCCCGCTCGACGTTGCATACCGTCGTAAGTGTAAGAAGTCATTAAACAACACTCAAAACGAGGTGGAACGATAACCTGGACCGGATAGACAGTCCAGACTGGCTAGCTGCGGGCCGTAACGTCGCACTAATCTTTGCCGTGAACCGCTAACCTTTGACATGAACTGCTAACCTTCGACGTTCTGGACTGCATCGACGTTTTGGACCGCGACAACGGCTATAGCCTATTAATAATACTATGTCAACACAAGGGTGCAAAATGACAGAGTCCGGCATGATGAATATTTACTGAACTAAGGTCAAGTTGCGCGCTGTGGTTATAATTATGCGATGGTTATATGAGTCACTATGCAGCGCTCGCCAGGCAAAGCGGACTTTTACAATATATATAAATAGAACACTAGCGTGTTTCTACTGTATAACCACACCTGGCTATGCATGGCTATTATCGGCGTCATTTGATCAGGGTAGGAGAACCGGGATTAGTTATAGCATGGGTAAGTTGTAACAGAAGGTTTGCAGAGAAAACTGCTAATGCAAATTATTCTGCAAAACAACAGCAATATATATGAAAAGAGGTATTACCGTGCCGGGATAACTTATAACACTTTAGGATACCTCATATAACTCAGTATGCTACAAGTAAGCCAGGCATGTTGTGCGTTCGTCATGGTTCTGCACCTCCACTAACTCAGAAGGTGCGACAAAATGTCAACAACACTCCTCCCGTCTTCCGAAGTATGTAATTACTGGATCCAGCCGACGAGACAAAAAAGCAAAACAAGTTTAATTTAGAGCGCCGCGACACAACAACAGCCCCCCCCCCCACACACACACAGACATAGACACAGACACACACGCACGCACGCACGCACGCACGCACGCACGCGCGCACACACACACACACACACTCTCTCTCTCTCTCACATACACACATATACTCACACACACACACACACATATACTCACACACACTCACACTCACTCACTCACTCACTCACTCACTCACTCACTCACACACACTCACACACACACACACACACACACACACACACACACACACACACACACACACACACACACACACACACACACTGTATGCACGCCCCACCCCACCCCAGCAGCAAACACATCCTCTCTGCTCCCACCCACCTACCCCCCACCCCCCAGCAACACACCCCCTCTCTGGCCACATACCACCAAATATGAATGGAGTCCTATTAGTATTACCCATAGTAGTCCTGCTTAAAAGAACTGCATTGTGCACTTTTTGTAAATTTCTGACTAAATGTAGGACTGGTTGAATGGAAATGATATTTCTGCGTAGCGTGATATCACAGCTGCGAAATAATGAAATTTGTCAGACAGTGAAAAGGTGCGTATGCATACAGGTGTAATTTGGCCTAGAGGTTAGAGAGTGGATTGTAGGAGAAACAGATATGTCATTTTCACGAATTTTATATATGATATGTGTGGCTACTTAGTGTCTGACATTTTCAATAACATTGATAGAAAACCTGGCGGGAAATTAAAGAAACGTTACAATGGCCGCCTATGGAAAATCAATTGGTGGTATGTACCCTACTCTGCTGCTCCTCCCCCTAGCAGTACACCCACACCGGCCTTTCGAGACATCTTGATCAGCCGCGAAACAGCTCTGTCTCTGTCTAGTGGGATGACAATTTGCATATTTTGAATTGAAAGAATTAAATAAAATGTCTTTGCCTTGTTGCTTATAATAATATTATTAGAAATAAAGGGGTGCGCGATATTGTAGTGGTGAACACACTCTTGTAGTGATTTTTAAGACAATGTCACCTTTGAAGTTGCTGTTCAGCATCTGAGCTTGGGATACTCAGTCAAAATTCCTCTCTCATACAGTAAGTTTGTCTGCTCGTTGCAGCCCGTTTTCTTTTGCACATTAATACTTTTTGTTGGAATTTTTGTCTGGAATTCTACAAACACATTTGGCAGCCGAACGATGTCGGCGTCTGGTGACTTTGCTTAGCGACTTTTGCCGGTAGACAGCGTCTACACCAACGTCCGCAGGCGACCGAGACACTTTGGACTCCTGACGTTTTCATTTGTCTCGTGTGCACGAAGCTTTATCTTATCAGCGGCGTAAACTAGTTCGATGTGCGTTGATTATCTTGAGACGGTGAGTTATCAGTTTTATCTCGAATTTACGCTTGTGCACTAGACGACGACGATACAGTTATTTACGACTACCTCTACGTTAAACGCCCAGGCGAGTTCTTCGATTCAATACCGCCATCTAGTAGATCTACTACTACTAAAATTTACACCTGGCGATTGTACAATACCGTTATTTGTTTGCTGTTTGTTTAGAACGGTCAATGATATTTCTCTTCGTTTGCTAGTAAACAGGTTTTTCTAAAGCAGCCAAACCATTACGTTTAGGCAATAATATATAGCCCGATTAGGCACACACACGCACGCACGCACGCACGCACGCACACACACACACACACACACACACACACACACACACACACACACACACATACTGACTGATCAGATATAAAGCATAACATCGTAATGTGTTGTATGTGTATATATATATATATATATATATATATATATATATATATATATATATATATATATATATATATATATATACATATACATATATATATACATACAACACATTACGATGTTATGCTTTATATCTGATCAGTCAGTATGAGCGCCGGATGTGACCCTGTTAATCATTAATGATAATGTGGTGTTTTACAGAATTATGAATACATTTTTATTCGGAATCTGGAGGAAACCCGCAATTTTGGACTGTGTCCCGATTACCATTTCATCTCCTTGTAGGGCAGGGAGGAATGACAACTGCATGGAACGTAAGACGCACTTGGTTGCCCGCATATAGGCCCTTGTGTTGTCTTTTTCGACAGGACAATCGAAAGTTTCATAGAGCGTGTATTGGTTGCGCATATCTTGATAGCCATTTATCATGTCAAACAGGTGGTCATTTTGGAAGAAGAAGGCACGCTTTGTCGTCGGCCCAGGGTGATGATGTTGTTTTCCACACCCATGTATGCTCTCAAGCCGGTCTGCATAATCAAACTGTTGTAGACCACAATTTTATTGTTGGGCGTGCTTTATAGTCGGCGGCACAGGGTGATGTTGACGTATTCCATATCCATACATGCTGTGAGCCTGTCTGCATGAACATGCTGTTGTAGACCACACATTTATTGTTGGGCGTGCTTTGTGGTCGTTCCAGGGTGATAATGGTGTGTTCGACACCCATATATATATATATACGTTCAAGTCGGTCTGCAAGAACAGGCTGTTGTAGAACACACATTTATTTTAAGCTTGCATTGCAGCCGTCCCGGGGTGATGACGATGTAATCCACACCCATATTATGCTATGAGCCTGGTAAGCCCTGGTTGTATGATTAGCCCATGTTGTAGGCCCCACAGCTATTCTTGGGTTTGCATACGTAGCTGCCCATGGTGATGATGATGATGTAATCCACATATGTTAATATGCATTTAAGGCCATTACATTGTAGGTGCACTGTTACTGACATACATCTACCAGCCAAACGTAATACAGCTAAGATAATCAGATTCACTATGCGAATTTCCTGTTTCAGGTGATTGTGGCCACATTATGCCTGTTGCTATTCCGGATATTAATTCATATCACGGAAATCTGCATGGATTTTAGCAATGCCTAAGGTACAACATGGGATGAAGGGCGGCCCTCCACCTGCAAGCAGACACTCCATGAGGCCAACTTGGATGCCTGCGAAATCGGAAGATGACTCGTCGGACAGCTCGGGCTGCGACACCGGACTGCGACATCGTTGCGCACCACCTCTTCTGCAGCGACAACTGCAGGAAACCCAAGCCCACCTGATGGAGGCTCGCAGCAGCGACAATCGTTCCCCCTCGGTTCCGACTCCAACATCGACATCCACACCAGTGGTTATGCCACAACCAGGTACTTCTTTTTACGGGGGCCAGGACACAGACTTTCAAGCCGTGATGGCTAGCGCCCTCTGGCAGAAATTCTGATGTCGGGAAAGACCCAGGTCGGACCCAGACACGGCGAGTCAGCCATGGTTCCCTTTCTGATCATGGGAGCTGCGCTGGACCCAAAGATCAAAGTGATGATCTGGGCCCTCCAGTTCATCGAACTGGAACTGGGATCATTGTCAACAGTCTGTGAAGCTACAGTATATCATAGACAATGTTTATGTTTGGCAAAACAAAGTCCATAATGTATACTGAAAAATCTGAAAAAAGAAACGCAGCAAACTACAGGCCAGTGTCCCTGACATCAATCGTCTGCAAGACTCTGGAGAGAGTGATTGTTCAGCAGCTCGTAGAACATATCAAGATGAACCACCTGGATTGTGAACAACAACATGGCTTCACTACTGGGAAAAGCGTAAACACAAATTTATTAGAAGCATTGAACGTCTGGAGTGAGGCCTTGATGCACAACATACCCGTTGATGTCATCTACCTCGATTATGCGAAGGCATTCGACACCGTACCACATCAGCGTCTCCTGAAACAAGTAGAAAGCTTTGGAATAAAGGACAAGGCCTTAGCTTGGATAACGGCATTCCTAGATGACCGGCGACAGAAGGTATATGTACATGGAGAACAATCAAACTGGTGCAGTGTACTAAGCGGAATTCCCCAGTGGTCTGTCCTGGGACCGATATTGTTCACGATGTTTGTCAGCGATGTACCAGGGATCATGAACAACCTGACGTCAATGTTTGCAGATGACACCAAGCTCTATGCAACACTTACAGATGACAACAACTCACCACATTCTCTGCAGGAAGACCTGACAAAGCTTCAGGAATGGTCACTGAAGATGCAAATGAATTTTCATCCTGATAAATGCCATGTTCTTGCACCTCGGACAGTCAAACCCGCAGAACACTTACCACATGAACAATGCCAGTGGCGACATTCACATGCTAGATGTGGTAACCTCAGAAAAAGACCTTGGAGTGACCATTGACCACCAACTCAAGTTCTCTGACCATATTGACAATGCTGTCAAGAAAGCCAACCGTGTTCTTGGGTGCCTAGCAAGAACATTCCGACATCTCAACAAAGACACATTTCTGCTGCTCTACAAAGCCCGCACCTGGAGTATGCATCATGTGTCTGGTGCCCTCATCTTAAAAAAGACAGAGATCTCATTGAACAAGTTCAGCGGCGAGCAACACGACTTGTGCCAGAAACAAAGGGACTACGATACAACAGCAGACTAATAGAACTACAACTTCCTACCTTGAACTATAGAAGACAGAGAACAGACATCATCCAGACATTCAAAATTATCCAAAAAATTGACTCGGTCAACCAGGACTGCAGATGTCCACAGTGCCCATCAAAGCTCATGTTCCAAAAAGCCACTGGTACAACAAGAGGGCACAGCGAAAAATTACAAACACAGAGAGCAACTGGCTACAGGCACCACTTCTTCGCGACCAGAGTGGTTAAAATGTGGAACTCCCTCTCAGACGACACAGTTCAGGCCACCACAGTAAATGAACTGAAGTCACGCCTCCAAAAAGATTGGAGAGGTCACCCAGACCTGTACAATTATAATTTTACAAATTAACCAGCCTTGACAAACCGGATAAAAAATAAAAATACATATGAAAAAATACATCAATAGAGAACTACACCATCAGAAAACTATCGCTTGAGACGGTCTCAATGCTCAATTTTGGGCAATTACTAACTGATCTTGAGGTAAGATCTTGAGGTAAGATATGTTCATTGAAATATTTAATGTAGTTGGTGGCAAACATAAAACTTGCACTACATATTGATGGTAAGTTAAGTAACATTCTGAGACTGTTATTGTATGCGACGTTAATGCTGTTCAAGCTCAGATTTTTTAATTTGCACCAAAGACTTGAAGTGTACATTGGAGCACAGTATGCTTGAAATAAAGTAATTTTGGCGAAAGTACAAGTAAAATATTTAGCTTGTGCATAAAGGCATCTTTTTTGTCTGGCAATGTCATCATCATCAGTAAGATTGTCCTTGATATGACCAAGATATTTACCTTTTGTAGTAAAAGGTAATGGATGATTACTGAGATTAACACAATGACAAATTTTCTTGTTCTGGGGTTCGCTGTTAATAACCATGCAATAGGACTTGTTGGCATTATAAGTTATAATAAACAATTTGCCATACTTGGCACAGTAATCCAACCACCAAGGCAGCTACAGCTTCATTTACTGATAAATTGCAACAAGTGAATTATTACATTTTTCTTAGGCACGACCACTAGGTATGACCTTGTCAGGACATTACTTTAAGTTTTGCAGTTCTTTGATGTGTCTACTGAAGTTTGATATGCTTATTTCCCTAATACAGGAGCAGTTTCCGTACTGCCATAATCTGAGAAATATTTCCGTAATGATTACGGAAAATCTGTAATGGCAGGCAGCCGTGCATGGTACGTGCACATGCGTTTTTGGATGCATGGAGCATCAAGTGTCTTTGTGTATAGAGAAGTCTATCTCATACACACAGTGATACCAACTCCACAGTGGTATTCCATATGTGCAGGCTGCTTCTGTAGATTTTAACTAAACTATATCTTCAAATTTGTCCTGCTTCAAAATGATTCATTTTCTATCAATGCAAGTTGAGTTGCTTATTTAATTATCTATAAAATGGTGTGACTGGTATATTGTCACTTGTAGGTGACATATATATAGAATTAATATTATGAACAACTATACAATGAAATATACACTTTATTGATATCAACTACATTTTAACACTTGGCTGTCTGAGTGAATTGGAAGTAGTAGATAACTCCATCTTTACTAGAAACCATTCATAACCAGCCCTGTCACTGCATTCATACACTTTGGCTGAGTTTCTTGTCATCTCATAATAAAAAAATGGATAACCAGAGATTATGGTGAAATTCTAGGCAGTGACTGTGATTCACCAAAACATATTTCATTAATAATTACACTCATTATATAGTACAAAAGACTACAGCTTCTCTTGGCCCATTTTTCTGGTATGTGACATGTTTCGTTCAAATGTCTAATAGTGCTACAGTAGAAACATCTGGCATGGAAGAATTCAACAGTATTTCCAGTTTTCAAACAGACGTGTGCCATTACTTTGTGGAGGTTGTAAATAAGGTTTAGCATTAGAATGTTTCATTTTTAAATGCTGTATATGTGGTGTTTTATTACAACCGGTAAAACTATTATGAATTTAGCGAGTGTACTAAGTGCCCAATTACTAAGTGTGCCCAACCAGGTGTGTCATTCAGAACACCAACAAGAATTGAACTTGTTGCAACACTTAAGACCAGGCTGACAAACTAATTCAGTAGAGACTACATGTGTACACGTGTAAATCAAAGGTGGCATTGTTGTAAATTACATTATGTATCAATGTAGTCAAGACATTTTTTTTTTACTGTATGTGTATAATATATATATATATATCAGTGGTAGAACTTTGGCATTTATTTTACTAGACAGTGGGACTAGTAAAGACAATGTTCAGTTTACTAGTCCACCAAAAGGTTTACTAGTCCAGGATTTTTTTTTAAGTCTTTAAAATTTATTTAAAACTAAACAACAGCATGATTTTGCAACCCCAATTAAATAACAATGCAATGTTCATAAAGGTAACAAATTAGTAATAAATAAATAACAAAAGTAATTCATGAAACTGAAAAAGGATGCCAATTGCACTCATTGACCAGTTGGGTAAACCAACCAGTTCGTCCTACCAGATATGGGGCAGCCTGCTATTGTGAATTTTCCATAATCATTCCGGAAATTAACCTCATATTACGGCCTTATGATTTTGAAAACTGCTCTGCTGAACTGTATTAATAGAAATAAAAAATAACACATTATAGAAAATTATAGACATCAAGAACCATTAATTTTACAATTACACGTGTAATGCCCAGAAGTTCATAGCTAGTGGCTATGAATGTCATCATTTAACAATAAATGAAGCTGTCACTACTGTAGACATTTGTTCACTGGCAGCAATTTATCAATGTTTTAATGACTTGGGATTCAGTTACATCCCCACCTGTGGATGGGCTAAGATTAGGGTCATTGTGACAACAAAGGTTTGACGACTACTGTAGGGTAGGGTGGATGACATGTTGACCTTTACTAGACAACCTGTTGACCTTTACTAGACAACCTGTTGACCTTTACTAGACAACCGGACTAGTTATGAGTTATGAGTTTACTGTCTAGTCTGCCCTTTTCTTTATTAGTGTGTGGACTAGCGAACTAGTGAGCAGTTATATATAAACAAATAAATAATGATATACTAGTTGAGCTAATTAAATGTATAAAAGGGTGAAATGTGTAGAAAAATTTGATATTAAAAGCAACCTTGAAATAATAAGTCTTAATGAATGTGTGTTTTAAACTTGTTCATACATTAAGTTGAAAACAAATCCTCAGGTAGTGCATTCCACAGAATAGGTCCTGCACGAGAGAGAACAATTAATTCATTCAAGATTGTAATGAGGTTATAAGGTAATAAGTATATTTCTGTAATTGTACTCATACTTTTTGAGTAGTCATATTCGTACTCGATTACATTGGCCTAAAAAAAAAAGTTCTCTTATTTGTACTCATGAATACTTCTCACGATTGTTTCACATAAACAGTTGCAAGCAAATATATTAGGCTGGCAGAAATGGCAATATCATAAGTAATCCTATAGATAGTAATTGAGCTATTACTGTTTGTACTATTGAGCATTTCAGAGATGTTGCATAAACATTCAGTTAGATTACTGTAGTAGTAGGAGTGGTAGTGGTAGTGGTAGTGGTAGTGGTAGTGGTAGTGGTAGTAGTAGCAGTACTTAGTCTCTGGGAAGCATTACAATGCATAAGTCTCCCTTACCATCTTCCTTTGTAATTTTAGAAGCCATGCCTCAGCCCCACCTGTAATGTTTGCACTGTTAGTATGGTGTGAATGACTATCTTGTAAGTCCTGACTGGGTCTGACAGGTTGGCTGCTAAATCCATATCTTCGGTAAACTAAATTCACTGCTATGCTGTGCTTGCTCCATCTGATACCAATTTGAATTGGATACCCTTTTGTATATGACCTGGATTTGAAATGTTATTAAGAGTGTACATTTCTTAAACATTTAAAATGTTTGTAATGCAACATATTAGTATTTGATTCAGGAATCATATTTGTCCACAATCCTGCTCCGCTAAGTAATATACAGCATAGATATGGTATGCAATTGCAACTGGCCTGCATGCAGAGATCTGTAAATGTGCCCTTTGTATGTGTGCCATACTGCCATACCTAGCTTGCCAACCAACCACAGACGAATTATTAGCTTGTTACTCCTAGATTTGTTCAATAAGCATTTGTATCAGAAGCTGTGAATTTATAATCCTATGACACTATTGATCTTTTTCACATTGTTTCACCAGTGGCTCAGGCATTACATGCACAGTACCTGGGACTGAAGCCAAGGCCACTAAACCAGCAGTTGAGCAGGACAAATTTATGTTTCACGGTAAATGCTGCTTCAGACCAAACTGGTGTCCATTTCAGTTTCAACTGTCTATGTGATATATTGTTTGATTTTTAATTTGTACTATCATCATGTAGGTATATCTTGAGTATCAATCCAGGATTAAATGATTCAATCAATATTAGATACCTGAGAAAGTTTGATGAGGATACATTAATATATTTAGTTTGATATATTGAATATTGCCAGCACTTAACCTCCACTAAATCCTATTATGATGACGTCCCAGCAAACAAGGAACCATTTCTGAACCAGTTGGCACATGTGACATAGCTTTATGTAGAGATTTCGACGGGTAAAAACGAATATGGACGGGTGGAAATATGGTGGACTGGTAAACAAATGAAGGAGCAAAAAAAAGTCTTCCAAAACCATAGATATTGTTCGTTAAGCCTTGAAAGTGAGTGTATATGGTATCATATGTGTGTCTGTAGCCCATTTCAGGTCTTCAGGCACAATTTGAAAGTTTGTAAACTAGTTTAACAGTTAACATCCATGTGTCCACCAAAACATGTGACTGGCAATAATTTGATCCTGCATAAAGCCCTGACATGTGACGTGTCATACTGGTTCATAATTGGTACCGCTCCACCAGTATGTGTTTTCATATGTATTCACGTGAATACATAAACGTGTTCTGCCTGTTGTCATGAGTTTTGAACGAGTTTGACATGAGTTGTACTGGGTCACGACTGGTACCGTTTCACTGGTACATGTCATCACGTGAAAAACTCGTGATTTCACGGTAAACATATGTCGACAAACCAAATTTGTTCACAGATTCCGGTGAATTCATGTGAATTGAGCCAGTTGAACTCGTGAATTCACTTACAGAACATGTGAAATCATGGGTCTTTGTTTGATGGGGTACCTCATCTTCGTAATATCATGGTAGTCTATAATAGTGATAGTACAGACTGAATATCAAACCACAGCATTATTAAATCAACATTAAATATATTTACTGAATAGTCTTGTGAAAGTTTGACATGGGTAACATGCTTAAAAACAACTTTTATTAAGTCAGCTGTTAATAATAACACCTGGATAGCAGTAATCAGAACACTAGCTAATGTCATAGCAACATAAAAAATAACTCCTAGGGATTCCAAGTTCACATTCTTGGTAGAAACAAGATTAGGATATTCATGAAAGTTATCATAAACATAATTACATTCCAAAGTAATCATAGTCATAATCAGCTACATTTGTATTCAGAGTAATCATATTCGGAAAGAAAATATATATCTTACAATGTTCCTTTACAAAATCATTGTGAATTATTTTGTGCATGCTTTCATTTCATGCGTACATTGAAAAAAAGGCCAAGAAGCCTTGATTGGATTATATATTAGTGTGAATTTATAATTATTAATAAAATCTTTTTAGGCAAATCATTGTTACAAATCATTAATTATGGTGGAAGTAAAATGTTGACATTGCTAGTACATGCCATGTGTTATGCTGCCAATTTCTGTGATACTTATTTCAACATCCTTAAATATCTTTCGGACCTATATATGGTCTTTTGTGTTGAGTTTTAGTTTTTGCTGTTTTGAACTTGTTTATTTGTATAAAAATGACACTCAGTATTTATCTGCTCAGTAATCCTTGATTCCGACTTTCGTGCGCTGCAGTTAGCCTTGTAGGCTTGTTTTTTGTCCATCCATGTAAGATTGCTTGCTTGGGCAATGCCAATGGAATTGGTCTATTTACGTAGCGTATTCGTGAGATCCTATCAGTAATTCAATAACAATAATAAGTCTATGCCTAGGGCTAGGGCCTAGGGCCGTAGTAGGGCAGGGCTAGGCTATGCGGCATGCCTATGCCTATGGCGGCTATGCCATGGCATGCGACATTCTTTTGAAACAAACAACATGAGTGCTACACACCCTAGTGGCATAACAGTAATTCTCGACTGCGCTTTACCTGTCAAGCAAGATAGGGCCTTTTATAATTATTTTTGGGGATTTGTTGGGGCTACCTGACCTGGCAACATTGCCAGTGTTGCCAGTGCCAGGGGCAGTGTCAATGGGCGACTGGCCTGTTCGTGTCCGCCGTTTTAGACTTAGTCAGTGTGCCTCAAATTAACTGTCGTCTTGTCTTCCTTTTCCGTCCAATCCTCCATGGTCACAACCCGCTGTCGGCGCATGTAAAGACGTAAAGTGCACACAACTGGATGAAGTCATGGTGTTGAACGGTCAGGCTTTTTAGCTTTTTCCTTGGCTTTTAGGATTGTTACGGAAACGGCAGACCACATTCACAAAGATGCCACCGATCGATACGCTCCATACTTACGTGCGTTGTTAAAGTTGGCGCCTTATAGTTGCTGTTTTTACGGTGTTGTTGTGATATTGAGATGTCTTTCAATAATAACATACGTGTAATAAGCAAATTTTATTACAGTACTACAAGTTAGCATATACGGTAATCTTATACTTAATTGGCCTAAATTATTACGGCCTTTTAAAACCGTTTTTTCACCTTATATCAATATGTATGTATTCGCAATGTGATTCTACATCACTTCCGGTACAAAGAAGTCAGATTAAACTATCTTAATTTGTGACTCGGCGTGTTTAATTTGTTCTAAAACGCTGACCCCGGCCGCACGGGCTCGATCCCCGGTACCGGCAGTTGTGATATACAAATCTGGCTCTCAACATTGGGGACTGTGTATCACTCGTGAATTGGAGAATCACGTTAATGTCGGTCCCGTCTCAATTTGGGACGTAAAAGAACCACTGAGCCCTTGGCAAACAATTCTATAGAAAACTATAGATTTTCTATAGAATTCTGTAGAATTCTATAGAATTTTGCAGTTTTCTATAGCATTCTACATAATTTTCTATAGATTTTTTGTGTTCTAACGTTTTCTATATAATTTTATAGATTTTCTATAGTTTTCTAAAGAATTTTCTATAGATTTTGTGTGTCCTAAAGTTTTCTATATAATTTTATAGATTTGTCTATAGTTTTCTAAAGAATTCTATAGATTTTTCTATAGAAAACTATTGGCAAAAATCCAATAGAAAACTATTGGCAAAAATCCTATAGAAAACTATTGGCAAAAATCCTATAGAAAACCATAAGCAAAAATCCTATAGAATATTCTATAGAAAATTTTAATTTAATTTTTTTTGCCAAGGGATGACGACAAGCACCCTGGCAGTGACCATCCTCAGTGACTCCTGCGTTAGCCCAAGATTGGGCTGTTTGGAGTAAATAACCTAAGAACCAAGAACGTACACTTGTGAAGACATAATGTTCATCAACATTCAGATATGTGGGACTTGTGTTTTTGACTGAGCGAATACTCGTAGAGTTAATTATAATAAGGCCTAGCATTTTAATTTAATTCTAAGATTTTATAAATACAAGTAACACCATTCGGTATTACATTTAGAATTGTTAATACAACACAATAATACGTCTCCAATATTCACGATCGCACGCGCAAACAACAGCAAAGCTTGTAAACATGGAGCATATTGATCGGTGGCATTTTTAGCCTCGGTTACCCAGACTCCGTGAGGTGGCAGCACTTTTAAGCCCCCTCAACTACGCCTGGGACAGTATATATGCTTAAGTTTCTACATCCGGGCAGCCTTACCCCAGAATAGGGTAGAGACGCTGATTGGCTCTCAGGCCAACTATGAAATAAAAATTTAAATAACGATATAGTTTTACAAGATAATAATATCATTTGAAAAGTATTCACCATTGAACTTATATTAACACAACAGTAAGTAAAAATTCAAATTTACCGTTGTTTATAAAATAAGAATTACGGCAGGATTAACCAGTATCCGTGAGGTGGCAGCATTGTCTAGCCCGACACGGATAGCATACAAATTAAATAAGGAAACCTTTTGATCAAATAATGCTGTATTATAAAAACTATTACAAATTAAACTTATATTAACCCAAAATAAATAGAAATACAAATTTGCAGTTGTTTATAAAAAAAATATTACGGCAGTGTCCGTGAGGTGGCAGCATTTTATAGATCACGCGGATACCAAACAAAAGCCGGCAAATGTCACCAGACTGTCTTCTCGGCGTAGTTCCGCAGCCGACCGACAGTCGGTTAAGCGAGACTATGGCATTTTGTGAATGTATTTGCGCGACGGGAAATTCCCGTCTCCGTGAGGTGGTTATTAGCAGTTACCCAGACTCCGTGAGGTGGCAGCACTTTTAAGCCCCTCACCTCCTTCTTCTGTCTTCTCGGCGTAGTTCCGCAGCCGACCGACACCCAGTTAAGCGAGACTAGGTCTAGGTGGTTATGTGTTATAACCACACATCCACGCCCGCTGATAGGATCTCACTAATACGCCTGCACGTGTCACCGGTGAAACGCAGTAAGGTAAGGCCAATTACTTAAAAGGGTCTCCAATAAAGGTGATCTAATATACATTTAAAACTTCATACATGACGTCTTTGTACACGAAGTGATGTAGAATTGCATACATATATAAAAAAAAAACCAAAAGAATGCTATCACCGAAGCACGTCATTGTCACATTGACATTGTCATTGATAGGTACACCAGAGTGACCAGACTACGCTAGATGGCGTATTGAAATCTCGCGGTTATTTCTGTTCAAAAAGTTGTGACCAAGATCCCAGATAGCAAGCTTACGTTGGTCCAATGTTGGCCCAACTATGGTACCGTTGGCATAATGTTGGCGTTGGGTGAACAACGTTGGGCCAACATTGCCAACGTTGGCCCAATGTCATTGGGCCAACGATGTACCGCCAACATAAATTTCAAATAAACTGAGTTTGATATTATTAATGTTGGTACAGCCGTGGTTCAATTAATGACATAATCCACATAATTATACAGTACAATTTTCAGTTATACAAATTTGGGCTAACATTGGGCCAACTTTGGGCCAACGTTGGCATTTTACATTGGGCCAATGTTGGCAAAATACGTTGGGCCAACGTCATTTTGCTCGTTGGCCCAACATGGCATTTTACATTGATCCAACGTTGGCAACATATGTTGGGCCAACGTCATTTTGCTCGTTGGCCCTATGTTGGACAAACGTTGGGCCAACGTTGGCAAATTATAATCCAACGTTGGGCCAACTTTGGCATTTTACATTGGGCCAACGTTGGCAACATACGTTGGGCCAACGTCATTTTGCTAGTTGGACCAACGTTGGCAAATTATAATCCAACGTTCAGCCAACATTGGTTTTGTATTGGGCCAACGTTGGCCCAATGTTGGGCCAACATAAGCTTCTTATGTGCAGTATGTGTTTTTTGTGTTGGGCCAACGTTGTGTTGGGCCAACGTAAGCTTAATATGTGTATGTGGTTTTTATGTTCGGCCAGCGTTAATTGGCTTAACGAACATATTCTTTGGTCTTGTGTTTAGAAGCTACACGTTTCTTATATAGCACACTGGTCTTGGTTTTAAATAATGGTTTATTAATATGGAACTGCTCATAACATATGATACCGTCACATCCCTACACTTAAATACACCCACACTCATGCACACACATCTACATACACACCATCACAGCTACACGTATACAACAGCATAGCACACAACACACTCACTCACTCACACACACACACATGTACACCAGAGATGGAGCGAGTACAATACAAATGTACTAGAGTACGAGTACGATTACTTTGAACATGCATGAGTACAAGTACGAGTACGAGTACTCAGAAAACAAATGTACTTGAGTACGAGTACGATTACTTTACAATGTACTCGAGTACGAGTACGATTACTTTAGAATGTAATCATGATTACTTTCACGACTACTTTAGAATGTAATCATGATTACTTTCACGATTACTTTAATAAATATCCTGTTTCTACCGTAAAGGCGACCTCCGTGGAATCAGGTGTCATTCTTTTTCTGTTGCTGTGCCAATATCTAGTGTTCTAACTGCTAACTGCTATCCACTATCCAGACATTATTATTATTATTAATAATCAGATGACTTTCTCATGTGTTGAATGAACCATTTAATACTGGATTGATACTCAAGATGTCCATATATCATTGTACAAATTAAAGGTGTCATAGTGATACTGTAACAAATAGCATACAAGTGTTATAATGAGTGCCAAATTAGTGGTGGTTCAACTATGTCAATGAAGTATCAAGTGGAAAATATATTAACAATAATATCCAATTCAAATATGTCATATATCAGATGGGACAAACAGAATAGTTGGGGATTTAGACAGGTTTACAGTTTACACTTAGACATAATGGACAGGGATTTAGGAGCTAACTGCCCATGCATATGTGTTCCCGTGTCAGCCGGCGTCAGAAATTACATGGTCGCGCTATTTGCTTTGCCGTTGCATATTATTTTGGAAAACAGTGCTTCCTGATGGTGGAATCAACCAATGGATACTCCCTATACATCTGACCTCTGGAGCAATGTTTTAGTTACGTCGACTTTGATCGCTTTTGTGTGCAGGTACGTGAAGTTTGATGTTGTCTTTACTTGCGAAATATACATAACACTTACTAGCCAGTCTACGAAAGGAGGTAGCTAGTCTAGTACGATACGATATATTAGCTTTAAAATGATATATGTAGCATTATTGTGCGTGCTTGGCCAGCAACACAGTGCGATGGGGAACTTTATTGCCACCCTATGGCTTTGGCGTTCTGTGCGTATATTACCAACAGCCTATGCCGCATCATGCCTGCCGCTCGCCGGCAGCACAGTAGGAGCTTCCCAGCATTAATTAAATCCACTTCCATCACAATCATCGAGTATTGTTGCTGTTATTTTTCACTTGTATTACAATAATATTATATATATACAATTATAATTACTGTTTAGCCGTTTTTGGTTTATATTAGGCTATTTTTAGAACGTCATAAAATATTTGAAGGAAAATGTTTACAAACTTCGCATGTGCTGTTTGCATTGTAAGTTGTAACTGTCATTGACGTTGCCCTTGATAATCACGTTTCATCTGGGGACAAACTCTGACTAGAAAAAGAAATAATTCATCAATGTTTTAATGACTTGGGATTTAGTTACAGCCAGGAATGGGCTATCACTGAAAAGGCTTGATTAATTACTGTAGGGTGGAGTGGATAAGAGGGAGTGGCACTGTTTGTAGTAGTAATAGTGGATGTGCTGACTGGTTACCTATGAATATATTTCGGTATATATTTGCAACAATTCAGGACCCTTTTTATGGGCAATTTAAGCACAAAATGTCATATCTTTCAACTCAAGAGGATCGCTCAATGACTTACTTCCAGTTCTGCAAGATTTAACAAGATTGCCACATAGAGAATCAACTGTAGTTGGCAGGTGGACAAGTAAGCCCTTTGGCTTATTTAGAGTTCAACCTATCTATCTAAGTGGATCCCACCATCTGAGGCATATGTCAATTTTATTTTTAAATATATTACACTACTGTTCCTTGTGAAAATGAGAATGTTCTAATATCTAGTCTACATTGCTTCTTTGCTAATGCAACTCCATGTGCTCTAGTGCTTCTCTCTTCCTTAACCGAGAAACAACTATTTCTGTCAATATTTTCATACCTATTCAGTATTTTAAACACTTCTATCTGATCTCCTCTCAACATCCTGATTTATAGTGTTGTTAAACCACATTCTCTTACACGCATTTCATAAAGTCTAATATCCCTTGATTTTTGTATCAATTTGCGATATGGCCTCCATGATTGTATACATTTTTTATGAGGCCTAGGTATTGTTTTGTTCAGTGGCATTATAAGTTCTTTTTCTTTAATTTCATGAAATTATTCCAATAATTTTGTTTTGAGATGCTGCAATTCCACACTGGACTGATACCTTCATATCAGCACTAACTGTCTAGGAACAGGAGATAACGTCACACATTTGTCCCTAGACCAAAGGTAAAATGTTTGCTCTTTAATGTAACAGGGTTTAATGTAACCCGACCACCAACCCCGCCGTCAGACCCACCCCATCATTACGGGATAATATTTTTTTACATAGGCAGCCATGTGCATGGTTGATGATCTGTCATTTTTCTAGACATTGTTGTAAGATGATGGAAATTAGTTTGTGACATTTTTGCTTGAATATAACTGTAATTGAAAATGTTTATCAGTTGTTGCAAACGTGTTGTTATTGAATATCCATTGCATTAACTGTTCATTATTTCTTAGTTTCAGATGTACAAACTATGAAGATTATGGTTAATGCTCTTGCAACTTCACTCAAAGATACACTACACTGATCAACGTTGTGAACATAACAGCAAGTTCTGAATTAGCAATCAGTGTTGCTACCAAAACATCAAACAAATATTGTGTGAAGCTTGAGTGGATCCTCTCTCTGCCGTCTCTGTTCTGTTGTGACTCCTCATGAACGCTGCCTGATTACAGGTTACTACGACACGTCGGGTGTTCAACTGAATACGATATACATAAATAATACAACTGTGCCTGCTTACTTCATGAACATTGTGACCTTGCCTCAGAGTAGCAGATGTTTCAGCACCTGTAGGACTACAAACTTTGCTGCATTGCCATGGCTATGTGTAATGCTACCAAAACGTTGCTATATACCATCATGCTACAGTAAAACAACACTTAGCATGTTCCCGACCATGAAAGACTTGGACATTCATCACCACATTGTGACTATTTTGAGGTGTTCTTTTACCTGTAAGACTCTTTGTTGGCTACACGTAATATACATGCTCAGCATTATATAGGTTGGTATACCTATACAACTACAAACATTGTTCAACTACGTCGGACTTACAACTATTGTTGAACCTGCAGAACACACATTGCTGTGCTGCTGGATTATATAATTTGATTATATTAGTTGTGTTATATGTGTAATATCGCTATGCAGAACATTTCAAATACATGGAGTGAATATGAACATTTATACAGTGTATCTACAAGGACTTACCACATATATGCATCCAGTATTTTATGAAATTATTATTCATGCTGGAATATATTAAATAATAAATGTTCTTATTATTGACACAATTATAATATTTTATCCATTGCCTCATTTATTTACCTGCTATGTCCTACTAACTACATAACCATCGACCCCTATGGTTTTGTAATCTACTTGAATGTTTTCCCCTTAAAGTAATATTTAATACTGTAATTTTACAATAAAATACAGATTAGTTCTGTTAATAACTGCATGGGCCAAATGTTAAAAAGTAGGTAATTTATAAAAATTGGGCGTAAAAGATCATAATCAAATTGTTTAATTCTTTAAAAAAGGTATATCCACATCCTAATTAATTATGGCTTAATTGTGTGACTTAATCATTGTAAATATGGCAGATATTAAATGTAGATCAACTAATTAGGTCATCAGCAAACTAGATTTTACAAGATGACAATCAGTATATTTAGTCATTATATATTTACTGTGATCAGTTTTTAGTTTAATTGCCTTTTTAATAATTATGTACACCCATTTTATGTAATTAATCCTGATATATAGGTCAAATGTTAAATATAGGTCAAACAATTAAGTCATCAAATATGTCATACTTTATAAGGTCACAATTAGTATAATCAGTCATAATAATAATTATGGCATAATTATGGCCTAATTAGCATGGCATAATTAGTTGACCTATAATTAACATTTGGCATAATTACTAGGATTAATGACATAAAACAGGTGAAAATAATTAGTAAAACGGTCAACTAAACTATACATGGTGTTAACTACTTTTATTTATTATTATGAATGAATATACTGATTATTATTATATATTTATATTATTATGAAGTTTGTTGATGACCTAAGTAGTTGACCTATATTTAGCATTTTTATTAGGATTAATTACATAAAATGGGTGAAAATAAGTATTCAATGCCATATACAGTTTATTAAGTTACCTGTCTACAACTTATTTTCACCTATTTTATGTAATTAATCCTAATAAATAGGTCAACTAATTAGGTCATCAACAAACTTCATATTTTACAAAATGAGAATCAGAATATTCATTCATAATAAATCATTATAAATTAAAGTAGTCAACCCCAAATATAATTGACCTTTTTACGAATTATTCCCTGTTTTATGTAATAAATACTAGTAATTAGGTCAGATGTTAATCATTGGTCAACTAATTATGCCATCAAAATTACTTATGTGATAATGTGGCATAGAAGTCCTGTTTTAATTAATTATATTCAATGTGTTGTTAGTCTGACAAAAGGGTGAACTAATTAGGTCAAAGTCAAATCATATTCACATGTTTTTCTAAATCACATAACTTTTATTTCACCCCAATATCTTCAGTAGAAGCAATTACCATTTTCCTATATACTCAAGCACAGTGCTCCAGCTTCCTGGTCGCAAGAAATGGACAGAATTAAATAACAAAACATAATCTCGCAAATAATTTTGAAAGATGGGGCCTGTCATTGTGATCCAACATGGCCGTAGGCAGAAACAATGAAAACCAAAATACGACACTGAGAAGAAAATAATCATTAACCGCTCTCTAGCACCACCACAAAAATCAGCTATCAGCATAGAATCATTATGACATTATAACAACATGAGAAAAATTATAAACAAACAGGTATGTTGCGTGATAATAAACTATGGCCACTAAACCTGGACCCCTGTCTCCCCATGTTCTCAGAAGGGGCGGCAAATCGGTCTGACCTCCCTACCTCTGCTAATTATTTACATTGTCAAAACAAGTAAAACCATCAAAGATAAATGCAAGGTAATCTTCCAGTTAGCTGGCCTCAATTATTTAATTTATTAGGGCCTTTACAAAACGGTTTTTACTAGCTGTTTGATGTGTATGTGCTTGGTCGGAATGACATCCAACATATAAATCACTTCTGGTACAAAGAAGACAGATGTTATTTTTTTAAATTGTGTTTTATATATAGACCAATTTAAATCCATCGAATCGATGTAATCAAGCCGAGGTCACAGGTATGCACATCCCACAGGTATCAGATGTAATCAAGCCGTAAACTGTATAATGTGAAGTCTGAAAAGAAATGTAACAAAACACAATAATTTATAAATTTGAAGATTTATAAAAATAACGCATTGCGAAGAATAAATAATATCGCCTGATTTTTGGGGATGTCTGGCATGGAAAACAAATTGACTTTGCCATTTTTTATGTCTGTGTGATGCACATAGCTGTGCAGTTACTTAACTGACATTTTAAACATCCATAGACTTTCTTTTGTTTCTTTGGCATAGTAGAAGTCCAACAGTTAATTTTTGTGCGACCAAAGAGGAGATTATATTTTAATAGATTTCTGACAGTTTTCTGGGGAATTGGGGAGACTTAATTACCATCAACATCTTGAATAAACATAAACAACGTCAACATCACCGAAGAAGCCACAAACCCAAACTACTAAACAGCTAAGTACATCAAACATCACTCTCTAGACCTTTAACTACAACCTAGAATTATTTATTAACCACGATTATATTATGCCAATATCTGTGAGAAATAAATAATGAAGCCTGTAAATATTTAATCTGGTTAGGTACCTTCGAACCCAAATTAGTCCCAAAGCAACTGAAATAATAGCATCTTGTTAGAAAAATAAAGTATTGCGGTGTACAAAAATATAATTAAAAGAAGACTATCTGTACAAGCTAAGTCTAAATTACTGTACAGGTTATTAGTTATAAAATAAAATCCATCAGCAAACCATATACAATAACCTGTCTACTAACAGGCCTTTCACCAAGACGCTCTTTATCCAGTATCGTCCTGGGGCCCTAATCAAGACGAAGACCTACATGTCGTTTGCACTGCATAAGCGTCTTGTAACAAAATAACTTTCCTTTGTATCTGTTAGAATTAAAATACTATAGCCTGAAGAAGACCTTGAAGAAGTTAAATAAAAACAAACAGGTACCCAATTTTTATCAGAGCAATTATATATATTTTATATAAGTACTTTTAATTTTTTTACCAACCTTATTGTCATGTAGAATTTACGAGAACTTTATATTTGTAAGAACAGCAAGTTTATCATATTTTCTATATCAACTATGATTATATAAGTATAAACACTTTTATATATTAATATTGACATTTTATACACACTCATACACTGAGATTACCCCACTCAAATCCAAGATGAACTACTGTGCCTCTGTGTATTACCACTATGTGGACTAACACGTAGGGTAGAACAGAAAACCTATGGAAACCATAGTGAAATTTTAACTAGTACATGTACTGCCAATGAGCAACGTTTGGTCATGTCCCTTGACTTCGAGTACGTACAAGTACTTTCTAGCATCTAAAAACACCACACTGTGACCACAGCAGGTTGGAAATCCAAAACCTTTCCAATAAGGAACACATAAGGCTAGGAGGAGATTTTAACCTTTCTGATATAGACTAGGACATACTCAGCCCAAAACCAAGTTGAACTGCTTCCAGATATAAAAAATTCTACTAGAAATCTAATTACTTTGGACCCACTAGAATAAATAACACCTTGGATTTATTCTTCACAACGGACCCTACCCTTGTTGAAAGATCTACAATAGTACCAAGAATAAGTGACCATGACAGCATCCCAATAATCATAACTAGCTGCAAACCCAGAGTCATCAAGCAAAAACCACGCAAAATATACATGTACCATAGAGCCAACATACAATACCCTAAAAGAAGACCTGCTCAAATGGAGACACAATTTTGCAACCAACGATGTGTCCATGAAAACAGTTAACGGAATGTATATATTATAGAATTCCAAACTGCCCTTAATTCAGGAATGAACTCTCACATACCAATAAAGATCATAACAAAACATTACCAAACACTATGGATAAATAGACATATAAAACGACTGCACAAGCATAAACAAAGAGCCATCAATACTCATAAAATACACAAAAACCAAGCCAGGCATGACAAATTTTGTAAGGCACGCAAAAGTGCACACAAAGAAACAAGAAACAAGAAAAATTAAAAACAAACAAATTTACAGGACCCAATGATACACCAGCAAGAATATTGCAAGTTGCTGCCAATGAATTAGCCCCAGCTCTCAGAGTAATCTTCCAAAGATCAATCACCACAGGTGAACTTCCCCTCTCATGGTTGCAAGCCAACATCACCCCAATCGCTAAGAAGGGAGACCGAACTGTTCCATCAAATTACCGTCCCATCTCCCTAACTTCAATATGCTGCAAACTTCTTGAACACATTATCTACTCCAATATAATGGACCATCTTGACCAACATTCAGTTTTATCTGACAAACAACATGGCTTCCACAGTAAACACTAGACTGAAACCCAGTTAATACTCACAACACATGACCTATACTGTGTGTATGAGGACTGGCTTAGACTGTGTGTATGAGGACTGGCTTAGACTGTGTGTACATATATGAGGACTGGCTTAGACTGGGTGCATGAGGACTGGCTTAGACTGTGTGTATGAGAACTGATGTAGACTGTGTGTACGAGGACTGGCTTAGACTGTGTGCATGAGGACAGGCTTAGCCTGTGTGTACGAGGACTGGCTTAGACTGTGTGTATGAGGACTGGCTTAGACTGTGTGTACGAGGACTGGCTTAGACTGTGTGTATCAGGACTGGCTTAGACTGTGTGTATCAGGACTGACTTAGACTGTGTGTACGAGGACTGGCTTAGACTGTGTGTATGAGGACGGGCTTAGACTGTGTGTATGAGGACGGGCTTAGACTGTGTGTACGACGACTGGCTTAGACTGTGTGTACGAGGACTGGCTTAGACTGTGTGTACGAGGACTGGCTTAGACTGTGTGTACGACGACTGGCTTAGACTGTGTGTACGAGGACTGGCTTAGACTGTGTGCAGGAGGACTGGCTTAGACTGTGTGTACGAGGACTGGCTTAGACTGTGTACGAGGACTGGCTTAGACTGTGTGCATGAGGACTGGATTAGACTGTGTGTACGAGGACTGACCTAGACTGTGTGTACGAGACCTGGCTTAGAATGTGTGTATGAGGACTGGCTTACACTGTGTGTATGAGGACTGACTTAGACTATGTGTACGAGGACTGGCTTAGACTGTGTGCATGAGGACTGACTTAGAGTTAGACTGTGTGCATGAGGACTGACTTAGACTGTGTGTACGAGGACTGACTTAGACTGTGTGCATGAGGACTGACTTAGACTGTGTACGAGGACTGGCTTAGACTGTGTGCATGAGGACTGACTTAGACTGTGTGCACGAGGACTGACTTAGACTGTGTGCATGAGGACTGGCTTAGACTGTGTGTATGAGGACTGGCTTAGACTGTGTATGAGGACTGACTTAGACTGTGTGCATGAGGACTGACTTAGACTGTGTGCATGAGGACTGACTTAGACTGTGTGCATGAGGACTGGCTTAGACTGTGTGTATGAGGACTGGCTTCGACTGTGTGTATGAGGACTGGCTTAGACTGTGTGTATGAGGACTGGCTTAGACTGTGTGTATGACGACTGGCTTAGACTGTGTGTATGACGACTGGCTTAGACTGTGTATGAGGACTGACTTAGACTGTGTGTACGAGGACTGACTTAGACTGTGTGTATGAGGACTGACTTAGACTGTGTGTACGAGGACTGACTTAGACTGTGTGTATGAGGACTGACTTAGACTGTGTGTATGAGGACTGACTTAGACTGTGTGTACGAGGACTGACTTAGACTGTGTGTATGAGGACTGGCTTAGACTGTGTGCACGAGGACTGGCTTAGACTGTGTATGAGGACTGGCTTAGACTGTGTGTATGAGGACTGGCTTAGACTGTGTATGAGGACTGGCTTAGACTGTGTGTATGAGGACTGGCTTAGACTGTGTGTACGAGGACTGGCTTAGACTGTGCATGACGACTGACTTAGACTGTGTGCATGAGGACTGACTTAGACTGTGTGCATGAGGACTGACTTAGACTGTGTATGAGGACTGACTTAGCCTGTGTGCATGAGGACTGGCTTAGACTGTGTATGAGGACTGACTTAGACTGTGTGCATGAGGACTGACTTAGACTGTGTGCATGAGGACTGACTTAGACTGTGTGCATGAGGACTGACTTAGACTGTGTGCATGAGGACTGGCTTAGACTGTGTATGAGGACTGATTTAGAATGTATGTACGAGGACTGGCTTAGACTGTGTGCATGAGGACTGACTTAGACTGTGTGTATGAGGACTGACTTAGACTGTGTGTATGAGGACTGGCTTAGAATGTATGTACGAGGACTGGCTTAGACTGTGTGTATGAGGACTGGCTTAGACTGTGTGTATGAGGACTCCACTGAAAATAAGTCCAGCGTATATTTTAGTATACTGTACACTGTATTTTGCTAGGCCATCCTGAATAAACATATGTTATTATTAATACAAATACACATATCAATTATCAAAATTCTGCATTCAAAACAGCTGGTGTCTTCCCATTATGGCACTTCCCGTTATAGCTACTTTTTAGTCCCGTTATTGCTACTAATTTAGTTTGACAGTTGAACTACTCCCGTTATAGCTACTTTTCTATTTCTCCTATTCACAATGTAACAAGATAAGGAAGCATTAACTATTTCATTTCCATCCAGCTGATGTCTATAAGGGGTGGATGGCTTGGATGTACGTGTGTCCCATAACTCCCATTGAGAAATGTCCATATAACTGATACCTTTTTACGAGTGCTTGTGGAGACATTGCTTGGTGATGATTCAAAAATCTCTATGGACATATGGAATGTCTACACAGAAACTGACAAATGAACAAACAACCATGTTGAGGGACGGAATTCCAAAGTTATGAAAGTTGTGGGGAAATACCATCCCAACATCTTCCAGTTCATGGTTGCTAAACATGATGCTGCCATCCCACGACCCCATAGCAAGAATAATTGATGACTCATTGGCTTTTGATAAATGCAAAAATTCTGTACTCTGTACAATTAATAATGTAGTTGCTTTAAATAAAACTGTTTTGCACATGTCGTTTATGTTATATTTTCCATTTCAAATAAGTGACATTTAGAATTATATCATTCTTATGACTGTGTCCTTCATTTATACACCTGTACACTTCATGTATAAATGTTGCAGCAACCTCAAATAGTTAATGCTCCCACTTGCTGTCCCCTCCTTAATTGTGTAATTAAATAAGTAGCTATAATGGGACTAGTTCGCCTGTCAAACTTAACGAGTAGCTATAAAAAACTGTAGCTATATCGGGAAGTAGCTAGAACGGACCTAGAGCAACCAGCTTGACTAAAGCGTGAATACTATACATTATGAAATTAACGGTTATCATAATTTGTTAGTTAATATGAGATTAGATACAGATCATGGCCATGGGGGAATAGGATTGTATATAAGTGACATATTTACCTACTCTAAGCGAGAAGACATCAATATTTATCCCTCGTAGTTGAGTCAAACATTTTTGTATTATAGACTACAAAACAGAAACCAATAATTGCGGGTGTAATATATCATCCAAATTCCCATATCATGATTTTTTTACTCAAGTGAAAATTAAATAGTCTATTTGATGGGTGATTTTAATATAAATTTACAAAATTTTGCAACCTATCAAATTTATTTTATTTTATATACAATGTAACAAGGGTTTATTCCTTATAAAACAAAGCCAACAAGAATAACTTCTACAACAACAACTCTTATAGGCCATTTGTATTCCATTTTCAATCATAGTATTTCATACTCATACTAACTATGACTCAGGGATCATTGTCTCAGGTATGCTGGGCCATTTTGGAATAGTAGATTTGAAAGGTTACTGGCCTGCCCCAAAAGTTACTGGCCCAAATATTGTAAGTAAAATATGCTGCTACTGAGGTGCCCATTGCTTTATAAAATTGGGTGGGACTATAAGAAGAGAAAACATAAAGTTAAATGAGTACTTTTAATCATGGTGCCAGTCTGCTAGTAATGTAAAATGTGAGGCACCATTTGCACTATACAGTTTTTAACTGTTTTAGGATATGTATTTATAGACTATCACATAGATTATTACATATTTCGATAACTAAAATATCTGCAGCCAAAGTCTTCTGTCAGTGTTGTGTCTCTTTTACATATCACAATAATACAGTTTACATTTTAAAAATATAGGCCTGGCCCAGGGTTGTAGAGTCACATTTCTTACTCTTAAAGCTCATTATTGTGTTCCAGTAATAGGCTACAAGTTGGGATCATTCAGTCTAGCATTTTAAAATAAATAATATAGCATTAAAGCCTATAATATATGTAATTGGCATTGCAGTTATTTATACACTGTAGGCCTACCTACAAAGAGATGAGAGTTTGGTGGTGAGTCGTCTCCCATACCTTGTCACACAACTCCAAAATACAATCTCTGTCAAGGCGGTAGACGTCTACTAATTGTGCATCATCCATGTGATCTCAATCATTCGTTCTGTCATGAATCACTCATGGAATACTATGTCGACACCATCTTGATAATACCACATCACACCAGCCATATAATACCATATCACACCAGCCATACTTATGATATACATTATGTGCCATGTGACCACCACGTAACAATACTTTTTTGTTTTGATTGCTAATGTACATGTATTCTTCTTGTTGTTACGAAATTAAAAAAAAATTGATTGATTGATATGTTGTTCGACTTACAAGACCTTTTTTGGTGTTGTAAATTTTCTACAGTTTAATATGGAGGATGTTTTGAGTCACCCAACTTACGAGAAGTCACCACTTACGACAAAATTCACAACTTACAATATTGTAACATTCCATCAGAGTTCCAAGGAATGTCTACATTGCCTAGTTATGAGATAGCAGTTTTTTTTCGTAACTACTACATACAACGCATTAACGAGATCTTAATATGTACTTATGGCATTTCAAGATATCCACCAATGAAGCTTTTCTGGTAGGTTTGCATAGAAGAAAATTTGTAGTAAAATTTAAAAAGCATGCCTGTTTCTGCCTGGGCTTTTAACACAGATTAGGACATGAACAGCTGTGATGATCTGTATATTGGGGCAATTGCTTGACTAATTGCTTTGCTCTAGCAGTGTGGGTCTCCAGTGATAGGGGCTGTATCAATAACCCATTAGTTCCCTGTTAAACTGGACAGTTGCCCTGCCTCCATGTTTTAGGCATTCATCTAAACAACCAATTTTGTAAGCAAGTGTTTTAGTTTGATGTTTGTTTAATTATCTTTAAAATGATGTAACTTTTGTGTCTACAGACACATAAAAGATATTTATTGTCACCTGTTAGTGACAATTGTCAATGATAGAAATTAATATTGTAGATAACCATAGAATAGAGTGAAAACTCATACACATCATTGATGTTGTCTGTTCACACAATTTGGCTGTGTTTCTGTGAATAACCCGGGGAAATGCCAATCAGGGGGTGATTACAGTGAAGAGACTACCGGTATATAAATTTCATTGACACATTGTGAAGCCTCCTATCGTCCTTCAGGGCATAAAAACTGGTACACATTAAAAAAAATTATATTGTATTAACACTTGTAGTTGTTCTTCAAATTTTGCATAGATGTATCTGAGAATATCTGAATTGTACACAAGAAATGTGTAATTCACTAGTCTTTTGTGAGGGCATTTCAGGGCAAAGTAAATGTAAAATTTTGCATGTTTCTGCCTGCCCTTTAGCAGGTCTCAGAACATGAACTCCTGTGGTGATCTGTGTATTAGGGCGACTAGAATTAGCACACACCCTGTTACCCTCCACAGGTCCAGTGTTGCCTGTATACAGTAGATGATTGATTTTTTTAAGTGCAATAAATGTTTATCCTATATGAGATGGCACCTTCTAAAAACACACCTTACATTCCCGTTTCTACATCATGTAACATTTATGCATTTTGTTCCAGGCTGTGGATACACTCTTGGAAACTGGCAATTGCTATCGTCATACTTAGACAGCTTATCTCTACGAATGTACAACTGAAACGGCATGAACTAAAGTAAGAGATTGCAACTTGAACTTATTAGGGCAATTCTGTACTAGTCTCGCTTAACCGACTGTCGGTCGGCTGCGGAACTACGCCGAGAAGACAGTCTGGCTACATTAACGGCTTTTGTTTGGGTAGCAGCCGTGATCTATAAAATGCTGCCACCTCACGGACACTGCCGTAATATATTTTTTATAAACAACTGCAAATTTGTATTTCTATTTATTTTGTGTTAATATAAGTTTAATTTTGAATAGTTTTTATAATACAGCATTATTTGATCAAAAGGTTTCCTTATTTAATTTGTATGCTATCCGTGTCGGACTAGACAATGCTGCCACCTCACGGATACTGGTTAATCCTGCCGTAATTCTTATTTTATAAACAACGGTAAATTTGAATTTTTACTTACTTTTGTGTTAATATAAGTTCAATGGTGAATACTTTTCATATGATATTATTATGTTGTAAAACTATATCGTTATTTAAATTTTTATTTCATAGTTGGCCTGAGAGCCAATCAGCGTCTCTACCCTAATCTGGGGTAAGGCTGCCCGGATGTAGAAACTTAAGCCCATATACTGTCCCAGGCGGAGTTGAGGGGCTTAAAAGTGCTGCCACCTCACGGAGTCTGGGTAACCGAGGCTAATTCTGTACTGGAGAGCCTAGACTGCTAAAAATGTAATCTTATTGAAACAGTGTAAATGTTGTACCATTGACCACTGTGATGGAATCTTTGGACAATACTTGGGTGCTTAGGTAAACTGTCCATGGATTCAGAAACATGTATCATTTGTGATATATATACTATCTGTAACATGTGATACTACACAGAGTGGATGCTAGACCAGATTATCTATCAAAGATCAGTTGTATAATTTTTTAATTTATGGACTTTCAAAGAAATTCTAAGCAGCAGTTCTGTTTCACATGGTGTTCTGTGAGGTGATATGTGATCGCATCCAACAAGTTTACCAAAATTGCTGCCAGGACCTGTCAGAATATTCTACATGGATGTATCAAATAAGCCATGGTTGAATTAAAAACGATAAAGGTCACATGATTGGAATTAGATCAGTCTAATTCCCAACTTTAAGCAGTTCAAAAGTCACACTGGGTAGTTTGTTACATTGTTTGTGACTTATATAGAACCATGTCAAATAATAATCCACAAGGAACTTCTTCAAAAGTAAAACACTGAAAAATTAGGTTGACAAAGAAGACAACAGTATGGCTAATCAACCTTGAGAATACATAAAAGACCTTGCCACAAAATCTGCACTAAAAAGTGGATGGTTGTGAAAAAAGCCCAATACATTTGTTTTCCCTAGGTTGATAAAATAAGGTGACAACTTATATGAAGTGTGTTGAACTCTGTAAATTTGTGTGGCCTAATGTTGCAGATATGTATTTTTTATTGACTGCCCCAACTGATAAAGATTGTTACATTAATTAACATACTCCCTGACCCACAGATGGACAGGAGTTCAATAACTGCTTTCGACTGATCTTGAATATTATGTGAAGTACATCGCTGTAATGTGTGTACAATTATTGGCCAGTACAATTGTTTTTTATTAGAACATGAAGTTATGGTGTTCTGCAATCTTGCAGAAAAGAAAAAATTAGAATCAATTATTCTTTGATGTTTTATTCCAAAATTAACCAGACATGTTAATTTCGTTACCATAGCATGTACAGTGTAATTCTGTTACCAACCAAAACCAGTTCACTATAAAAGAACGGTATATATATCACGAGTAAAAGTCTATCCAATACAAGGTCATTTTATATGTCTGTTTATCAATGCTAACTGTTGGCCCTGGTAGACTGCAAATTTCAGACAATGTGTCATAATGTTGATTAAAAATTAATGTTCAAATTTGTTGTGTAATTCCGTGACCAAAATAAAAACAGCCATAATTTCATAATTATTTTACCTTTATTAATAGGTACCACTGGTTCTTATAGGGAGTAGTGTATACTTGGGTGGGGGGGGGGGGCAAACCCTGACTATGGAGGGAAATAATTCATCAATGTGTTAATGACTTCTTGGGATTTAGTTACAGCCAGGAAGTTTCACTGATAAAGGCTTGATTAATTACTGTGAGGTGGATAAGAGGGGGTGGCACTGCCTGTAGTAGTAATAGTGGATGTGCTAACTGGTTACCTATCAGTATATTTTGGTATATATATTGGCAACTACTCATGACAATTTTTATGGGCAATTTAACCAAAAAAATTCATGCTTTCCAATTCAAGAGGATCGCTCAATGACCTACTGCCAGTCTCCCAGATTTTACAAGATTGCCTAGAAAATCAACTCTAGATGGCAGATGGACATGGAAGCCCTTTGGTCCAACCCATCTATCTAAGTGTATCCCGCCGTCTAAGATATATGCGATTTTATTTTTAAATATATTAACACAACTGTTCTTTGTGAAAAGTGAGAATTTTCTAATATCTAGTCTACACTGCTTCTTTGCTATTGTAACTCCATGTCCTCTAGTGCTTCTCCCTTCCTTAACCAAGAAACAACTATTTCCGTCAATATTTTTATACCCATTCAGTATTTTAAACACTTCTATCTGATTTCCTCTCAACCTCCTGGTTTCTAGTGTTGTTATTTAAACCACATTCTCTTAAACGCATTTCATAACTAATATCCCTTGGTTTTTGTATCGTTTTGCGATAATGTTGTATACAATTACAATTATTTTAATGAGGACTAGCTATTGTTTGGTACAGTGGTATTATAAGTTCTTTTTCTTTATACTCTATATTTCACATAATTAATCCAAGAATTTGGTTTCGCGATGCTGCTATTCCACACTGCTCTGATACCTTCACATCAGCACTAACTGTATAGGAACAGCATCATTATGGAAAAATATTTGTTATTAAAGTAGGCAGCCGTGGGTATTGGTGACTACCCACTGCTACACAGTGAAGGCCAGGTGGCCTGCATCGAAAACATAGCTAACTGGTATTCCATCTGTTGCAGGCTACTTCTGCATGCTGCGTTCATTCTTTATTAATCTTTGCCCACGCCACTTAATTTCTCTTTTTACACTTAGTAATAAAACTTGCTATGTAGAGGACAGGTGTTGTCATCCGGGGAATATTCGCAGGTTAATTCTGAAAGGGCCCAGTTGCTGGAATTGGACCCTTTTAGAACTCAACACATGATGTACACCATATTTTGGGTCACTTAAATTCTGAAATTGGGCCTGCTTATAATGTAATCAGATACCTTGCTATATGAAGACTACAATTCATGCAAAAAGTGAAAATTAAAACATTGTGTGGAGTTGGGCCCTTTTAGAACTTGGCGTCACTCTTGAATTACCTCAAATTTGTGTACCTTCATTGATAATATTGACTAAATCAATGCATTATTTAATTGGAACTGGGTTATTTATCAGTGACATCAGTGGTCACTTGCCAATATTTGCCTTGTGTAATTATAATTTTTAAAGTACATTTTTTAAGCAGATTTACTTTGTATCATTATTATTGTCCAGTTAAGATAAAGAAGATTACGATTAAGCATACAAGCAAGAGAAACCCTGGTTTATAAAAGGTCTTAAAAGTGTATGTCATAAAAAACCTTTTGTACAGAGCTTTTGTTAAGGATAGAACAGAAATTGCGGAGTCCAGATATAAAGGTCTAGGTCCGTTATAGCTACTTCCCATTATAGCTACTTCCCGTTATAGCTACAGTTTTCCCCCGTTATAGCTACTCATTAAGTTTGACAGGCAAACTAGTCCCGTTATAGCTACTTATTTAATTACACAATTCAGGAGGGAACAGCAAGGGGGAGCATTAACTATGTCAGACTGCTGTAAGATTCATACATGCAATGTATTAATGAAGGACACATTTAAAAAATCATAAGAATGATATATAAATGTAACTGTCAGTTACTTGAAATGGAAAATAAACCATAAAACACACATGTTTTTCAAAAGAAAACTATGTTAATTGTACTGAGTACAGAATTGCATTTATCAAAAAGGAATGAAATTCATCATTTATTCTTGTTAGGTGGTGGTGGGATGGCAGCATCATGTTTAGCAAACATGAATTGGAAGATGTTGGGATGGTGTTTCCCCACTACTTTCACAAACTTGGAATTCCATCTCTCAACATGGTTGTTTGTTCATTTGTCACTTTCTGTGTAGACCTTCCACATGTCCATGGTGATTTATTAATCATTACCAAGCCATGTCTTCACAAAGTACTCGTTAAAAATTATTACTTGACTTTGTTGAAATTCCTCAGTGGGACACACTTATATCAAAGCCGTCCACCCCTCATGGACATCAGCTGGATGGAGATGAAATAGTTAATGCTCCCTTATCTTGTTACATTGTAAAATGGAGAAATAGAAAAGTAGCTATAGCGGGACTAGTTTGCCTGTCAAACTTAACGAGTAGCTATAACGGGAATAAATAGTAGCTATAACGGGAAGTAGCTATAATGGGAAGTAGCTATAATGGGAAGACACCGATATAAAGTGTATAAAAGTAGGTTAACTACTATGTTAAGATTGGTGGAAAAGGCGTATTACAGTAATCTATTGGCAGAAAAGAAATGCAATTGTAAAGAAACCTGGGAAATGTTGAATAATGTGTTACATAAATAACACCAGCCTGTGAACTTTTCAACACACTTTGTTGCGATAAAGATATTATCACCAACAACATAAATTCTTATGGCAGGGACTGCATCAATAACCCCGCTGATCCCTGTTCAACTGGACAGTTGTCACCTGTATGTTTTAAGCTATATCTTCATTTAAACTAAATTTTATATGCACGGTGTGTTTAGTTTGATGTTTTTCTAAGTGTTTATAAAATTATGTGACTTTGGTATCTATTGGTTAAAGATATATTGTCACCTGTAAGTGACAATTGACAAAAATAGAACATTTATATTCTAGACAACTATAGAGTGAAAATTCATACACTTTATTGATATTGTCTGTTACATTCACAAAATTTGGCTGTGTTTCTTGCTATCTCATATGAATAACCAGAGAAAATGCCAAAAGGGTGATTATGGTGAAGATACAACTACAGACTATATTTACATATGATTGATTGTTTCTAAGGGCAATGCCTCCCCAAAAGCTACATTTCCATATTTGTATTGATATATGTTATGTAATCCCTGTTTTGGCTAGGAAACAGTTACAGGAATAAGTTTATATACATTGTTTTGAAACACTAGATCAGCACATTAAAATTGCTTCAGCTTACTGATATGTAGCATAATGAAGCATGCAGAAATAAGATAAACAATTAATTCAAAATATTTCAATGCATAAACCATTGTTTAAACATTAATACAGGGTAGCTAGGTGTCACAAACTGATTGAGTAGCTAGGAAGAGCATATAGAAACCACTGAGTGGCTACTGGGTAGAACTGGATGGGTAAAATATAATTACATATTTTTTGGCAACATTTATATAAATGATGGTTGTCACAACTGGTTACACTTTGGACTGTTTGGAGATATCCTGGCTTCATGGTATTTGCTTAGCATGGGATACAGAGAAAGTGTGATTGCTAACTGGACATTTTAAATGGTTCTTTGAAGGGTCTCACCCTTTGAAGCAGTCCCCAGCTAGTGTTCAATCACACAAGGCAATAGGACAAAACTAATTGACTTCCCATTCATCAGTTTCATCCACTGATTAATTGTTGGGTTATGTTTGTCCAATAGCTAATTCATTGTCCAACTTTTCTTGGTTAGTAAACACACCATTGCCTGCACAGCAATACTCCAACTGTCTGTAAAATATCCTTCGCAGCATCACAAAAGTGTCAGATGTTCAATTCCTTTTTATTCTATTCCAATTCATTTCAAAATCTTTCAATTCCAATTCAATTCAGTTTCTTCCAAATCTTTCAATTCCAATTCTTTTTAATTGACCCCAGCTCTGGCCATGTGGCCCATTATTTTTGTATAATTGTTTCACTATGCTGATTTGTCTCACTAAGTATGGTTTCTTAACTTGGATTTTTTTTAAAGTTATTATTATTGGAGATATGTAGTTTGAGAGCAAGAATTGTGAAATAAAGTTTTCTAGTGACGTTGTTTGTTAAAACTTTGAAGGGACAAATCGGTAGTCATATTATAATATGCATTTGTAACCTAGTCATACAATAGATGTGAACTCCATCCTGCTATAGTCCAGTGGCTTAGCCCAGGAACCTAGCAATGTCTTTACAATAGTTAGTTTGCATTTTGTATAGTTCTTGGTGTTTGAATGACATTTTGGCTGGGTGGCAACTTGCCAGCCGCTTGCTGTTTTTACAATCCTAGATTTCATCATAATTTACATTCTACATACAGTATAATGATGATGTCGCATCTATGTGTATGTTTTTGAGGGCAGCAAATACAAATCGGAAGTTATTTTAATGTTTTGCGGCCATCTTGATGATGTACATATATGTAAATCCAAGATGGCCACAAAATTGGCCATATAAACACAGAAATAATGGCAAAAATACATAGAGTTGTAAGTAGAGTGGATGGAAAATTGCACCAGGATAGCACTGTGTAACCCAATATGAACATATAGCACCGTCTCTGATGTATAAATCCATATTATGTACACCGTATATATGCTCACTAATTAAAAATTTCATTACTTCACCTTTTTTAGATCACTTCACATATTATCTCTCAGTCTAATGAAACTGCAATCATCGCACATGAAGCTGATCAACTGTCAATACAATTAAATCATTATCTGCAATGCTTACCATATGTATTATGCAATACAATTTGTTCATTTGTATGCTTCATTATTGCTCTGTATGCCACAAATCACATAACATTACAGACATGTGCATGATCTTGTCCCTCTGATGGATAATTGCATAACAATAACCAGGGGTAGAACTTCGGTAGAACTTCGGCATTTATTTTATTAGACAGCGGTATAAGTAAAGTCAAAAGTTTACTAGTCCGCCAAAACGTTTACTGGTCCAGCAAAATATAAAAACAACCCAAATTTAAGTCGTTTCAATTTGATTTAAGACTAAAAAACAGTATATGTTACAACAACGCGCCAAAAAAAAAAAAAAAAAACAATTATTCACTCAAGCAGTTAATATTCTAACAATGAACAGAACGTGAGTACAAACCAATTATAACTGAACATAACAACGAAAGTCTAGACAGGTACAAAATATAGATCATACACGAAGTAATACTAACATGCATTCATTCGTATTAATGTCCTTACCTAGACAACACTAATCAGCCCAGCTAAAGGCGGACATCCCAGAACTTAACACCGTTAGTATTGAATAAACCTTAACTGCGAGGTTGTGCTTTACCTCTTATTGAATGAAGAGGGACAGTTTACTAGTCCGCCAAAACGTTTACTGGTCCAGCAAAATATAACAACAACCCAAATTTAAGTCGTTACAATTTGATTTAAGACTAATAAACAGTATATGTTACAACCCCGGTAAACTAACAATGCACTTTTCATAAAGGTAACAAATAAATAATACAGAAATATCAAAAGTAGTTAATGCATAGGGAAAGATATGATCTGTATTAAAAAAACTATGTGATTGAAAAAGAACGTCAATTGCATAGTACTACCCTACCATTATGAATTTTCCATAACCATTCTGGAAATTTACCTCACGTTACAGTGGTATGAAAACTGTTGTACTGGACTGTATTAATGGAAATAAAAATATCACACTAGAAAATTGTAAACATCAAAGAACCATTAATCTTTAATTAATCAAATAATGCCCAGACAAGTTCACAGCTGGTGTCCACTGGCCATGCCTAAGAAAATGTCATTTATCAGTAAATGAAGCTGCTGTAGCCAGTTGCTCACTGGCACTGGATTCAGTTACACCCCCCAGCCTGTGGGTGGGTTAGGGTCACTGTGACTACAAACACTTACTTGATTGACTACTGTAGGGTGGGGTGGATGACCCCACTGATCTTTACAAGACAACTGGACTAGTTATTGGGTAGGTTTACTAGTCTGCCTGTATCTACTAGTCCGCCCTTATCTTTACTAGTGCATGGACTAGCAGACTAGTGGGTAGTTCTACCCCTGATAACCCCTGATATATTCAATAGCAATTATATAATTAGTGAGCATATGTATTTATACATCACAGATTGTGCTGTAAGTTTGTATTGCACAGGTTATACAGTGTTATTCTTGTGCAATTTTTCAACCACAGGTGTTCTTAATTTAATGTCTCTCTGAACATTACTATTTGCCCACTCCAATATTTTCATGGACTCTTCTGCAATAGTATAGGATACTCTATACAAAATATTAGCAATATATCTTTATCTTCAATGATACCTGACCTAGATTTTGTTTTATTTTTTATTTTGATATTCTCACATGAGCCAACACCTGTACTAAATTTCATCAAAATTTGAGTTGGGTGATGTTTTGAGTGATTGATTTGACATGGAATGACCCAACTGTAATTTGTTTCTAGTTAAGCACGTTGAAGCAAAATCAACAACAAATGGATCAGAACATTATGCTGGTAATAGTGCAGACACTTTCATCATGCTCATCACAGAATTGTTACTTTCGGTAATAAAAGTACTTTATGCAGACAACAAATTACTGCCTAAGGTAGATGCTGTTGACAATAATGCATAAAGTGTCATCACCAATGGTACACTTTTTAATCACAAGTGTCCATTAATTTTCGTCAGCTTCATATTTGTCGGTAATACCCAGATATGTGACATGGTTATAAATGTTGCTAATTCATGTTTTCAAATTAATAGTTTTTTGAGTGGCCATCTTGTGGATGTTCCTGCTGTATAAATGCAAAATGAGGTAAAAAAAAACTATAACTACACACCATATGTAGGGGTATTCTTATGACATGGCTAATTTCAAAGTAAAGGCTTCTACAATTCGTATTGCATGTAAGTTTTACATAATACAATTAACGTGATGATTAATGTTATTATGACAACACTCAAATATAGAAAAAACCATCTGATACCATCAGACCAAAAATAATTATTGTATGAGTAAACGGGCAAAATTACAACTGGTCATAGATGTTTTATGGCGATTTTGGCTTACATCTTGGAGTTACGTCATCAAGATGGTTGCAAAAGGTTAAAATGACTTTGTATTCCATACCCTCAAAAAAAAAAAAAACACACACACACACACACACACACACACACACACACACATATATATGCAAACATCATCAGTATATTGTATTTAGAACAAAATATAAGACAAAATATAGATTTGTTTCTGTGCAACTGCCATATTGGTGGCCATATTGAATTCTTAAAAAGCCAAGCTGTTGGTGAGTGACCACCAGCCAAAATTTTAGCTTCCTATAAAGTATTATAAAAAATACAAACAAGTTATTGTATACATACATTGCAAGCTTTTCCATAATTATTGGGTTCTGCCACTACCACTATCTATGACATTTATTGTTATATAGCCATATATGTTAGGTGTACACATATGGAACTCATCTTTTCAAATTAGCCTAAGTGAACAATGTTCACATTTATATTAAATTACAAGTTTAAACACTATGCCATTGGTGGCTTTGATGGTTTCAAATTACAAACGGTTTAGGATTGAATGTATTTTACTTAATGACTGACATGTTGACCTCAGAAATCCCTGACTGGCTTCTGTTTCGTACAGGTGGAACCATCGACAACTAGATCATGGCTGTGTCATCACCTTCAAGTTTGATGCAGTATGTCTTGGATGTGGCACTCCCTCACTTTGTTGCACTTCATGAGCGATTTTTATGCATTGTTTGTCGCGTCGTCCTGAGGGACCCGTGGCAGACAGAATGTGGGCACAGAATGTGTTTCAACTGCATGAATGGGCTATTTGTGGATGTCCCAGAAGTGAGGTGTCCGGCCAAGGAAGAAGACTGTGAAATGATAACACGGGAAAAGGTAAGAATCTCTAGATATATGCACTCCATAGGTATTAAACATATCATAGTTTACTACACCGAGTTGTTTGCGAACGAACCTTTCCTCACATGGTGTCATGACGTATCATAAGCACTGTTAACATGAACACTTCAGCTACCTCAAGATGGTACACAGAGAACATGCCCAGAAGTCAACAGCCTGACATGATGTTCCACACTGTTTCTACCAAGCTTGCAAACAAACTGTATGAACTACATATAATAACTGTAATAGATCTGGCAAGACAAATAATTCCCATCAGATCTCGGAAATGTGAACAGTAACACCATCACCAAAAGACTTGTCTTGGTTTGGTTGCCCTGCCACAACTAGATGATATCAACTGTCCTCATTAACGGACTGAAACAGAGCCTTTTACCATCCATACAGGGGTGAACAGGGTTGCATTATTGCACCAACTCTCTTCACTATCTACCTATGTGCCATTATTTTATTGTCCGTCTTCGCCTTCAGTATGGAGTTGAAATTGACCATTGGCTCGATGGGAGACTTTTCAGCCTGAGTCGTCTCAAGTTGAAGATAAACGTTATGAAGATTGCCATTGTAGACTTTCAGTATGCTGATGACTGGGCCATTCTTGTGCACACAGCTTGGTAGAAGCAGTGTGGAACACAATGTCTAGCTGCCAACTTCAGACAAGCCGATCCAGTCAAAATTATGTACAAAACCTGGGTATAGTCATAAAGTTTGTGTGGAATCATGTTCTTGTGATAGCAAATTGTATGCGATATTGACCTTTCATTGCACCCTTTCAAGTTGTTGATGTTTTGGAATGACAAATTTAGGCCACCAACAATGAAAAATGGGCTAAATTAAGCAGACAAAGACAGCATCCACGCATGTTTGGGAAACAGTATGCAACAAGCCAAAGTGAACATGACTTTGGAACAGTGCACTGTGAAAAAATTTGTCGTGCGGAGAGTCACAACATTTACAGTTTTAATTTAACACTATTAAGATCATGCGTAACCAAATACAGTGTATATAACTTATCAAATATTATGTTCGTTGTCACAGCTAGTCTCTGACTGGCTGAAATGGTGACTGAATTATAATTAGTCAGCTCCGAGTCGAGTGTAGACTGTAAATGTTTGCAAGTTGCAACTAATTTTGAATTAGTACATACCTAAATGTTCTTGTTACTGACTGCGATAATGTAATATGTACCTCCATAGAAACACTTTGGAATATCAAGTTCATCATGACATGCAAAAGTACGTATTTTGTATCCTGTTGTTTTCTAATGCATATGATGCCAATCTCACATAAAACATGTGACTGAAAAAGCACAGGAGGTCGACAGCACCACTGGCTCTCGTCAGCGATATACCTGGTATAAAGATCTTTTCGACGATTAAAAAGAAACAAGTATGTATATTTTATTAAACTGACTGCAGACTAATTAAACTACCAGGGTAATACCACATTACACATCAGGATATAAAAGTATTGGATTGACGATGGGGAAACGAATGGATTGAGCACATTTAACCCGTTAGACCCCAGCAAGTTCAATTGGCATGCAATTCTCTTATCAACACATCTCTTACCAATAAGGTTATCCGTATCAATAACACCATAGTTTGCCTTTGAAGATTTATGCCTCTCAGTTAGATGCCGTGCAGCATTTTGGCAGTTTCATACTTGCATGCAACAGACAATAATACCAAACTATTATTTTTACATTTGAGATGTAGCACTGTTGTAGACTTTGTGATGGAAAATGTTGCCAAATTTTGGGGGTCAACCGGGCCTATAGGGTTGACTCTTGGGGGCCTGCCAATGGACCCCTGCAAATTTTGAATCCTAGCCGGTGGCAGAGCGCTAGAGAGGCTGCTCTGTGATCTATCTATTTACTAACCCCTTGCACAGCACTACTGACCTGGATATTCCCTGCCTACTATTGTTGCCTAGTGTGTAATTGGTCTCTTGCAGAACTGGTGACAGCAACCCAGCAGATCTTTGTTAAACTGGACTGTGGCCTGCATGTTTTAAGTGGTACATGTATCTTCAAAACTACTGACTTTCTATAAATGCAAACTTGTTGTCTTGATTTAATTGTCTTACAAATAGTGTGACTTTGGTGTATGTTGGTGAAAGATATATTGCTACCTGTAGGTGACAATTAATATTCTGGACAACCATACAGTGAAATATCATATACTGTTGGTATAAACTGCATTCTGATCACTGGCCTGGCTGAGTGGTATTGATGTAAATAACTCCATCTGGCTGAGACCATAAAGAGATGAAGAAACAATCTACGTCATCTAGATTGAGTATAAGAACAGTTCAACCGGTTGACAGCAATATGAATAATTTAGCATTCAACATTCTAATGGCTACAGGCACAACACTCCTGCTATAGCGAGATGTTTTACATTTTCTCCTTCAAGACGGAAGTACATGGAAGAACGTAGAGAGCGGGTGATCAGACTCAGTAGCGACAGCACGAGCTTTTTTCAAAATTGCATGGTCGATTATTTCGGAGAGCATTGGTGTAGGTAAGCCAATGATCTTGGCGGAAACGTGTGAGATTTTCAGAAGCCTGTTACGGTTTTTCACCGAAAGAGCAGGTTAGTAACAAATGCTGCAGTAGTTTATGAGAGGCTCAATTATGCTACGGTAAAGACGTAGAAGAAGTAGTGGATCAACGTAGAAAGCTCGTAACTTTCGAAGAACGTGCAGTCACTGCTGAGACTTTTTCTGCATGGCTGTAACATGCTTTGTAAATGACAATTTTTCATCTAAGATAACACCGAGGTACTTGAAAGAATCAACCTGTTCCACAGGTTCACCATTGATGACAATAGGACTATTGACAGTTCTATTTCGACGGAAGTCAATGCACATTTCTTTGGTTTTGGAAACATTCAGATGTAGACATTTTTTACTGCACCAACTAGAGAAATGTACCACTGAAGAAACATATGACTGGTATGAGGTAAAATCACTCAAAAAATACCACAGCCAACATTCATAACACTTTTGTAAAAACAGTTTTTATTATTTTTGCATTTTAGCCACCATTGCCATTAAAATGCCAGTCATCTTTGACTGTGAATACTGTGTATCCTATCAACTGCTTAAAATGTGTGAATTGTTCCATATTGTGGGATGGTTGAATAAATACAACTAAGTGTACTATTTACTCATTCATTAAATTATTGTCATCTCAACAAAAGACAATACATGTGGACAATAATTGTATTATTGTTTCATGTAAGACCAGTTCATGTTTTGAAACTCTGAATGGACCAGTCTCCCTTTCAACAGTGCTCACACAAACTACTATGAGTTTGTAAGAAATAATCAATTTCAACTCCATTGGAATCACATGTATGGCTCAGTTTCTTAGTTAGACCAGGAGTAAATTATATCAACAACACAACCCGGGGTCCACTTTCTATGGAGGGGTCGATATTCTATGGTACATATAGGATATGGACCCCCATAGAATATGGTCCACCCGGTGGTATTCTATGGTGGGGGTCCAGGACCTGGGGGTCCATTTTCCATGAGGTCCATATTGTATATGACACCGGTACTTGCAATGTATCTGTGTGAACTTGTACGCACATATCACCAGACAAGAGGGCTGAGCTCTGCAAGCAGTAACAGGTTGGAAGTGAAACATACCCATACCATGGTCTGTGGATGGTTCAGTTGCTGCTGCTACAGTGGCCTTATGGAACACTGCTTGTGATACTCTGCCCAGCTTCTCAGGTCTCAGGTGGTGGTTTACTCCAATGTGGTTTACTCCAAAAAAACATAGCTTTTCAAGTGGCAATCACGAACCTCGCCTTCTCGACACCTAAACTGCCTATAAACAAAATTATAAAAAAAATAACCAAGCTATAACTAACAAACATACAACCACATGTGTATGTTTGTTAATTCTAGTTTTTTTTAATTTGTTTTACAAGCAGTTTAGGTGTCGTGAAACGGAGGTTCGTGATTGCTGCTTGATAAGCTATGTTTTTTTTTTCAGTAATATGGTGGGATCATATTCCAGATGCGAATTGCTTGGGTTTTTTGATGGTTTTAATAGGCCCGGTGGTGGTGTGATATTGATTGTATTATTAAAAATGTTGTAAAATGTCATGGCTTGTTTGATAATCCTGCATCACTCAAGAATGGGCCATCCAAGGGTGGCTATTAGGTCTGTTGTGACTGTTTGGCGTCGATAGTCGTTTTTTACAAATCTGGCTGCGCAGTACTGTACCTTTTCAAGATGTTTAATTTGGATAGTGGTGTGTGGATTCCATATAGGAGAGGCATATTCAAGGTTTGGTCGGACTAGCATGTTATAGGCAGTTTCTTTTACATCAGGTTTGCATGGTCCGAGGGTTCGTTTGATCATACCTAAGTGTTTTGAAGATTTGGAAGCTATGTCAGTGATATGATTCGCCCAGGTTAGTTTAGTATCTAAAAAAAAAACAATTTCCAAAATATGGGTGGCTGGAGACAGTGGAGAGTGGCACACCACAGAGGGAATACGAATGTAGTCTGGATTTTGTTTTGTTTGTTATTTGGAGATGCACACGTTTGGGGATGTTAAACTCCATTTGGGTCATTCCATGTCAAATCAATCACTTTTTGGCCATTTTGCATCACCCGACTCCAATTTTGATGAAATTTAGTACAGTTGTTGGCTCATGCGAGAACATCAAAATAAAAAATAAAATAAAAATCTAGGTCAAGTATCATGGAAGATATAGGTCACTGAACTTCGACCTAAATCGCATACTGACCGCTACATTAATGCTTGTAACTCTGCTATGAATGAAGCTAGAGAAACAATCAATATATCATTGGAAAGCCAATAAACATGCACACATAACTATTATAAAATTAAAACATTAGTGTAAATAAGAATGTTGTAATTTTTGAAATTTGACCTTTGACCTCAGATACCCAAAAAATGTATCCTCTGATTTTGCTAATATTTTGTATACAGTATATTATACTATTGCAGAAGAGTCCCTGAAAATATTAGAGTGGGCAAACAATAATGTTCAGAGATACATTAAATTAAGTACACCCAACGCCACCCGTGGATGGAAAATTGTACCAGGATAGCACTGTTTAACCCAATACAAACATACAGCACAATCTCTGATTTTGCTAGCATTGTGTACACAGGATCCAATATTATAGCAGAAGAGTCCTTGAAACTATTAGAGTGGGGAAATAATAAGTTTCAGAGATACATTAAATTAAGTACACCTGTGAATGAAAAATATCAACAGGACAGCACTGTTTAACCCAATATAAACATACAGCACAATCTCTGAATTTGCTAATATTTTGAATAGAGCATCTATTGCAGAAAAGTCTCTGAAAATATTGGTGTGGACAAATAATAATGTTCAGAGATACATTAAATTAAGTACACCTGTGGATGAAAAATGGCATCAGGATAGCACTGTATAACATGTGAAATACAAACATTCAGCATAATCTCTGATGTATAAATCCATATATGTAATATGCTCATTAAATGTATCCTCTGAGTTTGCTAATATTTTGTAGGCAGTATCCTATACTATTGCAGAAGAGTCCCTGAAAATATTAGTGTGGGCAAATAATAATGTTCAGAGATACATTAAATTAATTACACCTGACGTCACCCGTGGATGGAAAATTGCACCAGGATAGCAGTTTAATCCAATACAACCATACAGCACAATCTTTGATTTTGTTAATATTGTATACACAGGATCCAATACTATTGCAGTTCTAAGAGTCCCTGAAAATATTAGAGTGGGCAAATAAGAAGTTTCAGAGATACATTAAATTAAGTACACCTGTGGATGAAAAAATTCACCAGGATAGCATTGTTTAACCCAATACAAACGTACAGCACAATCTCTGAATTTGCTAATATTTTGAATAGAGCATCCTAGACTATTGCAGAAAAGTCCCTAAAAATATTGGAGTGGTCAAATAATAATGTTCAGAGATACATTAAATTAAGTATACTTGTGGATGAAAAATTGCACCAGGATAGCACTGTATAACCTGTGCAATACAAACATACAGCACCATCTTTGATGTATACATCCATATATGTATATATGTTCACTAATTATATCATTGCTATTCAATATACCAGGGGTTATTATTATCCAATTATCCATCAGGGGCACAAGATCATGCACATGTAAATTTTGTCTGTAATGTTAAGTGATTTGTGGCACACAGAGCAATGTTAAAGCATACAAATGACCAACTTGTATTGCATAATACATATGGTAAGCATTACAGATTAAATTGTATTGACAGTTGATCAGCTTCATGTGTGATGATTGCAGTTTCATTAGACTGAGAGATAATATGTGAAATGATCTGAAAAAGATGAAGTAATGAAATTTATAATTAGTGAGCACATATACATATATGATATACACATCAGAGACTGCTGTATGTTCGTATTGGGTTATACAGTGCTATCTTGGTGCAGTTTTTCATCTACGAGTGTACTTAATTTAATGTATCTCTGAACATTATTATTTGCCCACTCTAATATTTTCAGGGACCCTTCTATAATAGTATAGGATATTGTGTAAAAAATATTTGCAAAATAAGAGGATACATTTTTTGGGTATCTGAGGTCAAAGGTCAAATTTCAAAAATTACAACATTCTTATTTACACTAATGTTTTAATTTTATAATAGTTATGTGTGCATGTTTATTGGCTTTCCAAAGATATATTGATTGTTTCTCTAGCTTAATTAATAGCAGAGTTACAGGCATTAATGTAGCGGTCAGTATGCGATTTAGGTCAAAGTTCAATGACCTATATCTTCCATGATACTTGACCTAGATTTTTATTAAATTTTTTATTTTGATATTCTCGCATGAGCCAACAACTGTACTAAATTTCATCAAAATTGGAGTCGGGTGATGTTTTGAGTGATTGATTTGACATGGAATGACCCATTTGCCATTTGTTGGGCCATGTTTGTAGTTGGATCAGATCAGATTGGAGGATGTTGTTATTTGTTTCAGATTTGATTTTGCGATAGATGATGCTGTCATCAGCAAAGCCATATTGGAGATTGGATGTTGTTATGTCATTTATGTATAGCAAAAAAAGAACTGGTTCTAGAATTAAGCCCTGTGGTACTCCAGATGTAACACATGTATTATCCTACAGGGTGCCATTAAGTGAAACTCTTCTGTTTTTCGTGTGAAAGAAATGATTTTATCCAGTTTTTGGTGTTTCCAGTTATTCAATAGAAGGCTAATTTTGATGAGGCATTTATGAGGAACTTTGTCAAAGGCTTTGGTGAAATCAAGCAGGATGGCATCTATCTGTGTCTTGTTATCTATAGCTGTTATCCAGTCATGGACTGTCTCGATGAGTTGGGACTCACAAGAGAGCCCTGGTTGGAAACCGTGTTGGAAGTGGAGTATGATGTTGTGTTTCCACATGTTGCTAAGGATAATGTGCTCCATAACTTTGAAATGGGTCTGTAATTGGCAGGGTCTGATTTGAGGTTCTTTTTGTGTATTGGTGTTACTAGTGCCTGGAGCCAGTCATCTGGAAGTTTGGAAGTGTTGTATGACTGCTGAAAAATGTGTGTGATAGTTGGGGCTATTTCTGCTGCAGTCTCTTTGAGGACCCTTGCAGGTAGTTTATCTGGGCCTGTAGCTTTATTTTGATTTACGTTTTTCAGTTGCTTTACTATTCCGTCTATCCCAATTTCGAGGAAGGGGATATCGGAGTAGATGGGTAGAGCCAATTGGGAGACGGGGTAGATGTCTTGGCTAAACACGGAGCTGAATTGGTTGTTGAGGGTATTTGCCTTGTCACAATCATTTGTGATTATTTGGGCATTTGCTTGCAATGCAGGGATGCCAATGCATTCTCGTATGTTTGCTTTGATGAATGACCATACTTGTTTTGGGTTGGTTTTTAGACTTTCTCCAATGTGGTTATTTATGTAGTCTGAGTAGGATTTGGCTGCAGCTTTGCTGGCTTGTCTTCAGAGTTTCCTAAACTTTTCCCTGTCACTGTTACGTCCAATTTGTTTTGCTTTTTGTGTGGGTTTTGTTGCATTTTCTTTGCATTCTTATTATTTCACGTGTAATCCAGGGGAAGTGCGCTTTTGCTGTGGTATTGGGGCTAGGAAAATTGCGGTCAACTAACGAAATAAGCTTATTCCTGAAGAAGTTCCAATTTTCATTGATGTCTTTTGAGTTTGGGTTCATGTGGAAGTATTGTTAGTTGATTTATATCATCCTTAAGTTTATCCCAGTTTACAGATTTATATTGAAATATTTTGTGTGGTGGTTTTCTGTTACGGACCGTGTTTATGGTTTACATTAAAGGTCACAGCTTCATGGTCACTCATGCCAGGGGTGGTGTGAGTATTTATGATTATTGATGGGTTTGAGGTGAGTATAACGTCAAGGATATTGCCAGAGTCAATTCGTGTGGGATTGTTCTTCATGTTTTGCAGGCCAAATTCATTAATGATTTCTAGAAGTTTGTTGTGTTTGCTGGCTGTTCTGTTGTTAGTGATTTGCTGTTTACTCCAGTTGACATATATTGACTTCTGAAAACACATTTCGTTTGTGTTTCTTATCCAGTGTCATTCTGTATAGCTGATGATACACTAGTCGAACATGCTTGCGAATCAAACACTTAATGAATGACTGCATATTTTGATTCATATGTTCAACATGCAGGCTGGCCATTATAGTATGTGAACAGATATTTGCTAAATTATTCATTATTTAATGATTGTTTATTTTATTATTTATTACTTTCAGTTGTAGATATTATGTATTCAATTTATTACCTAACATAGACTTAGCCTGGCTCCGTCGCTTCACAAGGTGCAATAGACTTGGCCGCGCCCAAGTTGCTCGCCATAATTAATAAAATGAAAAAATTGCCTCTCCCTACAACTCCCACTCACCGAGTCTCTTCTCTTCTTACTTGGCGTCGCCATTGTATAAGTCTTGCCTTCGCGTAGCTCAGTATTTATCAGTTTTGTGAGCTGATATCGTATTTGGTTTAAATGAAGTTACGGTTTATAGTTTTTCTTTTCACCTCTGCAATATAATGGGCTTTTTCAGAGATCACTGGTGATGTAGTGGCTACCACATCCGCCTGCCACGCCAGCCGTACGGGTTCGATCCCCGGTACCGGCTGTTGTGATATAAAAATCTGGCTCTCAACATTGGGGACTGTGTATACCTCGTGAATCGGAGAATCACGTTAATGTCGGTCCCGTCTCAATTTGGGACGTAAAAGAACCACTGAGGACGACAAGCACCCTGGCAGTGACCATCCTCAGTGACTCCAGCGTTATCCCAAGATTGGGCTGTTTGGAGTAAATAACCTGAGACCACTTTTCATTTGTATTTTCTATTATTAGCCGTTTTTCGACTTCGCCCTTTCAATTTTAACGTAATTGTAATGGCGGACCAGTCGACGAACACGCCACTAGACTACGTGTGCGGCAACGATAATCATCCGAACAAGTGTCTCTTGTCACGGTATTACAGTCGACAACAAGTACGAGACTTGTTCACAGTGGACTGATTACAATGGAATAATAGAAACACCGCTATGTTTCAGAAACGCAGGAGTCTGACATGAGCATTTAAACATAGCTACAACACGCGCTGATAGATGCGAACCCACAAACGTGCTAGCCTACAGACATGTAACATATATAGCGGTAGCTTTCTTGGGTTTTCTCCGGTGCCATCCCCGGAGATGGTCCAAGACCGTGACGTTAGTCCATGTGGTAAGATATTTTCAACTGTCTTCACGAACAGCGTATTTTACCAACGCGCTATTGTCGACGGTTCAGCCGTTGTTGATGGCGCGAATAATCGGCCCTGTTGTGCTTCCGGAGGTCCAGTTGCGATCTGGACGTTCGACGGAACTGCCCGGACTAATACTAGTCCCGCCAGTTGGATTCCCAAAAGCGAATCCGAGCATATACCATATACCCGGCAGTCCATGTCAATGGACTTAGCCGACGGGCCTGGCCCGGGCGGAATACCGGTAAAATTCCTCCGTAACTAACGGAGACGAAACCGGAAGGCCGGAGACCCGTAAGCCCGGAGGGCCAGGGGCCCGGAAACCGGAGGCTCGGAGACCGGAGGCCCGACCGAAGCCATAGGTTTATACCGTTCCGCTGTATGGAACCCGAATACCGAAACCCGTCCGGTCCTCGGGGAGCCGGAGGTTTACCCCGTTTTGACGCAGGTCACCGACCGAACCGGAGAGCCAATCAGAAACCGCCGCACGCGTCAGCTGTAGCCTTAAGCCTTAACCGGGGGCGATCACTAGCGAGTTCCGTCAATACGTTCCAACAATTACTTTTCTCGACCTAGTCGAGATCGCCCAGTCTCCGGGTACGATAACCGAACAAACAGACTGCAATTACGGGAAAATTTAGGCGCATTAAAACCGGAGTTTACCTTTGTCCCACGGCACGGGATCATGTATAGCGACACGCAACCAACTCGCGGCTGGAAGAGCCAGTTTTCGACCGGCGATTCGACGCCGTTTCCACAGAAAATAGTTAACTTGGTCGTTGAAACGTTGGCCTGAGAATACACATAGGCGATTCCCTGACATGACTTCCCGACTAGCGACGTTACGCACGCGATTACGACGTTACGTACGCGAGCAGCTGCTACCGGTACCTACCGACAACAAGGTTGTCTTGCCGTTTCACCTATTCGGACGCTCACACGGTGTTTGATGATCGGCTAGAGACATTTCTGTTCGGATGACGATAGTGCCTGGAGTTCTGACAATCTTTTCAGTCGCACAGTGCCACGTCTGTCAGCATTGACACAACAGATTATGCCATCACGGTCACTCCCCCAGCCTGGTTTTTCTGAGGCTATGATAAATCACTTTCAGAAAATTCAGCAGGAATAAAAAAAAACTCCTGTAATGGTATTGCTTGTTTTAATACTCTTATATATCAACACAATCAACTCGTCATATTTAGAATGTTTAATACTACCGAGCTTTCTATATATACGTGTCGACTGTTTCTTACCCTACCCTAGACTGGTTCACTACTGGCAGCGCCCACTACTCTATACGCTAATTAACGTCCGCGTGGGTACCGCATCTAAAGTCCAGAGGTTATTGTTAGGCAGCCTGTCCAAATATACCCTCCCTGCTGGGATCAGCTGGGTATCTCGTGACATCCCTTTTTGTTATTTTTATTTTCTGTTAGGATTCACGTCAACACGATCTAATCACATCTCATCAATGAGCAATCGTGGTGGCTTAATGTCAACACGATAACGCAATATCATGCGTCTTGAACTGGGCTAGTCTCGCCTGAGCGTATCGCGCGGTGTCACTGGCTCGGCTCGCCTTTCGTCTCGGCTCGGTGTCCCCCGCGGCGTGTTCAGGCGAGGACACGGCGACATTGGAATGTCAACAACATCTGGTTGTCGTTGACCGGTCTGCTAGGAGATTGGCGCTCGGGTCACCGAATCGCTTCCGACTGGCGTTTGATCATCAGCAATGGGCACCATTTCGTTGGTTGACCTCAGTTGTCGTCTGTTACGCCGATAGGTGTGACCCGCAACCTCCACAATATAGGACCTTTGTCCTAACACACGTCTACACACACCCAGACTCCAAGTGTTGCGTCCAGGCAACTTCATCCGCACTGCCTGTCCAACACTTAACTCTTTCAGCGGCATTGAATGTGTGTCGTAACGTCGTCGGTATTTCTGCTTTCCTTTCTCGATTGCATCGCTGACATTTCTCCCTTTTACTGTTGGTGCAAGGAGACTGTTTCGAGTCGGCAACAGCGTCCTAGTGCGGCGTGACATCAGACGTTGCGCTGGCGAACTTTCCAAGCCTTCTGTTGGCGTGTTACGCCATTCCAGAATAGCTTTCAGTGGGTCACTTCCACCCAGTTTGGCCTTCTTCAGCAATGATTTTGCTTGTTTTCACGGCGTTCTCCGCTTTCCCGTTGCTTTGCGCGTAATGCGGGCTTGATGTTACATGTTCAAAACCCCATTCACGAGCAAACTTTGCAAATTCCTGTGAAGCAAACTGTGATCCATTGTCGCTGACAATTTGCACTGGAATCCCGTATCGCGCGAAGTGTGGTCGCAGCGCGTTGACAACAGCCTGTGTCGTTGTCTTCTTCAGCTCATTGATTTCGAAGAAATTGCTGTAGTAATCAACCAGTATGAGGTACTGGTGTCCATCGAGCTCAAACAAATCTGTTCCAACCTTGGCCCATGGCAGGTGGGGGAACTCATATGTTTGCAGCTTCTCGCGACACTATTCCGGCCTGTGTGCCTTGCAAACGTCGCACTTGCTGACGTGGTTCTTCACTTTAGCGTTCATACCGGGCCAATAGATGACCTCGCGCGCCCTGCGCAGGCATCCCTCTACACCAATGTGTCCCTGGTATAATTGCTTGATCATTCCCGCTCGCATCATACGGGGGATTACTAGTCTGTCGCCCTTAAAGATCAGTCCATCTTCAGCTAACAGTTCGTCCTTGAACTGCAAGTACGGCTTTAGTACTTAATTTCTAGTACTCACGGCTGGCCACCCTTTCTTGATGGCCCTCTCGAGCTCCGGCAGCACTTCGTCCTTCCCAGTGGCGTGTTGCAGCTCGATTAGCTTCTGTTCAGGCAACATCATGTTGTCAATGAACAACATATCTTCCACTTTATTGTCGTCCGCTTTATTGACAGCACTGTGAATATCTCGTTTCGTTTCTGTGTTGTACGCTCGGCTCAACGTATCGGCCACATACATCTCCGATCCTTTCTTGTACCTCACTTCAAGTGGGTACTTCTGCAGTCGCAGTCTCATGCGCTGCAAACGTTTCGGTGCCATATGTATTTCTTTCTTGAAAATACTTTCAAGCGGCTTGTGGTCTGTTTCTACGTGGACTACATTCCTTCCGTAGATGTAGTCGCTGAATCTCTCACACGCGAACACTATCGCCAACAGTTCCTTCTCGATCTGAGCATAGTTCTGTTCGCTGACTGTCATGGCTCTGCTTGCGTAGCTTATCGGCAGGCCATCTTGCATGAGCGCAGCTCCCAGGCCCGTCTGCGACGCGTCTGCCTGAATCGTTACGCTTTTAGCCATGTCGTAGTAACGCAGCACTGGGGCGTTACTGAGCTTCACGTGTATCGCACGCACAGCTTTTGTGTGCGACTCATTCCGTGTGAACTCGCTGTCCTTGCGAGTCAGTTCTCGCAACGGAGCTGTGAGGTCGGTCAATCCCTTCACAAACTTGCTTAGGTACTGTACTGTACCTATGAGGCGTCGCACTCCTTCGACGTCGGTGGGCATCGGCATGTCGAGTATAGTTTCGACTTTCTTCGGGTCAGATTTCATGCCTTCGTCTGTCAGCAGACAGCCCTTGAAACTGACTTCCTGTAGCTTGTAGCGTACCTTTTCCGCGTTGAGAACGAGGTTTCTCTCACGGCATCTGTCGAGGAACGCTTGAAGATTTGCGTCGTATTCGGCGTCATCTTTTCCTGTGATGAGGAAATCGTCTGCGATTACCTCGACGCCATGCAATCCTTCGATGGTCTCGTGCATCTTTCTCTGCCAGACTTCCGGTGCACTGGAAATGCCAAACGGCATACGCTTCCAGCTGTAGCGTCCGAATGGCGTGTTAAATGTTGTGAGTCGACTTGATTCTTCGTCCAACTCTACCTGCCAAAACCCATTTTTGGCGTCTACAACAGTGAATACACGCGCACCACTGAGTTGTATGGTAATTTCTTCTATCGTTGGCATTTGATAATGCTCTCGTTTGATTGCTCGATTTAGAACCCGTGGATCCATGCAGATGCGCAGTTTGCCTGGCTTTGACACAAGCAACAAGCTGGAAACCCATTCTGTCGGTTCACTGACAGGCGCGATGAGTCGAACATCGTTGAACATCTCACGCAGCTCATGTTTCAGCTTGTCTCTTAGTGCCACTGGCACTCGTCGAGGGGCGTGTACAACTGGATTGACGTCTCTGTCAATCTCGATGTGGTACTGGCCTGGCAATTTTCCTAGTCCGTGAAAAACATCTGCGTATTTGTGCTGCATGTCAGTTGCTTCAAAGCACGGCGTCTTCGTTGCTTGCTTTGCCTCAAGTTTGTTTATACTCGAGGGCTTCGGCGAGTCTTCAAACGGCCGAATGGAGTCCACATCCATCCACTTGATCGCACCGATGCCAAGACATGCCTGGCGGCTCAGCAGTGGCTGATACTGTTTACCGCTCATCACTTTGAAGTGCAGATTGTGTTTACGACCATTTCTGTGTACTTGAAGTGTTGTGATCGCCATCACTTTAACTTTCTTCCCACCATACACAATCAATGTGTCTGAAACCCGTGTGAGTTTCTTCAAGTTAGTGTCTCTAGTAGCTAACTTGTAATCACTTAGTGGCAAGATATTACACTGTGATCCAGTATCGCACTCAAATTTTACTCTGTGCGACCCGATGCCAAGCGTTATGTAGCCTGGCTCTGTCTGCCGTCTGTTCACACAGTTTACCGTGTGCTGAGTAGCTGAATCATCTTCAGACTACTCACACCGTATTGTTCATTCTCGACTGTTTTGACGTCTCTTCTGACTTTCAGTTTTCGACACTTGGCGGCGAAATGATTTAGTCATTGACAGACTCTGCATTTCCTTCCCCAAGCTGGACATTTGCCCCGATCATGTGTCTTTCCACAAAACGAACAGTTCACAACTATACCTGTTGTCGCGCGTGTCGTTTATCTAGGTCTTGGTCGTTCCGCCTCGTTACCACGCTTTCCCCACTGTTTCGTTCTGGTGCCTTTCCTCGTCGTACTTATTCTCGTCGTCAATCCACGGGTGATTCTGCCAGATGTCCTTCGCATCTTGGCCGATAACTTACAGCAACGTAATCACTCGTTTCCGCTCTGTCGTATCGATCAAGTCCGTGGCGACGTCGAATTCAGTCCATGCGCTTTTCCATCGCCGCCATGAAGTCGCAGCACTCACTGCGTCAATTTCCAACGGTGACGGCGGTGGTATTCCAGTGAAACTGCGTTTTCACATTACGATTAAGCTGAGGGGACAGCGGAGGCGTAGCCATCTTCTTGTCTCTCACTTAACGGAGTCTAGGTGGTCTGTTATCAGGCGCACTGTTGACACAATCCTGCTGAGCGTGTATTCAGCGATCCATATTGCGTAATCTATTCAACACGTAGCTGTAGTTCACTTCGTGACACCATGTAACGGTATTGCTTGGTTTAATACTCATATATCAACACAAACAACTCGTCATATTCAGAATGTTTAATACTACCGAGCTTTCTATATATATATATATATATATATATATATATATATATATATATATATATATATATATATATATATATATATATATATATATATATGTATGTATGTATGTGTGTGTGTGTGTGTGTGTGTGTGTGTGTGTGTGTGTGTGTGTGTGTGTGTGTGTGTGTGTGTGTGTGTCTACTGTTTCTTACCCTACTCTAGACTGGTTCATTACTGGCAGCGCCCACTACTCTATACGCTAATTAACGTCCGCGTGGGTACCGCCCCTAAAGTCCAGAGGTTGCTGTTAGGCAGCGTGTCCAAATATACCCTCCCTGCTGGGATCAGCTGGGTATCTCGTGACACCTCCGGTGGATAACTTACACCAACTTGCTTCGGCACATCGCTCCAGAGAGGCCTTGCGATCTCCGTTAGAGCTATTTTCTGCAGGTTTTCTGTTTTCACAGGACCCCTATGTCATAGATAAGGGCTTTACCGAGATATCTCGGTCGCAACTGGGGGGAACACAGCTCGGCACTGAGCAGAGTTTCCGTGACCTCGCAGTCATGACATGCGACAACTGTGTATCTCCTCCTTCCAGGATTGGACAGGAACCTCCGTCAATCGGTCCATACAAGGATTGATTGATCACGTGGACATTGAAACGTATCCACATAACACCTTTTGGAGCAGCTGAAGGCAACATTACAGTTGTCGCAATCAGTGGCAACTACTTGGTCTTATGGCGCTACCTTGGGTTACGCTATCGCCTACAACATATTGCTATATCAACGGGACCAAACTCTATGAGGAGTCTTCCCTAGGGTCGCAAGATGAAGGGAGCGCCTTCGCACTACTCCATTTAGGGCTTCGGCACTGTTCAATGATCTCACGAACAAGCTACAATTGTGGCACTAGATGGCCAGTCGGCAGCGAGACAATGCTCTATATAGGGGCTCAGCACTTTTCGCCGTCAGTAAACACGTGCTGCTCCACATCGATCAGCACCGACTACATCCGTGCCACGACGGATGCTTCTATGCCGCTGTCGTCCTCACGTCCACATCCCTTTCTGGCCAGTAGGGGACGTAGTTCAGGACGTTACTTTTGTCAACCAGCCGAGAAAAGACTTCACATCAACATGCTCGATTTGGAAGCCATACACAGAGCCATACTCCACTGGCTGCGATAGCTTATGGCCCTGACAGTCCTGGTTGCGTCAATGGAACACGGACAATACAGCTGTACAGACGGACCAAGAGGCTACTCCTCATGTGTCAGGACAACCAGATAGTACTCCGGGCACAACATATCCACGGGAGATTGAACGTTCTTGCAGACATCCTGTCGCGCCTTACCCAGATGTCAGGTACAGAATGGTCTCTGCACACACGTCTTATGAGCACTGACACGGGAATGAGGAATCCCCTTACTGGATCTGTTTACTACAATGTGGAATCACAACTTCCACTATTTGTGTCCCGCGTTCCAGATCCATCAGCCATGGGAGTAGATGCTCTGTCAATGAGCTTGAAGGCACTGTGGGCATATGCATATCCACCATTAGCTCTGTTGCAACGGGTGCTCGAGAAGGCCCAGCGGGACCAGTGCGAACTGAACCTCATTACCACACACTGGCTCTGGGCGATGTGGTTCCCACTACTCTTAGGGATATTGGTTCAATCTCCACTCCGGATGCCATACAATTCTCGGTTACTACGAACAGCTACCTGGTTGATCCTGCCAATAGTTATATACTTGTCTTAAAGATTAAGCCATGCATGTGTAAGTACATACCTGTACACCCAACCTCGACGTCTGATCCATCACAATCTGTCCAATCTCCAGCTACATGTGTGGAGAGTATCCGGGGTGCTCTATGCATCAGAGGCTTTTCGGTCGACGTTGCCTCCCGTATAAGTAGACCCCTATGACAGTTCTACTATGGCGATCGACGAGTTCAAGTGGAGGATCTTCTCTACTTGGTGTAACATACAACACATTATCCACTCTCAGCTACTAAAAGTGTAGTGTCGGATATTCTCCTCCAGCACTCTTCGTGCCACTTTCGGCGTGGAAGTAGGACGGAATCCTGCACTGAAGTTGCTATTTTGAAATATCGAAATGGAACAAAGGCAACGTCAACATTATATTCCAGCGTGGAATATTGCCTTGGTTTTATCAGCATTGCCCAGAACCACCTTTCGAACTGCTGGACCAAGCGTCGGATCAAGTGGTTACATGGAAGACATGAAGACCGACTACTGTGTCAACGACTGGCACTAAGATTTTACCTGGAAAGGTCTATGCCGTGGAGGGAATACAAGCGCCTCCTCTTTGTGTTGTTCTAACCAGGACATAAACGCGATGTTGTACCATCCACAATCTCCGGGTGGATCCAGAAAACGATTATGGAGTGCTACACAAATCCCCTACACCTTTCCTCGAGCCTCACAAGCTTAAAGCACACCAGGTACGATCCATTGTTGAATCGCTCACATTCCACAGACAGGCCTCCATGGAACAAATTCTGCGAGCGAGCTGGTACCTGACGCTATCATAACACCTTCACCGGCTTTTATCTCTCTATTCTGCCGATCTCGTTCAACTAGGACCGATAGTGGCTGCAGAATAATTGCTGCACCCAACAGAAAATCACTGCAGATAACATTGTCTATATCCCACCACCCATTCAACTAGATGCTGCACCTTGTGAAGCGACGGAGCCAGTCTAAGTCTATGTTAGGTCATAAATTCTATATTTTTATAATTAAAATATGAATTTATAAGTAACATACTTACCTGGCTCCGTCGCTTCACCACATCACCCTCCCTCCTTCCCCGCTATAGGGAGTTTACCTGTCACAGTATGAGCCTTTTTGCCAAGTGTGAAGAGGAGACTCTGTGATTGGATAGGTTGGTGGGAGCTGTAGGGAGAGGTAATTGTTTTCATTTTATTAATTATGGCGAGCAACTTGGGCGCGGCCAAGTCTATTATACCTTGTGAAGCGTCGGAGCCGGGTAAGTATGTTACTTATAAATACATATTTTAATTCATCAGTATTATTTGACATAATTATTTGCTAGATTGATAATATTATATAGATTTATTTATTTCGGAATGCTACCTCGTTTAAAATTGTATTTAGTTATATATGTATAGACACTTTTTTCTTCAAATAATTTTAGTATTAGCATTCTTCTAATTGTTTATTTAATTATCGTTTTATTTATTTTACTGTTAATATGTTGTGAAGCACCACAAACTATTGTAGACATGGCGCGATAGCAAATTAAGTATTATTATAACCAGTCCAGTTGCTGCATCCACACAAATTGGCTGTTGTATAAGTGTATGTTTTATTACAATTATTTGGATCATCATCATCATGCTGTTGGTCGCGAAGCGACAAAGACTGCTTCCATCACTTGACTGCTGCTCTCCATTTCTCTCTCTGCTGTGAGAGTGATATCCATGAGTCGATCTTTATGTCTCTCATCTTCAGGTTTCTCTTGATGGTATCCTTGAATCGGAGACAAGGGCGCCCTCTCTTTCTGTGACCAGAAGACAGATGAGAGTAGAGAACCTGCTTCGGTAGCCTGTCTGGTGACATCCTCATGAGGTGTCCAGTCCACCGGAGATTCTTTCTGATCAGAAGATCTTCCATAGATGGCAGCCCTGTTCGTTCTAGTATTTCTTTGTTTGTCACTTTGCCCATCCAGGTTATCCTCATGATGGAACGCAGATGTCGCATCATGAAGGCATGCAGCTTTTTTACCTGTCGTCTGTACACTGTTCAGGCCTCAGCTCCGTATAGGAGGGTGGACAGCACGATTGCACGGTATATCTTGCCTTTAACCCGCATGGACACATGGTGGTTGTTCCGGATTCTTTGGCGTAGTCGGCCGAAAGATGCACTAGCCTTGGCCATCCTCCTCTGTATTTCATCGTCAATGATGCATTGACGATGAAATACTTGATATAGTGCTTCCGAGGTAGGTGAATTCCAGAACAGAGTTCAGCTTGTTTCCATCAACCATGATATCCTCCTCTCGGGTTATTGTAGAGTTGGATTGGTATAGCACATCGGTCTTCTTGATGTTAATCTTCAGGCCGAACTTCTTTGACGCATCGGAGAAAGAATCCACTATTTTCTGCATCTCTTCAGCAGAGTGTGTAACCAGTGCACTGTCATCTGCGAATAGCAGCTCTCTCATCAGTATCCGCGTAGTCTTGGTCTTTGCTCTGATGTGTGCGACGTTGAATAGGTCAGCGCTCTGTCTGGACTGTATGTAGATGCCATCCCCCATGTCACCGAAAGCCTCGTCGAAGATGGAGAAGAGCGTGGGGGCCAGTACACAACTTTGTTTGACCCCATTTGTGACACTGAACGATTCCGAGACTTGCCCTCCAACACTAACATTTGCCATCATTCCAGTATGTAGTGCCTCAACCATTGTTGTGAACTTCTCTGGGCAGCCATACTTCCTCAGTAGCTGCCATAGCCCGGTCCTCCCAACTGTATCGAACGCCTTGCTGAAGTCGACAAATACCATGTACAGTGGTCGGTCCTGCTCAATGCACTTTTCTTGTAGTTGTCGGAGACAAAATATCATATCCACGGTGCTCCGGTTACCTCTGAAGCCACATTGAGTCTCTGGATCTACCTCTGGTGTTATGTGGGTAGATAGTCTGTTGAGGAGGATCCTGGCGAATATCTTGCCTGCTATGGAAAGAAGAGAGATTCCTCTATTGTTCCCACAGTCTGTTCGATCACCTTTCTTGTAGATGGTTACAATGCTGGCATCCTTCCATGCTTGTGGTACCGAACCCACCTCCCAGGCATTGGTGATTAGTTGGTGCAGTCTGCTGAACAGATTGTCTCCTCCGTGCTTCCATAATTCTGCAAGAATTCCATCTCCTCCAGGTGCTTTGCCATCTTTCAGGCCGGTGATTGCTCTAGCCATCTCATCCATAGTTGGAGTCTCATCGAGGCTTGTCTTGATAATGCGCTGCGGAATGTTGTCCATAGTTTCCTGATCTATGTCGCCAGGGCCATTGAGTAGCTTCTAGAAGTGTTCACTCCATCTTGCCACAACTCTCTTGCTGTCAGAGAAGGTCTCCATTCCATCAGTTGATTTCAGTTGAACAGGTCCCTTCTTTTTGGGTCCCCACACTTCCTTCAGTCCATTGTAGAAGCCCGTCATGTTGTTTCTGTCAGCAGCTCTCTGCAGCTCCACTGCCTTCCTTTCCCACAAGTCTGACACCAGTGCACGCGAGTGTTTTTGTGGCAGTCTGCAGGCATCTTTGTATGCTGCAGTGGTGGACCTAGTGCTCCTGGTTTGCAACACTCTCTGGTGGGCTTGGTCTCTTCTGCTCATAAGAGTCTGTAGCTCCTGGTCGTTGGGGTCGAACCAGTCCTGGTGTTTTCTGTCTGGCTTGCCAAGATAAGTCTTGGCTGTGTTGTACACGACCTGCTGCAGAGCAGCCCATTCCTCGTCTCGTGTTGAGTTTTCCTTCTCCTCCCATTGGGCGAGAGCACTGTCCATCTCCTGCTCAAAACTCTCCCTATGGCTGGTGGTACTTAGTTTTGCAATGTTCAGCTTGGTCGGCTTACTTGTCCCTTGCCTGTTGTGCATTTGTCGTATTCTGAAAGCCACTTTTGACCTCAGCATCTGGTGATCGGTCCAGCAGTTTGCTCCACGCATGACTCGGGTACTGTGGATGTCCATCTTATCCCGACACCTCGTGATGATGAAGTCGATCATATGCCAATGTCTGGAATGGTGGTCTTAGGTTCATCCTTTTGCTTGAACATGATGTTCGTCACTATCAGTTCGAACTCAGAGCACAGAGCCAGTAGAAGCTCGCCATTGGAGTTGCATATCCCAATCCCATGTTTGCCCTTGACCAAGGGCCACTTGTCATTTTCTCTTCCTATCCTCGCATTGAAGTCTCCTATCAGCAGTAGCTTATCTGTACGAGGGATGCCACTGAGCACACTGGCCAGTTGGTTGTAGAAGGCCTCCTTGTTTTCATCTGGATTTGTTATTGATGGAGCGTACACGCTGATAATTGTATCAAAGTTGTCCTTGCTAAGAGGTAGTCTCATTGTCATGATTCTGTCACTTACTGGCCGTGGCATTTCTGTCAGCTTTATGACGATATCCTTCTCGATAGCAAAGCCCACTCCTGCCTCCCTTCTTTCTCCTTCGGGTTTGCCACTCCAGAAGAAAGAGTATTCCAAGTCGTCGAGACTACCAGACTCTGAGAACCTTGTTTCACATAGGGCGGCGATGTCGATGTTGTACTTGGCAAGTTCCATTGCTACTAGTGCCGTACGTCTTTCTGGTCGGTTAGCTCCATCTCGGTCGAGGAGTGTCTTGACGTGCCATTGTCCAATTGTCAGTAGTTGTCTTCTTTGTCTTCTTCTTCCTAGCTGATTTTCCACTGTCGACGGAAGATGAGGTCGAGCAGCGCGGTCCTTGGTAACCCGGACGACGGCCGATCCGGTATGGAGTTTCGGGCAGTTGTACATTTCATGGAAACTGCTAGCAAAAAGTGTTGAAGTGCCGCTGGCCTTTGCAAGTTATTAGCGACGCTCTCTCTCGGAAGCAAATAGAGGTCTCACACCGGCAAGAACATGTCAAGACAGGTGCAAACTATTTGTCCCTGCAGTGGCTGGTCGAGAGATGTTGGGAGTTCCATGCATCAACCGCCCTTGATGCTGCCACAGTGACATGGTTTTCTGGTTAGGGTTTGCTCCCTTAGCCTTCGGTTCTGACAAGAACCTGTACCACAAGGCAGTGGTTTACAACTCTGCATGGCAGGGGCGTCAAACTCCCTGAGTTATTGCAGTACCTGGGGTACAGCAACACCTGCATACATAATTACATACAATTATCTGGATGGGGCGCGATATAAAAAACTATTTTATTAATAATTACAAACTCACAATATAGTCCAAAGAACTTCAGGGCCTCTTGGCCCATTTTTTAGATGCACGTCACCATTTGGTAGGTCAGGGGCCAGTGGTTGAATAAAGTGAATTAATACTGAGAGGCAACTGGCTCTTGGCACCTCAGAAGAGATTCTACCATAGTACACCGTACACCCAAAGTCAGTATATCAAATGTGTTCTCACCCTAGATGTTCTACGACCGAGGCATGTGTCGGGAGATTCTTTTGCAGCAAGTCTACTGCACCTACAAGGACGCCGGCTGCAAAGCAATCATGAAATGGTCTGAACTGCCGGTAAGTGATTCGCGGGCAGAAACAGTCCTGCACCAAAACTTGTTTTTAGGCACATATGGTGTTTTCTGTGCCCTGAATTTTAAGACAAATTTCTGTGTAATCTGTTTTGTCGCAAAATTCAGGTAAGCCAGCTAAAAAAATGTTCAGCAAAAGTCGGCTTAAAACACCAAGCAATTAAATTTGGTTCCAAATAATGACTATTTCATGAACGCAGCGAATTAATTTGCGTGTCATTATTTCATGACTATGGACTGTGTAACGTCGTATTTGAAATTCTTTCATTGGTTATAAATTGTTGTAATGTAATTTACATTTCTATTTTGAACATGCATTTATTTTGAACATGCATATGAATTACTTAATCTATCACAAGTATCCTCACCTCTTCTTGAAGTAGTATCAGACTGATGCTGCCTGCACCAGCATGGTGAAGCTTTGTGCAATTGATGTGTGTGTATACAACAAACTGAACTCCTGCAAAGGATGCAAGAGCTTTGTAAAGAATCTTTCCATAAGAGAGAGAGAGAGAGAGAGAGAGAGAGAGAGAGAGAGAAACTTGCAAACGTCCCTCGCCATGATGCTTACAGACTAATATATTATTCTTTATAATAAAAAATTATTAGTTTCTGTAGCATGTTGAACCACACTCTGTGTGCCACATGTATAGTTTTACTTTGAAATGAAATGAAACTCAAGAAGGTTGCTCTTCATTATCTACAGTGCTGACTGATCAGTATGTGTAATATGATATATCATCGTCATCATGCTGTCAGTCGCGATGCGACAAAGACTGCTGAAGTGTCTGGAACGAGGATGCATCTAAGTGATCTTGCGTTCAACCTTGTGTTTGAACATGGTGTTCGTCACTATCAGTTCGAACTCAGAGCACAGAGCCACTAGAAGCTCGCCATTGGAGTTGCAATTCCCAATCCCATGTTTGCCCATGGCCAAGGACCACTTGTCATTGTCTCATCCTATCCTCGCATTGAAGTCTCTTATCAGCAGTAGCTTATTTGTATGAGGGATGCCACTGAGCTGGTTGTAGAAGACCCTCCTTGTTTTCATCTGGGTTTGTCAATGTTGGAGCATACACGCTGATAATTGTAGCAAAGTTGTCCGTGCTCAGAGGTAGTCTCATCGTCATGATTCTGTCGCTTACTGGCCGTGGCAGAGACTATCAGACTCTGAGAACCTTGTTTCACATAGAGTGGTGATGTCGGTGTTAATGTTGTATTTAGCAAGTTCCATTGCTACTAGTGCCGTACGTCTTTCTCTAGTCGATCAGCTGCTACTCGGTCGAGGATAGCCCTGACGTACCATTATGCAATTGTCAATAGTTGTCTTTCCTTACTAGCTGATTTGCCATTGTCGACGTAAGATGAAGTCGAGCAGCGCGGTCCTTGGTAACCCGGGCGACGGCCGATCTTGTATGATGATTCGTGCAGTTGTACATTTCATGGAAGCTGCCAGCAAAAAGTGTTGAAGTGCCGCTGGCTTTTGCAAGTTAATAGCGGCTCTCTCTCTCTCTCTCTCTCTCTCTCTCTCTCTCTCTCTCTCTCTCTCTCTCTCTGAAGCAAATAGAGGTCTCACACCGGCAAGAACATGTCAAGACAGGCGCAAACTATTTGTCTCTACAGTGACTGTTCGAGAGATGTTGGGAGTTCCATACATCAACCGCCCTTGATGCTGCCACAATTACATTGTTTTTTGGTTAGGGTTGCTCCTTTAGCCTTCGGTCCTGTCAAGAACCTGTACCACAAGGCAGTGGTTTACAATTCTGCATGGCAGGGGCGTTAAACTCCCTGAGATATTGCAATACCTGAGGTACTGCAACACCTGCATACTGAGATAGATTGACTAGCAAAACGACATATTCTTACCAGTCCAGATAAGGTTTGTTGTTAAATGTGTAACTACACCTATTATTATAATCCTTGGCAATTTGTTTCGTTTTTGCAGGGTCACATGGAAAGATGTGAGTTTGTAACAGTGGACTGTCCATTCAAGAAATTTGGATGCATTGAAGTTATAGCAAAACGGTCATTGGATGAGCATATCATGTGCTGCCAATATGTGCCACACCGATGTGCTAATTGCAACAAAGAAGTTGGGAAAATTATGCTACAGGTTTGGAAAATGTTGTTTTATACATTTGCACAACCCTGCATCTTCTTTAGCAGGTTGGTAGAATTTTGTTTTTCAGGGCAACATTTTTGGTGTACCAAGGCAAACATTTATTTCAAGGGCAGGACACCATTGTCAATTTTTAAGTTTTCACTAATGCGAATGGGCTGAATTATAAAATAAATGCACCAATTTGCCATATACAAAACACAAGTAACATTGATTAAAAAGAAAGAGACGGAAAGAACTTTGATGGGTGTCACAAGCAAATTAAGCTTCAATATTTTTTTGGTCTTTGTTGTCTTCTAACATTATTATAATAGTGGATTTATGGTCAGTGTTAAAATTATAATCAGTGGGTGCCAGCTTACTTTACCAAACCTAGGGGTTCACAATAATCCTTGTCTGGAACAAATGGTTACCCATATTGGGCAAGTACATTGTCCATGACCCCTGTTTGATGTGACAAGTTGATACTGAGTTGCAATATATACTGTTAATTGAAGTAAAATTGTTTAAATATTTGATCCATTGGCGTAATATCAACTCATTTTTATATTACCTTCTACTCTCAATAAATACAGCCGGTTATTAACCTGCTACCATCTGGTTCATTGGTGTGTGCTGTCGACATTAACTGGTGCTACTTGGACAACTAGTCATGAGTGTTTTTCCACCACCAACACTGGGTGCCAAAAATGGGTCACGTAAAAAACCTTAATGTAAGTCTGTTTTTTCTGTTCCCATTTCATGCTGTTCCTCAACTTGCTATTCACCATTTCAATAATACATATTATGTTATAATAACATGTGAAATGTAATCTCTCCAAAGTCAAGCTTTTAAATAAGTTCTATGTTTATTGGGAATATTTATTTTTCACACTTGCTTTCTCCGTATAATTTCGGTTGGATCTTAAGACCTGGCCGAAATTATACGGAAAATGCATAATTAACCAATAACCCCGAAATTGCTACTTTCAAAGACAAAGAAGGATACTTTTATTTACAATGGATTTATATATAGATCAGTTTATATTGAAGAGCAGACTTATCGTTCGCAGACTATGAGTTATATGCCACAAATCCTATTAAAATAGATGGTCATTTATCATTATTAGTAAAATACCAGTGATAATAATATATCTTGGCAATAGTACATACAGTAATTGATTAGTGTTAGTATAGTAGTACTACAAGCAGCAAGAAATAATACATAATCTGTAACAGAACTCATGCCTCTTGGTATTTCAGATAATGTGTTTGACATGTAATTTTTTAATGCTGATGGAATGTGTTTGATTGACAGGCGCACATCAAGAATGATTGCCCAAAGGTGCCGGTTGAGTGCCCATATGGGTGCAAAGAGAAAATGCTGAGAAATCTGGTATGTTGTGGCTATGATAGCATAACTTTTATATTTGATTTAATCTTTCTAAGGGCACCTCGAGGCCCTACAAAAACTAATTGTTCACATTCTGCCTGTGTCTGTCTGGATCAGAGCAGTAGTGTAACAAAGTACATTTACTTCGTTACTTTACTTAAGTAGAAAACTTTACTTTTCTTGAGTAACGAAGTACTTTTTTGGAAGTATTTTTACTTGTAAAAAAATACATATGTGTGTAGTTTTTCAAAATGTAACAAAGTACTCATAATTACTTTGTTAAATTTGCGAAGCTCCTAAAAAGTTCCACGAATTATCTGTCATGTGCGTCACTGTTTGCCGTCAGCTTAGATTTATTTACAAATGTCAGAGGGAACAACAAATAGAAATAACAGATAAGCAGAGACAGACGTAATAAATAAATGTCCCAGACTAGCTGGATTTCCTTTGTTACTTGATGAAGCCAGTGAGATAATTGCAATCTGGGGTCTGAATTTGAACTAGATGTCAGGATTGCAGGACTACAGCCGGCTGTGCTGGCTGCCCCAGGTCGGACAAAAATGGCCACGGTTTATTTAAATCCTTGCTTTGACCAGACCAGAAAAAACAGCTGCCTAACAATCTTCTTGTGTATTGCCTGTTGTTGACACAGTTTGTTAACTTTAGATGATCCTTGTGAACGGCACATGCTAGTTGTATATCGAGGGTTCTACATTATTGCCCACCTCAAACATGCCGATCTTTATAATCTGTATATATTTGTAATATAGATCAGTGTGTGTAACTGGGTGAAAATTATATCTGCTTGGTATATATGCTAAATGATATTGTAAAAACAATTATTCACAACAGTTGGCTGCATCAGCCATTTTAGATAATTGCAGGAGAAAAGTACTTTTGTGTTTACTTCAAGTATAAGATTTTACTTTTATTACTTGTACTTCAAGTACATTTTTCTAGAAGTACTTTTACTTGAGTAGCTTTTTTCTAGAGGTACATTGCTTCGAAAACGTCGATCACTGTAAGTAGAAAGGTCGTCTCGTTGTTGTGCTTTTTCAGGTTACCTACGACAACATCATGACGTTTGAAATTATAAATTACGTGTTTATGAACAGTATACATGTCTTGTTCACGTAGCCATCGCCTAGAGGTGTTCTGCGGTATCTGCACATTCCGTCGTGTAATTAGCTGGCATGATACATCCTTCGCACCAATACGCGGCTGATGTACTATCGAACGAAGAATGCAACGATGTAGAGTATTACACACACTACAGCGACATCTACCCTACCTTTCTGTATCCTGTTGTCGTTATGGTAAAGTGTCGTCTATTTGTGGTGTGCAACTCGTTAATAAAGTTCCAAACGTCGCAACAACGACATTGACCTCTCTCGGGTACGACTCGATCGCTTGGTGGGTGGGCGTGTCGAATTGCATACACTGTCATCGATCGGAGTTATCAATCAAATCCATAGATATGTTGAGGCGCTTGAGCTGATTCGCAAAACGTTTCCATCCTACCGGCACGATGTGTATTTTTTTTCTCAGAACATCGTTCACCAGATCCACAATATTGCTTCCGGTCACTACTTCACCGTTATGTACGAATTCGCGTCGATCATTCCAGTCAACAGTGGATTCCGCTTTGAATTTTTCCACCAACTGTTGCGCCTTCTTTTTCAACGTTTTCGGGACGCTGTCAACAAGTTCGACTTCGACACTTCCCGGCGGTGTTTTTCGTTTCTTTGTCGGGTTTTGTTCAGGTCGTCACTTCCATCGTTCACCACGGCCACACGCTTCTCGTCGATATCGTTGTAACGATCCAAGATTTGACTGTACAACGTGACCTTTTTTCTTTCTTGCAAGTCACTTCGAATAATGATAGCTTGCATATCATCGCCAAAACGTTTCAAAACATTCCTGACAGAGTGTTTCGGCTGGACGGCGACAGTCTCTAGAACTCGAGCACCACAAGGCCTCTCAGAAAGCAAATCAATTGCATTTTGCATGTTTTGCTTGGACATGCAGTCTGACCCCCTCTGTGATCTATGCACTCATTGACCTGTCACTTGTGGAGCTGTACATTTCATGCCTACTATTTATGCAATAATTAGTCTATGACAGAGGCTGCGTCAACAACCCTCTTGGCCCATTTTTAGTTCTTTGAGCCAAAGTTTCATCGGACTTATGGCATCACTCTGCATTTGTCTTGGCGTTCCGCCAATAGTTCTTTCAGAAACTGTTCAAGATCTATTAATGCAAGTTGAATATGTTTGGATGCTTTTTAAGTCTCCACTAAAATGGCGTGACTCTGACATATTGTCATCTGTAAGTGACATATTAACAGCTAAACAATGATATATCATATACTTTGTTGATATCACCTGCATTTTGATCAATGCGCTGGCTGAGTGGATTAGACATAGATAACTCCATCTTGACTATAAACCACTAATGTCCTATCGCTGCATTCACATAATTTGGCGGTGGTTGTGGTCATCTCATACGGATAACCAGAGATATTGCCAATTACGTGATTACGATGAAGAGACTAGGCAGTGACTATGATTCACTAAAACACATTTCATTCATAATTAGAAACTCACTATGACATTGTCCAAACGATTTCATGGTCTCTGCTATTTTATTGTCAAATAACTATAAATCAAATTGCTATAAAACTACCGTCAAATTACTATAAATCTACCCTTATGTACCTCGAAGTTGCTCTACATGACCTTCGGTCCCGCCAGCCGACGCCACCTTACCCCTCGACGTTGAATATATGCCGACGACACAGACTTTATAAGCACATCGCATGCATTGTTCTATAACATCGAACGCTTCCCGGGAAACTGCTTGGCGCAGTGGTCGCTCACCATCAACATGACGAAAGCGGAACGCACGAGCATCAGCAGAAGCGCAGACCGGATAGAGGACGAATGGCGTATGACTTGAAACTGGCATCGCTACTCGAGGAACCCGAAGACGTCGCTTGCTAAAAATGTTGCCTTCTTCAAGATGTAGACGGCGTGGTTGAGGTACTCACACATTAGCCCACAGCTGCGGATATGCCTATATGAATCCTTCGTCGTGCCCGTGTTGACATACAACATGGGCACGAGAGGAATAACCAAAACAGATCTGTATCACATGTATGCATACCACTGGTGCCATCTAAGGCAGATAATCGGCATCCACTGACCATTCCGCATATCAGACAAAGCGCTATACCACCACAGCCGATGCAATCCCATTAGCGAAGTCGTCCAAACAGCTAAATGGTGTTTGTTTGGACATGTGTGCACCTGCCCGATGTGCAATCGACAACTATTCCATCGACCCAGGTGTCACAGCAGTCAGAGGACGACCGCGTACGACGCTACCACTGGCGCAAACTGCGATGCATCGGACGTACGCTTCGGTGATCCGCCGACATCGACGCTCTGTGAGCACTCGAGGGGCCTTTCTATATGATGGTAACACGGTGAGAATATTTATTGACTAACTATTTATTTAGCTATTTATATATTTTATTTAGTTACTTGTTTTATATACCACAGCGGTTGAGATATGGAATGGCACAAGCGAAAACGCGAAAGTGCAAAATTAATAATACATAATATAAAATTACTGTAATGTATTTATTTGCATGTGATTGTTTCAGATGGAGATTCACAAGCATAATTGCGATATGCGTCCTCAGCAGTGTCAGTACCACTTAATTGGATGTATATTTGAGGTAAGACATACGCTCACATGCACACGTACACACGCATGCCACACTCACACACTCACACGCACGCACGCACTCACACACACACATACACATACACATACACACACACACACACACACACACACACACACACACACACACACACACACACACACACACTTTGTTATTACTGTGTTTATTATGATACTAGATTGATGTTGCTGCCTCTGTTTTTAGGGGAGTGAATCTGAAGTAAACACACATGAACAAACAGCTCACGCGGAACATTTTGACATTCTTGTAAGGTGTGTCAAAGAAGATGATTTGAAACGAATTCGGCTTGAAACTCGTCTTGAGGTAGGAACATGCAACTTCAAAAGATTCAATTTATAATAATAATAATAAACTTTATTTATTCACGAAACCTCATAAAATGTACATTTTATCTTCCTAAGAGTCGTGATTGTAAAACATATTATACATGCACTAAACAATTTGATAGACTACCTTAAACATGGCGTAATGCGTTAAAATATAGTGAATAATAAAATTAATTGAATGACAATAAAAAATAAATATACTGAATAAATATTTTAATAACTAGATTTCCATTAAAAAAAATTGATAAATTATAAAACAAGATAAATAGCATTAGACACGTAAGTGTTCACTGTAACGTGCGTCACTGTTTGCTAGTTAAAACATGATGCATATATGTCGTCTTAAAGGCACAGATAGAGAGTTCGAATTTCTGATTATTGGGTCTAGTTCATTCCATATGTGTGCGCCATTTACAGCCATGGAGTTCTTGAAAACATTCGTTCGTGCTTCAGGGACATACAAGTCCCCTCTTTCATTTGACCGAGTTGTTCTGGTCGAGATGTTTGAGATCGGTGTGAACAACACACACATATAGTCTGGTGCCAACCCGTTTACTGCTTTATACACCAACTGCGACTGTCTGTATTTGACGCGCTCCGGTAGTGGCAGCCAGTTTAATTGTTCCAACAGTGGATCGCTTGGAGCCCGGTATTCAGAGTCTGTTATTATTCTGGCAGCACGTCTTTGGAGTTTGTAGATGCGATCTGATGTTGTTGCATTTCCCCAGAGTGTGCTGCAGTAGTCCATGTGGGGTAGAATGTAGCTGTTGTAGAACGTTGTCCTTGCTTTATATGGAAGGTATTGTTTTATTCTGCACAGAAGTGCGAGTTTTCCGGCAATCGTATTGTGTATATGGGCCTTCCAGGTTAGGAAATTGTCAACATGAAGTCCAAGTAGCCTCTCATTTTCAACCATTTGGGGTTTATCTCCCTCCCACACGTTATCGTTTGTTTTGTCGAGGTGTTGCCAATTTTGCCTGGTCGTGACGATCATGATAACATGATTTGATGATGAATTGTCATTTCAGGATAACGTGGAGTTTGAAAAATCCGAAATGGCTACAAACAAATTCTACCAAGATATATGTATAAACATTATGTAGGCTGCTGGAAAACATGAATACATGGCTATGTTTCATGTTATATTGGGTGTGATGGCCAAGTTTTATTGCAGTAACAACCAGCGATGGATTTAGCTGAGGTAGGTCCGTATTTAGACCTCCAGCTTGGCGTAACCCGACTGTTGTCTATTACACCTCTGTATTTCTGTGACATGGATGGAGGACAACAGATGTGTCACCGTGCCAGGTTTGTCAAAAGGTAATCTGCTACCACCAATACATGTATTTGACCATGATCAATGTCGGTTTGCCTACAACCTTAATAGAGGTGCAGATGATACCGCCGTCATTACATTGCAGTTTGTTGTAAGTAGTTTGGAAAAGCCAAGTGCCTATGTCAGAATGCTGTTTGTCAATTATATTGTTGCTGTTAAAGTAGTATAGTAGGTAAAATGAAACGCTAGTGTAGTCGGGACGTGCAACATCAAAGGTTAATTTAAGGTATGTGAATTTTATATTGCCCGGAATATAGAAAATATAACATTGCGCACGTGCAATGACCTAAATGGATCACCTATTTCCTACCGGAAGACAGAAAATGTAACTTTATTTTATGTAATTGTATAGTCCCTAACCAAACACCAAGACACTGCAGACCAGAGATAATGCCAATTAGGTGATTATGATGAAGAGGCTAGGCAGTGACTGTGATTCACCAAATATAAGACACAAATTTATGATTGTATCAAATTTGCTGGCAAAAAAATGTAGAGGTAATGGAGTGCATTAGTCCACTGTTATAATCTTGCACAGTGACATTTTGGTTAGGGAGGGGGGGGGGTACAATAAGCAAATACAGTTTTAAGTAGAAACACAATCATGGTGTTTCTGCTTTATAATATATACTTGTGTTTTAAGTGTTTAACACTTTGGCATCCCAACATCACATTTCATCATCTAAACTGTCAACTTCAGGCACTGCCATCTGGCAAAAGATTGCAAATGATAATAATAAGAACAGAAAGCCAAATGTTACCAAGAATTGTTTTTTTAATGTCTTATTTTTAACACAATGCCATCATTCTGGTTCACATTAATTTCATAATTACACCAGGTTTGTCCAATAGTTTAGCTAAATCTGTAACATGTATTCTTTACAATTATTCCAAACATTTAGCAAAACGTAATTGTGAGTGAAGTATTTACTGGAAAAATTTAATTTTGCATTCCACGTTGGCCACATGAGCGCGCAAATCGTCTCGTCTTTAGTGCGTCTCAAGCGAGTCTTCGCGGTGTGCGGGCAAATCAACTAAAGACTCGCTCACGACTCGCTTAAGACTCGACCTCAAGACTCGCTAAAGACGCGGTCAAGACGCATCGAAAACGCGTCGCAAGCGCGTCGCAAGCGCGTCTCAAGCGTGTCTCAAGCGAGTCTTCTCGGTGTGCGGGCCGCTTTAGAAAATAAGTGGATGGACAGAACTTTGGGTTTTTCTAACATACAATAACACCTACTTCACTTTCTATCCTGTCCGCAACGCATTTTATTTCACATTTTTTCCCCCAAAATTGAAATTCCAAAGATTTGATTTTGTTATCATATGAAGTGGTACCAAAGTACTTCACTTTCATGCATTCAAACTTTTAAAATATACCCAAGAATAATTTCTGTGAAAGAAACAAGTCACTAAATGTCCTGTCCGCAACAAAACGAATACCGTGAAATGGCCCTAAACTACCTATGGACGTACCAAGAGAACTTTCAAACGTGGCCAGCATAGTCAACTAGTTATTTGATTTATTATTAGGAACAAACTAATGAAAAGGAAGCCATGAAACGGAAGTTGTTTGATGCAAATCGGAAGATAACCCAACTGGACGAGAGCGTGTCAGGACTGCAGGTAAATCAATACTGCCATGCATGGTAGCATGCCTAAGTGATAACACATCTTTATGTAGACATGGCTTTTCGTTCCCGGTCATCCTAATGTAAATTCAAGCATTGCCAGACTAAATTATGTTTCAAGCAAGTTAATATGTATTGGCCGTAACTGGGATAAAATTCTTGTGTAAATTGTTTTAAATAATCTATGTACTTCCTTCCCTCCCTGTTGAAACAAAGAACATACGGAATAATTGTCTGTATAATAAAAATAAAAGGAATCCATCTCATGAGTAATTATCTCAGTTACTCACTACCACGCCAGTATGTCCTTATTTAACTCAACGTCAATATTTTACGGTTACTGATAAAGCTTTGCTATGGCAACAGAGAGAAGTTGACCGACTGAATTCAGAACATGAGACATTTGCAACAAGAAATGAACTCAGCGATCAGGAAAATCGTACTCGAGAAACACTGAGCATGATTGAGAACCAAATTAGTGAAGTGGAGCAACGCGCATCAAACCTGGAGCAAGACAGTGGCTCCAGAGTCGGAGGCCTACCAGGTAGAGTGTGAGCCACTCTGACTCTGTAGAGTTTGAGCTTATAATAACACATATTGTTGGTGCCAGTCTGCCCACATTATGAACACTAAACAAACTACCTGGCCTCCAGAATAGACCAGTTTTATCTTCGTAGTTAGATCATAAATGAAGCAACACATTTAATTGTTCTGTAGTGTATGTTGGAGCATACTATGTTTTAGAACAGTTCCAGGCATATCCGCGCGACTGGAGCTGTTTGGGGACAGGGCACAAGAATGATATTGTAACGACTGACGACATTTGTAGTTTCCGACTGATGAAAATAAACTAAAGCAATTGGCAAAGTTTTTTTAGTAAAATTTTGCATATTATCAATTATTGGTTTAGCAGTATTATTGTATGGCTGGATATCAAAGGTTGATAAAGTATAGATTGTAATATAGACTATATCATACTTGCAATAGTTAAGTCTAGTCATAAATATCTTGTGTTGTAGTTTTCTTATCTTAACTGTCCAATTTAATGGTCAGTTTACTATGCTGTGCAGATAGTATTAACGATTAGGCCGTGTGTATCATTTACGGGATTTGCGTTTTATTTATTTAGTGATGATAAAAGTATCGTTATAATATTAAACTATATTTTAATATGTCATGTGAGTTGCATAATATGATCTACAAATAATATAATGGGCGTTAAAACAATAATCAAAATATATACAATGTGATTTAAAAAACGTGGATGTTACATTGCTTGTTTCACAACAGTTTAGTTTCTTATATCTGACAAGTTGTCTAAATGCACATTATCATAACACATATGTACATTTGCGCCAAACACAAGTGGCTGCCCATGCCATGGCAACCATAATAATAATCAATTAAAATGCATGATTTCTGTATTAATTCTATAGTAGTAGTAGTAGTAGTAGTAGTAGTAGTAGTAGTAGTAGTAGTAGTAGTAGTAGTAGTAGTAGTAGTAGCAGCAGCAGCAGCAGCCGCCGTCGTCGTCGTCGCCGCCGCCGCCGTTGTAGGGATGTTTTATTCACAAAAATATGTCAAAACAGGAGAACAAGAATACAATTGTACATATACAATCAACTTATTTCAATAGTGGACCTATTATAGCTAACTCCTAAAATAAATACAAACAAATCACATGTATATGTACATATATAATTAAGAAATTTATAAAAACTAAGAGCCCCAGCATGAGTTTCGAGCATGAGACTTACACAGCCTATGCTCACGTGGTTATTGCTCATGCTAAAAAAACATGAATTGCTGCACGTTGTGGTTTCACAACAGTTTGATAAGCATTTATATTTGACAATTTGTCTAAATGCACTTAATCATAACACATGTATAAATTTGCCCCAAAACAGATTGTATTGTGTGAAATATGACATTATTCGTTACTTGTCAAGATCGCCAAACACAAGTCGCCGCTGATGCAATGTCAACCACCATAATAATCAATTAAAATGCGTGATTTCCGTGATCATTCAAAGTATCACATTGCTTTTTCGTGTAATTATCCTTCGGAATTTAAAACGTTAAACACAATTTGTAGACAGCCCGATTATTAAAACCAAAAACAAAAAGTTCTGTCTTTTAATGCGGCGAAACTGGACTTCCTGCCCCCAAGTGCCCCAACCTCGTTTTCAAGGGCGAGACTTGCATAACCTGTGCTCATGAAAAACATACAAACAAATCTTCAGACATATCGTTTGCTTTGTTTGCCCAAGTTTGGGCTGTTTGAAAGACATTTTGAAGAGGTAAACATGACATGATGTGTTGAAAGGCATGTCCGTGCAATTGCCTAGGTAGGCACCATGAACTTTAGCCTAACCAATAGCTCAGGTGAGTGTATCACCCAACACTGATGCTGAGTTCATCTACTAACGTCTTTGCCGGCATTGGGACAATCAGAAGCTACTCAGTATTTAGATCATATTCTGCAGTAATTTGAGGTCATGGAAAACATGCTAATAAATGATCAGAGATATAGTTTTGAAGAAAAGACATATAGTTTTGAAGAAAAATCATTACAGGGTGCAAACCACTTAGGAGGACTTTATACACCCAAATACACTCATTTCCTGTAATGTTTACCTAAGTTGTATTTCATTCTTAGGTGAGACTCTGAGGGAAATGGAAGCGACATCACAGCAGGTTGGAGTACACGATATACGTCTTGCTGAGATGGACGTACGCTTCCAGTGTCTGGAGACAGCAAACTACGAGGGGGTACTCCTGTGGAAGGTGACGGACTACGCACGCCGCAAACAAGATGCCTTTCAGAACAGGGTCAGTTTAAACACACACATACGTATATGTATATATATATATATATATATATATATATATATATATATATATATATATATATATATATATATATGTATATATAAAGGATAGTTGCAAATCATTTCTGCCAAATACAATATAGGAACCTACCTAGTCACCAGGATGGCCTTAATACTGAGTTTCACTGTATTTTATACAAATTAACAAATCAAACGTTGTTAAACAGTTTCCATGGACACATTTTAATATATAAAAACTATTGTATGCGCCAGATGTCATATACACCCTCCTGTGCAAAGCAATAATGCAAGACCAATGAAGACTGAACTAGGCCAACTTAATGACATTTAGTTTTATTTCATTACACATGTTATGTAAATAACAAAACAGATTCATCACTGCATTGTCATAGCAAGCATGCCGGCCCCAACGGTATTGGTGTTCAATACCGTCGTGTCCTAGATATACATTGTATTACCAACGGCCAACATTATATCACTACACTATATTTACAATTGATACCATATTGGTGGAGGTCGCTACGCCACCATTTCACCACAAAATCAAAATTTTACCGACCCCTACAAAAAAAACTTTATTTTTATGTTATGGAAATTGTGTATGCTGTTGCATAACCTGCGTTATGTAGATGGACAATACAATTCATAGTTATGGTGTTATACCATAATGTATACAAGCACTTTACAAACATAAAACACATTGGAAAACAGCCACCACGGTGTACCTTGTCTCAACACCTACAATGCCACCATGTGTATGTTATGAGACCATCACTATGAACATAAATAATGTCATAAGTTGTAACGAATTATATACCATGTCGTTAACACCCAATATCGTCATATCCCACGTGAATGGCTATATTATAATAATAGAATGTGTTTGATTTATCTCATTTCCTAAATCCGACAAAGTTTATCACTCATACTCATTATTCATATCCTAATCTCCATATAATCATACATAGCCATGTATGCCAAATACCCAACACTGGATATTATGACTGAGATAATCATACCAGACAGGGCATATTTCAGTTTGTATACCCTACAAATCCAGATACCAGACACTGGATATAAGAACCCAGACAATTACATACAATACGGTCAATTCCACATAGCTGTGTATGCCAAATAACCAGATACCAGACGCTGGATCAGTTGACCGCGAATGTCACACAAATACTTACCTTACAAATCCAAATACCAAACACAGGATATATAGCCACGACATTCACATACCATAATAGTGAATGTCACATAGCTGTGTACATCGAATAACCAGACACTGGATAAGATGACCGAGATAATCACATACCAGAAAGTGAATATCACACAGTTATGTAACCTAACAATCCAGATACCAGACACTGGATGCTCAACCATACAGTGAATGTCGCATAGCTGTGTACACTGCAAAAAAACCAGTTACCAGACACTGGATAGGACAGACGACCCAGATACCAGAGAGTGACTATCACATTCGTGTACCCTACAAATTTCAGCAAGTTGCTGGCGAGTAACGTGGACCGTGGCGGCCGTAGGCGTAACCGGGCCACTACATACGTTTTTATTGTGTGCTTTTTTTAAACTATCTGTATAAACAATATAATATATATATATATATCATTGTATAAAATTATATGGTTTATATTACTCAATTCCTTTTTTAAAGCACCATGTTATGATTGAATTGATGTCATTGAACTGATGTCACAAAAGAATCTTCTATTTATATTATTTTATATAATTTACATTTATTATTTGTTAATATACATTAATTTTAGTATTTTTTCTTGTGCAGCGCATCGATCCGCCATGCGGGAATTAGCGCTATATAAAAATTGTATTATTATTATTATTCGGTTACTGAGCTGGTTAATGTATTGATTGAGCTACCGGGAATTTTGGAATTACGCTCACTGTTTTCATTTCAATCAATTTCACTTTATCATCCTTAAAAAGCATATGCATTGTACAATTCATGATCACATCTAAAATATATGGGATGGTCACAACAAAATGCAAGTGAATTCCAGATGTATCCACTACAAGAAAAATTCAACTGGTTGACAGCAATATAACTCATTTAGCATTCAACATTCTAAAGGCCACAGGCACAAAATTCCTGCTATAGCGAGATGTTTTACATTTTATACAACGGTATCTCCTTTGAGACGGAAGTACATGGAAGAACGTAGAGAGCGGGTGATCAGACTCAGTAGCGACAGCACGAGCTTCCTTCAAAATTGCATGGTCGAATATTTCGGAGAGCATTGGTGTAGGTAAACCAATGATCTTGGCAGAAACGTGTGAGATTTTCAGAAGCGTGTTACGGTTTTTCACAGAAAGAGCAGGGTAGTAACAAATGCTGCAGTAGGTTATAGGAGACTCAATTATGCTACGGTAAAGGCGTAGAAGAAGTAGTGGATCAACTTAGAAACCTCGTAACTTTCGAAGAACGTGCAGGCGCTGCTGAGACTTTTTTGCACGGCTTTAACATGCTCTGTAAATGACAATTTTTCATCTAACATAACACCGAGGTACTTGAATGAATTGTCAAGTTGCATACAGTCAATGTTCTACTGATATTATGAATTACACAATATTTCTTTCTGAAGCTGAAAACATTATCTGTTTGCTGTGTGTATGTTTACTAGTGTAGAGTATCGCCTGTGGGCTGTATTCTGTAGGCTTACTTTTTCAACAACATTGGATTCGTATGGAACCATAGGATAATTGTTTGTTTGATTAGTTAATGGTGATGTATTTTTATATCGCATTGGAATATCACACAACATATTCTGATTATCGTTTCAACCCCAAAACTAACCTTGTGGACATGCACTGATACATGAAAAGCAATATTTGTGACGCGAGATATGTCAACAGTTACTTTACGACGCCAGGTGATCACCTGGCTTTTATCTGACCTTTCTGCAGAATAGCTATGCAGGTGGGTTTAAAATCATATTTAGGTTATAACTATTTTTGTGTAGTTTTTAAATGTTATATACAATGCTAAACTTTGTGTACACATGAAAAATGGATTTTTAACTAACGCCTTGTTTTTATTGCCTTTAATTACATTACATATCAGGACACAAAAGAACTGGATTGGCGATGGGCAAACAAATGGATTGAGGACCTTTATAGTACACCACATACCTCTTAGCACTTGCTATGATTCCAGTTAAGTTTAACAATCAGTTTTACTATCATTAACAACCGACCCGACAGAATAATGCAGCTGGATAGGTTTGGCTGTTCTGTAGCTAGTGGAACACGTTGAGAATTGATCTGACGTTGTCATCTGTTGCTGTTTCAGGTCATGTCCCTGTACAGCCAGCCGTTCTACACCAGTCGCTATGGCTACAAGATGTGTGGACGTGTCTACCTGAATGGCGATGGCATGGGTAAGGGTACACACCTATCTCTGTTTTTCGTTCTCATGCGTGGAGAGTACGATGCGCTGCTAGAATGGCCGTTCCGCCAGAAGGTGACCTTGAGCCTGCTTGACCAGTCGCCAGCTCGTCGTGACCTCTCGGACACGTTCCGTCCTGACCCAACAAGCTCGAGCTTCAGGCGCCCTTCAACAGAGATGAATATCGCGTCCGGATGCCCAATGTTCATCTCACACAACGACCTACAGAACTCGCGGTTCTTGAAGGATGACACCTTATACATGAAGATCGTTGTCGATACAATCGATCTTGTGCCACGTTAACGTTGCTACTTGAATGCCAAAAAGGTGTTTGGTTCTCCAACATCGCCTTCTGGTGTGCAACTTCGTGATGCCACCAGTCTGCTGCTGGTATATGACCTATGACTGGTCTATTATTACAGACTAGATGGCAGATGGTTATGTCAACAGCACATTATTGCACTAAAAAGTTGTGTTGTGCACAGTGTGTGTCTAGAAATCAGCCGAGGCAGTGTAAATGCATATTCACATATTAAGCGTAAGTGGATAAACCTTTCCGATTTTGCAAAGGCATTTCCTGTTGTAGTACCACACACACAGAACTGACGAGTTTCCCATCAAAGTTGGCCTACACCAGGGATAAGGGCTAAGTCAAATCCTGTTTATCGTAGTATTAGATGTCATCAGTGAAGAGGTCAGATGTGGGCTGCTATGTGAACTGCTGTTTGCTGACGATCTGGCAGTAGTAACAGATACAGATGAGGAAATGCAGAGGAGTTTACTTGGTTGGCAGATTGGGATGGAGAGCAAGGGACTAAAAGTCAAAAAGGAAGTGATGATCAGTAGCAAGAGAGGAACAAAGGCAAACATCAAAGACACCCAAGGCCCAAGCCTCAGACAGGTGGAAATTAAATCCAATATTTAGGTGTCACCATCGGTGAATAAGGAGGCTCAGAGGAAGCAGTGAGAGCAAGAGTTAGTGCAGCGTGGGGCAAGTGGAGAGACATATCCGGAGTTATCAGTGACAAGAAAATGCTAAAGAAATAAATGACCAAGCTCTACATGACTATCATTAGACCAGTACTTTTGTATGGAGCAGAATATTGGACAGATGGAAAGAAGGAAGAACAGATTCTCGATAAAACAGAGATGAGGATGTTGAGAAGAATTAAAATGTAACACTAAGAGACAAAGTAAAAAGTGTGGACATCAGAAAGGAGGTTCGAGTGAATAGCATAACAGAGAAACGTATAGGAATGAGACTACGATGCTATGGACATATGCATAGAATGGAAGAAAATGAAGTGAGAGCAGTTTTTGATATGATGGTGCCAGGAAAAAGACCAAGAGGAAGATGGATGGATTGCATCCGAAGCGATATGCAGGAACTGCGGATCAACCTGGAGGATGCCCAGGACAGAACATTCTGGAAATCAAGAATTCGGGCCGCTGACCCCACCTAGTAGGAAAAGATGAAGAAGAGGTTATACAGCATGTTTGAGGATTGCCACTAAATACTCGCTGAAATGTTGAATACTCCACTGATGACAGACATCGGAAAACGAAGGGTGGGCGTGCTACTGAAAATACAGTGAATTTCCACACATTTGTGTTGACAATACATCTGAGGCACAGTTCAATAACATCATTCTGGATATCAGAATAGGCAACGTCACCTTAAAGATAACTGATTATCTTGCCAACGCGCTTCAAGTTTGTGCTTTGGAAATACAAACGAAGCAGGTGACGGATTCAACCAATCGAATGTACCAATCGAATGTACCAAACCCTCTAGCTGTGTGGATGTACACGATCGATAAAGACAAGTGCCTGCCGCTGTGCCATTATTTGAGCAGAGACAGTGCTGATACTAATGATGGTGGAGAGTACAACTACACTGCCGATACTACCATCGGCGGCACGGACTACAACATGTACATAAACAACTTCTGGTCCATGTCCCAGAATCAGCTGATGACTGAATCGGTGGTATCGGACTTGTTAAATACCATCTTACCAAGCTGAATGAGAGAGAGAGCGCAGTGAGACACCCTCATAAACCAAGAGTTGTTGTGCTACCCTACTGTAAGTCTTGTTCAAAAAGCAACATACGACAACTTACGGGTGAAGAACCTGCACCCAGTCGTTACTAGAAAGACTATACATCATCTAAATGTCATCGGCATTAAGACATTAACAACACATAGTAGAGTGAATTACAACAATAGTAAAACTTCTATAGCGGCATATCCTCTAGAATTCAAGCGCAGAGGCACAGCATACAAAATAATTAGGCGTACTAATGAACACCGAGGATAGGCAAGAGTCCGACAGTGAACCGAAACATTCCCCATTTCACATCCGCAATTTTGCTCAATCATGTTTCTCAGATAATTTATGTACACCTGCAGCAATTGCAGAAACTACGCTTTGTTTTTTCTCCATAACATTTGGGCACCATCTTGCTGTTTTCTTCAGCGGACTGATTTGAGTCGTGTCACGTGACCTGTATATCATGTGACACAAGCTGAAGCATGACAGGCAGTAGCTCCTGGCTAACGTCTCTGTTTAGTGACAACTTTCCCCTGTAGATGTCAATGGCCTCCTTGGTCTGTCGCCTATGCTAGTTCTCCTTGAGATCTAAGATTTTTACATCACTCATCGAACATTGGTGGCCTGTGTTCAACTTGTGCTTACTTATTGCGACTAGCCAACACTATCTAAGTGACCCGTCTGCACGAAACCAGAGGCATGTCGCAAGAGATCGTTTTTCTGCAACGGTGTTGCATAAATGAATATGCAACACGAAACAGGTAAATTATTAGTGAAAACTGCTATATTCATTTTATTAAGCGTACAAACTCCATTAAGCATACACACCACACCGTCCCTTTTGTTGCTGTGACAGTGATCTTCCAATGTATTGCCACCTAGCAGAAGAAAGTGAAATCATGTTTGGAGCCTGAAAATATATGTAGCTTATTAATGCATATTCTGACATTTTGGAGTCTCTGATATTTCTTATACATACTGTACGCTTAATAGACTGAATACAGTAGTTTGTATTATTTTATACCTGATAAACTATAACAACACATATTCATTGTATGTTACACTTTATGGCTAATTCAGTTTGTTCAAATGATAAGTCAGCTATTCACTCATGTAAAATAGTATGCCATTCCAAATTTGGCATTAAATATTAGTTGGTGATAGTAATTCAGTAATTGTTTGGGGAGAATGGGTGGTGAGCGCCACTTGAAACTTAACACACTAAGTGACAGGAAGGCAAGATTGTAATTACTATGCTTGTTTGAAATACCGATGTGTAGTTGATATGCTACAACGTTTATAATTACTGATAACCTGTAATTTGTTTTCCAGAGTTCCGTGTCCAGGACTCAAGTTGATGCCCTTCGTCATGATGACCAAACTGATGTCGGACCTTAATTGGACATGCCATTTTCACCAGCACGGTGATTCCTTCAGTCAGACCCTCATTACTTTCTTGTCAACAGAAAGTGTGGTTTATTTGAGGTTTACTGTGAGGGGTCAATACGCTGATGAATGCCCTCATGACAAACTTTATAAGATACAAGAAGCTTTATTTAACGTCGGTTTACATGAAAATTTGATAACATTAGCTCATCTGAGCTATTTGCCAACAAATATGAAGACCATAGCTGATCTCCGACATACGCAGCCAGAGAAGCATGATTCTTTGCCAGTCATAAAGGTGACGTGAGGAACTGGATGAGATGGTAGCCACAACAGGTCATATTCTCAGAATGGTGAGGACACTGTCAGTGTTTAATTACGTAAATATGGCAACATAATTAACATGCCCATTTTTCATATATGAGCGATGATGAATAAATGTTTGAGTAGTCACCAAATGAACAGGATTACAAAATTTACCAATTAGTTAATAGCTGTTCCCAGTTAGAATGTTGCTCCTAATTATACTGATTATCATAATATAACTTTGAAAATTATATCGATCAATGTAACAACATTTGCAAGAAGTCAACATAAGAATGTCATGACATTTGGTGGTCATCATTATAGCTGTAACTGGTGATGTAACTCTGAATCTGAATTGTTTTAGTGCAAAACCCCTACTGGGGCATCACGCACTAGTAAGGGTGGCCGGTTTCAGGATGGCTGGCTTCATGTTATATGGAAGTGGAATAAGAGCATTTGTGCTTGGGAATGTGGAATTAGGATGGGGTGGGTGGGGTATGCAGGTATTGCAATTCAGGTATTGCAATGCAGGTATTGCAATGCAGGTATTGCAATGCAGGTATTGCAATACCTCAGCGAGTTTGACGCCCCTGCCATGCAGAGTTGTAAACCACTGCCTTGTGGTACAGGTTCTTGTCAGAACCGAAGTCTAAGGGAGCAAACCCTAACCAGAAAACCATGTCACTGGGGCAGCATCAAGGACGGTTGATGTATGGAACTCCCAACATCTCTTGACCAGCCACTGCAGGGACAAATAGTTTGCGCCTGTCTTGACATGTTTAACAAGATTTAACAAGATTTAACAAGATTGCCACCTAGAGAATCAACTCAAGATGGCAGGTGGACAAGGAAGCCCTTTGGCTTATCGAGAGTCCAACCTATCTATCTAAATGTACCCCGCCCTTCTTAGGTACATGTCAATTTTATTTTTGAACATACTAACACTACTAGCACTTACACAATCAGCCGATAATCTGTTCCATTCATTTACTGTTCTTTGTGAAAATGAAAATGTTCTAATATCTAATCTACATTGCTTCTTTGCTAATGTAACTCCAAAAATATTTCTGTCAATATTTTCATACCCATTCAATATTTTAAAAACTTCTATCTGATCTCCTCGCAGTCTCCTGGTTTCTAGTGTTGTTAATCCACATTCTTTTAGACGCATTTCATAACTAATATTCCTGAGTTTTTGTATCATTTTGGTTGCTCTTCTTTGTACTCTTTCTAGTATATCAATATCCTTCTTGCGATATGGCCTCCATGCCTGTATGCAATATTCTAAATGAGGCCTAACTATTGTTTTGTACAGTGGTATTATTAGTTCTTTTTCCTTGTACACTATATTTCGCCTAATTAATCCAAGAATTTGGTTTCCCTTCGCTGCTGCAATTGCACACTGTTCCGATACCTTCATATCAGCACTAATAGTTAACCCTAAGTCTTTTTCCTTTATGGTAGTATTTAGTACAGTATCACCCATTGTATATTGTGCATCTTCATTCCCATGTCCTGTGTGGAGGCACTTACACTTCCCATAATTAAACAGCATTTGCCACTTCTCAGACCATTCGGTCAACTTATTTAGATCATCTTGTAATTGCTGTCTATCTGTATCACTTTTTATTTTTCTGAACACTTTTGTATCATCCGCAAACTTCAACACCTTGCTTGTTATATCATCATCCAAATCATTGATATATATTAAGAACAAAATAGGTCCCAATACTGATCCCTGCGGTACTCCACTCAAAACCGATTTCCAGTTTGAAACCTCCCCATCAACTACTACTCTTTGTCTTCTATCAATAAGCCATTTTTCTATCCAGTTAATCATAACATTGCCTATGCCATGGGCCTTCAGTTTAAGTAGTAATCTTTGATGTGGCACTTTGTCAAAAGCTTTTTTAAAATCTAAGTATATTATATCTACTGGTGATCCCTCATCTACCCACTTTGTGACATCTTCCAAAAAACATAAGATATTTGTTAAGCATGACCTCGCTTTTAGAAAGCCATGTTGAGATGGGTTAATCAAGTTATTTTTAACAAGAAAATCAACCAAGTGCTCTTTAATTAGTCTTTCTAATAGTTTACAAATCACCGATGTTAAACTCACTGGTCTATAGTTCTCTGACTTGCTTCTTGATCCTTTTTTAAATAATGGTATGATGTTTGCTTCTTTCCATTCTAACGGAACTACTTCTTCCTCTAATGCCAAATTGAACACTGTTGCAAGTGGTGTGCTAATTTGTTCTACAATTTCCAGTAGTAATTTGGGAGGAATCCCATCCACTCCAGGTGACTTATTATCCTTCATGTCCCTTATTTTCTTAGCTACCATTTTTGGTGTTACAATTAGTTGTCCTAAATAGTCTGACTCTCTCCCTTCGAATTTAGTCTCTGGTACAGGTAATGCACTAATATCTTCCCTGGTAAATACCGAACTAAAGTATTCATTTAGGTTTTCTGCCATTAAGAATCCCTCTGTTATTTTGTTTCCATCACTATCTTCTAGAGGTCCGACCTTATCCTGAACTTTCTGTTTACTTCGAACATACGCATAAAAACTCTTGCTGTCATGTTTTGTATTAAAAGCTAATTTTTGTTCATAGCTTCTCTTTGAATTTCTAATTTCAGCTGTAGCTTGGTTAAGTGCTTCTTTATAAATGGCATAGTCTTCTTCACTTCCATTATGTCTATATGTATTCCACATCATTTGCTTGTATTTGATTTTTCTAATGGCTTCTTTTGATAAGTGTTTCTTTTTTGACCGTTTCCCTTGTTTTTTCAAGGGGACAATTTTTTCGACAATGCAGTCAATTTCACTCTTTAGGATATTCCAACATTCTTTTGCTGTCTTATTCTCCAGTGTGTTATTCCAGTCTATCTTTGCTAAATATTTCCTCATGTCCTTATATCTTCCTTTGTGAAAATTTTTCCTGTACCGTATTTTTCGATTCTGTTCTCCTTTTACTTTGATGATGAAATATACCTGGTTGTGATCACTACATCCCAGTGGCTCACATATCCTGACATTATCAATAAATTCCTTCTGTGAGCTCAACACTATGTCCAACACGTTCTCACCCCTTGTTGGTTCTAACACATGTTGAATAAGGAAACTGTCTTGTACTAAATTTAAAAACTTTTGATCTTCACTCCCAGTACTCTGTAGAGATTTCCATTGTATACGCCCATGGTTAAAATCCCCCATAATTATACAGTCACGTTTACTGACTTCCTTTATAGCGTTTTGTATTTTCTCATTCTCTTCTGTGTTTATGTTTGGACTTCGATAAACTAACCCAACAGTTAACGTTGAGTTTCCTGAAACTATGTTACACCAGACAGCTTCTTCACATTCTGCTTCTTTTTCTAATTTTATTTCGTAAGCCTGGATGGATTCTTTAATATATAAAATGACGCCACCTCCCCTTCTCCCTATTCTATCTTTCCTAAACATGACATATCCTGTCATTCCTAATTCGGCATCTGATATGTCGGGGGTGGCCCAAGATTCAGTTATACCTATTATGTGAGGGTCAGTATCTTCTACCATAATGTTTAGTTCATTTCTTTTGTTTACTATGCTCCTTGCATTTAAACAAACACATTTATACCAAATGTGGTAGAGTTTTCCAGACTGTTCTTTGCCGTTTTCTTTGTGCTGTCCTTATCTGTGCCTCCAGTATTTGGCTCCTCTGTGAATCCCCCCTGCGAATCTAGTTTAAATAACTGAAACCTGTTCCACTGTCCATAGATCGAAGCAAGTTCTCTGAGAAAACTGCTACGCCCTTTCCGCTTAGATGGAGGCCATCTCTCATATACATATCTTCTTTCCCCACAAAGTATCCCCACAAATCTACAAATCCAACTCCTTCTTCTTCGCACATCTGCTCTACTAGAACGTTGATTGCCATCCTCTTGCAGTTTCTATAGGCTACACCCCTTCCTCCCATCACTGGCAAAATTCCTGAGAGAATAATCTGCTCAGCTCTTGTCTTCTTCAGCTTCCATACCAACTGTCTGTATCTTTGCACTATTCTAGTTGTCCCCTCCTTGTCTGCATTGTTCGTCCCTACATGTACTAATATAGATCCTCCCTGGCCATGCCCCAACACGTTCCCTACCCTTTCTGTCACATTCTCTATCCGAGAGCCCGGAAGACAAACAACAACATCTTCGCCTTTGTTTAAAGTCTTGTCTGTCTTTCTCAAAATTGAGTCGCCCATAAACACCCTTTCTGTTCTCGGTGCCCCCTCAATCACTGCCTCAGAGTAGCTCCTCCGTGTTGCATCTAGCTGGTCGTTGACTTTTCTTCCTCCCGCCTTCTCTGTTGTTCCTTTTTTCCCTGCGTCTTTTCGTCCTGTCATCATCCCTGTTATTGACTTCCCTTTCGGCACATTTACTCTCACTTCCTTTCTTCCATTCACCTTTCCTCCGGTCACATGAACTTCTCTCCTCTCCTGTCCCATTGTCCCCCCCTCATCTACTGTCACTTTCTCCCCTGTCACCTTCCTGCATGCCATGCTTTCTCTTGTTCTTTCTCCATTTGTTTTCCTTGCACTCACCCTCCCTCCTCTCAATCTCCTGTCCTCATCCTTCTTGTGACTGCATTGCTCATTCCGTCCTCTTCCATCCGTCTCTTTGGTTATTTTCATCTCCAGCCCCTTCACAATATGTTCTTGCCGGTGTGAGACCTCTATTTGTTCCCCGAGAGAGTGTCGTTAGTAACTTGCAAAAGCCAGTGGCGCTTCAAAATTTTTTGCTAGCAGCTTCCATGAAATATGGAAGCAGTCTTTGTCGCTTCGCGACCGACAGCATGATGATGGGTGGGGATAAGTACAAGTCAATGATGGGGGGTGGTGTGGGTGTGGTAGGGATGGGATGTGGAAGGGGCTGGGGTGGTGGTGTGTGTTGTCTATTGGAGGTGCCTGAAGGGTGCAGTTGTCAGGTTAATGCCCTGCAATGCACCCTTGAAGGCATAGAGACTGATGTGGGTAAATAGATTAGGCGGATGTCTGTTCCACTTCGCTATTGTTCGAGGAAAGAAGCTGTATTTATAATAATTGTGGGAGGTGGATATTTCTCTGTATTTGTGTGGGTGGTTGGATCTTGTTTGGCTGTGTCCGGTGAGTTTGAGGTATTGGTTGGGATTGATGTCTAAAAGATCGTTGCAAAGTCTGGCCTCAGCCCTCCTCTGTTCGAGGGTTGGCCAGGAGAGGGCAGAGGCCAAGGTGGATCCAGATGTTTCCCAGATGTAATTATGGGCCACGAATCTTGCTGCCCGGTGCTGGAGTCCCTCTAGATGGTTGATGTTTCGGATGGTATATGAGTGATTTTATGTAGTGCCAAAAGGATTTTTTGTCTTTGTCTTGTTCTGGGTCAATTATGTGTGTGAGATATTTCCAGTATGCTAGTTGGATCTTCTTTTGTGTAGCTTTACGGAATTTCCTGAAAGAAGTCCAGTCAGTTTCTCTTGGTATTTCTTGGCTTTGTTGTACAGTCGTTTGTATGTCTTTATTAACCCAGGGGAGTGAGTATCGTTTGGAAGAGTATTTGAAGGGGATGAATTGGTTTATGATATCCTGGATGCTATGTTTGAAGACGTCCCAAAGTGGTTCTGGGGAGTCAGTGAGTGGGACTTGGTTTTGTATTTTGTTCCCTAGGTTCTGGAGATTTTGATCTATGTGTTCATATTCTGCCTTGTGATATTTGAAAGTTTTGTAGGGAGGTGAACTATTTCTGGGCAGGTTTACGTTGATGTTTAGTAGGGGCATACTGTCATGGTCACTGATGCCTGGTATGCTGTGCGTGCTTTCTATGAGGGAGGGGTTGGTAGTGAGAAAAAGTTCTAGGATGTTTTTGCATGTAGGTTCCCGTACAGCTTGGTGAAGGTGGAAGTCTTTAGTCAGGTTTAGTAGATGTTTGGTCATTTTCTGGGAAGGTTAAGGAGGTCCAATTAATTTCGGGGCAGTTAAAATCGCCAGCTATGTTATGTTTATCATTTTGACTAATTCTGCTGACGGAGTGTCTTAGATGGGTCAGTCCTGTCTTGTCGGTTGGTGCTCGGTAAAAGCTGCAGATGTAAAGATCTGGGTTGTTTTTTAATTTTATTTTTGTCCAAATTAGTTCTCCGTCGGTGTCTAGGTCGTTTTGTATGGAAAAATTATTGCATTTCTTTATTGCCAGGAGTACTCCTCCACCTTTGGAGGATCGACCTTTTTTATAAACTATATAATTATTGGGTAGAATTTCCTGAGTTTCAATTTTCTTGTTAAGCCATGTTTCACATCCAAATATAATATCAGGGTTGGTGTTGTCTATTGTGAGTTGAAGATCAGGCTTTTTATTTTTTAGGCTCTGAAAGTTTATGATAATGGCTCTTAAGTTGTGATTTTTTCTCCGAACTTTGATCTTTTCTCTCAAGGGGAGCTCAGATTGAGTTGTGCAAGGGGAGGAGTGGGCTATAGGGCTTCCGTAGCTGGAGACTGAACTAAAGTGGAGGGAGTTTGAGTCATTGTCAGAGGGTGAGAATCTGTTGCTGTCAGTGTCGTAGGGTGAGTCAAAGAAAATGCTTGATAGGGCAGTACCAGGAGACATTTTCCATATTGGTTTTGTTCATATAAGAGTATATTTTGTTGGAAATTTTTTGTGAAACCATGTGTTACATGAGTCGCAGCATGTGGCTTTTTGGTTGGATACTACAGGTTTATTGCACGTACCACAAGGCAATTTGAGTGGGCCTGGGTTTGTTGGGGTGACATTTGCCAGTGCTAGCAAGAGCATGCCTATATAGAGTCAGGTGAATTTACTTGGTCGTGCTGCATAACGAAGCTGTCTGTGGGTGATCGAAAGAAGGGAATGTTTTAAGAATGTGACGTCTTTGGTAATTTCCTCAGTGTTGTATGTAGATATTGGTGATTGGGACAATCTAAGTATAATTGCTATACCAAGGAATACAAACGGGGCTTGAAACGATGTAATTCTTATTGTAGGTTGTTATGTTGTAAGTGGGTTCTGTATGTCATGTTTGAGACTGTTTGTTTTGTTTGTGTTGTGAATGGCTGGTCTATGTCGTAATTTACGCGGAGGTTTCGAAGGATACAAAAGTGGGTTGGGATATCTATTTACATTTACAAAGGTTTTGTTTGAATTTCTAACATTTTGGAGGCATGTATCTATTTACATTTACAAAGGTTTTGTTTGAATTTCTAACATTTTGGAGGCACGGTGATGGAGCGTTGAGGCAATTGGGTCGTGGGTTTAGGGTAGGAAAAGGTTATTAGTAAGCGGTTCGCTCAGCCATCCATCTTACCTCGCGCATGCGCACATGGATCAGTAACTGATGGTTTGTTAATACCTGAACTCTATAAAAATACTAAGCACTTATTCATTTAATGTGTAGTCAAAGTGTTTACCCTCTAATTGATAAGACAACCGAAGTCATTGATATCTCAGTTACTCTGATAGACAACGTATTCAAAAATGAACGACGACACAATTTCACCTATGGTAGTCTGTATAATGATATAAGTGACCATCTGCCAATAGTTGCAGTATAATCCGTCGGTAAATGTCAAATCATTCAATCTTGTCATGTTTTTGGGTATAATCTTGGCATCAGGTTTTAAAATCATCTAAATAGTATATAGAACCTAAATACCGTTGTTGCCGTTTTTACTTTTTGGTCCCATAGTGATTTAGCCGCCATTCAAAAAATGGCCGTCAACATTTATTTCGCCGTACCTTGATAACTGTTTCATCTAGAGAAATAACGTTGGTGTGTGTATATATATGTCCTATTGGATAAGGATTTCAAATAAACCATTTTTGGAATTTTCTGGCTTTCGCGTCCGCCATTTTTTTAAATGGCGGTCGTCAATACAAATGTCACGATATCCCAAAAACTACATCACATTGAACAGTATTGTTGATGAATTTGGATAGGTTGGTGGATAGCGATATAAACCAATGTACATTTGACCTTCATCAACATAGATATATCCGCCATTGTTAAAGATGGCGTCCGGCTCAGCCATTTACCCATATCTATGTCTTGGACACGAGAACTGCTGAGAATCTAGTGACCGCAGTGATGTCAAGACAAACTCTGACTACCCTGTGTCTACAGCACACCCAAAGAAGCAAACAGTCGCATGATTCAACATATTGTGGAAGTTGCAGAAACATATTAATAGTCAACTTATACTCCCAACACATCAATGTCGTGCTCTTGGATGGGAGCCACAATTGGGTACTGGATTGGTGGCTGGATTTGCAGAAGGAGCAGAACAGTTCACTGAAGGGGTCAAGGGCTGTGAAGAGTTCTTGTGCACACCGTTATGGCATGGATGGTCCTACATTACCCATGTGAAAAGGGTATGGTGGAACTCTTCAAATTACTGATACATGAACTAGGATTCAACAAACTCCCGCATACCCATGGTGCATGGTTGGAACGGTTGGGACATATCAGGCGAGCGTATGTGCAGGACTGCAGGCGAATGTTTGATCACGGGATGTAGTCTTAGACCCAATCATCCCAAATCTCTGGAGCCTGGATAGCACCAATTGATTTGTTATCAATAAACCAATGTTTGAATTGGCCAACACTGTCCGTTTTACAGAATATCTAAGAGCCATCTTTAAATCGTTGCCTCCAAACATCTATATTTCCACATCAGCTTCAAGGTTCGACGATACGTAGATCATAAGACATAGGGATAACAGGCTCTCTTAAGATACAGAAATAATAATACTATCTGATGGGACCATCTGTTAGTATGATGGATAAGTCAAGCGTAATACAACACATAATTACTTCCCAAAAAAATGTATTTTGGCATAAACGTTTGGTCTCTAAATCACATAGTTCTTAAGTTATGGATATCATAATTTTTTATTTTGTCGGGCGCCAACTTCAAAAATGGCGGATATTACAAAATGGCGGATATTTGAAAGTAAAGGTTAAAAGTAATACAATTTAAATACTCATCTAAAAACCTTACATCTTGGCATAAATGTTTTTTGCTCTACATTACGTAGTTCTTAGATATTATGGGTAAATGGCTGAGCCTGAAGTCATCTTTACAAATGGCGATTATATGAATGATAATGAAGGTAAAGTATACGTTGTTGTATATCGCTATCCACCAAGCTATCCAATGTCATCAATAGTACTGCTCAATGTGATGTAGTTTGTGAGATATCGTGACATTTGTATTGACGACCGCCATCTTTAAAAATGGCGGACGCGAAAGCCAGAACATTCCAAAAATGGTGTATTTGAAATTCATATCCCATAGAACATATATATACACACCAAAGTTATTTCTCTAGATGAAACAGTTATTAAGATACGGCGAAATAAATGTTGGCGGCCATTTTTTAAATGGCCGCAATCAATATGGGACCAAAAAGTAAAAATGGCAACAATGGTTTTTTGGTTCTATATATCATTTAGATGATTTTAAAACATGTTGCCAAGATTATACCCAACAATATGCTTCCTTCACACTTTCCGATGCACTAGTAGTTGAGTACCAAATAACTATAAATACTAAAATGAATACTATTCAGTATATCTATGTCCCATTGCTTAGAGACCGTAGTGGCGACGAAATGGTGGATCTTGACACGCAGGTTTTCCACACGTCTCTATCCCCAGCTGTTCTAATAAGTTGACTGAAGCCGAGCCCCATCCATTCTTTGATAATAATGGGTCAAAAATGAGTGGAAGACGATGGGTCAAGAAATACAGGAAGCCCAGCAAAGTCATGGATCAACAGTTATTGTTGATCCATGATGTTGCTCTCTTTCTTGAACAATCAGTTCCTCCTTGTAGGATGGTCTTAACCAAGATCCCCTTCCTTCTGATCACGCAACTTTCTTTTTTACAATTGCCAGCAGATGTTTGTAACTCTCCAGATGGAATTCAGCTTTGCCAGTGACCATGTAGCTGCAGCAATCCTGAATTTTATTTCTTGCTAAGATCTTACATCATCTGTTGTAATTGCTCCAAGGTATTTGACTTGTGTCACTGCTTCCCCGCCTAAATGTACTGCTACGTCCTTGTTGGTTCCCATCCTCATCACTTGTGGATTTCTGATCATTTAAGTATTTCACGTTCAACAGTCTAAGGTTGAAGATTTGCTTAGCTGTACTGCGTCCTTCATGAAACCCTGCTTGTGCTTCATCAATAATTTTCTTTGGTGCCCCAGTTCTCAAACAATACTGGTGAAATTATACAGTGACAGGTTACATAGTTTTCTAAATATATATAATATACCCAGTCCTAGTCAATATGAAATTAGATCAAGCATTTCAACATCACAAGCACAAATACAATTGGTCGAAGAAATTATCATTCTGTTGATAATAATAAATATGGTATTGGCATGTTTCCGGACCATGATATGTCAGCAAAAATTAAATATTATTAAAGATATTTGTGTTGTTGCACATAGTGGATTATGGGCACATACAAAAATTGTTTACTTTGCACAGTCCTATCTTTAATGTTATTCTCTATCACAAGTAGTGACATATATTTCATTCTTTTATAATATATATATACATATATATATATATATATGACCATGCATGTTGCATATATCAATATTATAAAACAGGGTGTCTCTATTATAAAGGGCCCACGCAGATGGTTTATAGATTTAGACTGTTTTTAGTTCGTCTGGGGGTTGGAGAACTTGGGGGCTCAACATTTCAGAAACAAATTCAAACAATATACAGGGAATTCTATTAATGGAATTTCATGTTTTTCTGCATCATTGTAATGATATTTACACCATCTACAACTATGTCACTGGATGCCAGGAAAAAGCATCATATTGTTTAAATTATACATTTTGACTGTAGTTACATAACTTGTAATTTCGAAACTTTCCTGTAAGCAATCCTCGTATTTACATTCATTGCATACTCCATAAGAAAACCTGTCCAGCATCGATCATCTAGTTTTTATTTCCATTTTGTCCCTAAAGTCAAAACCATTGTCTGTAAATGTGTCTACTCTTTGGAATATACTTCCTTCTAGCGTTAGATCAATTGAAAATATTTCTAAATTCCGTCGTCATTTAAAAACATCTTTACAACCTTGTCTATCTGCCAATAGCTTTCTGGCATATCAATCAATCTGTTGACAACTGGAATGTTTTATTGACTCTGTTATCGATTAATCCTTTTTGTATTGACGGGCCTCTATGTTTAGTTTGTAAGGATTTAGGCACAATAGATTCTATCTAATTATTATTATTATACGTTACTTTCCAACTTCAAAAATATGATTGCATAGTTTGTATGTCATTGAAAGCTGTGCGTAGAATGTGTAGTCGTTGTTTTTATAATATATGATTGTGTAGTTGTTTAATCAAGATATATAAACATGTATACATATGTAGATGACTTGTGTATTTTCGGTAAAATGGCTATTTTAAAGAAACTGCAAAACTTATATTGTGCCGTAAAAATGCAATTACAAGATATCCTTACAATTTCTGTGATAACGATTTTTACAGGGATTTCCAGCATTTGTGTTTTCGGTATAAATTACATTAAAACGACATTAACGTTGAAAATAATTGTCACAATAAAACAATGTTTATGCCATAATGAAGCCTTTCTTCTCTTTTTTACCATAGATAGTTTTTTAGCACATGAGATTGGTTTTGTGCAGACGAGTCACATTTTTAAAGAGAAACAGTGGTGGCACTGGCCTAGCTGTTTCTCTTATATAGTGTTTGGAGAAACAGCGAGGGCATTGCCGAATGCCCTCATTGTTATTCCTATATAGAGTGGACCTGGAATGCAGCCAACACTACTACTTTGGAGAAACAGCAAGGGCTGTGCCGAATGCCCTCGCTGTTTCTCCTATGTGGTGTTGGCCTGGAATGCAGCCAACACTACTACTTTGGATAAACAGCAAGGGCTGTGCCGAATGCCCTCGCTGTTTCCCCTGTGTAGTGTTGGCCTGGAATGCAGCCAACACTACTACTTTGGAGAAACAGCAAGGGCAGTGCCCAATGCCCTCACTGTTTCTCCTATGTAGTGTTGGCCTGGAATGCAGCCAACACTACTACTTTGGAGAAACAGCAAGGGCAGTGCACAATGCCCTCGCTGTTTCTCCTATGTAGTGTTGGCCTGGAATGCAGCCAACACTACTACTTTGGAGAAACAGCAAGGGCTGTGCCCAATGCCCTCTCTGTTTCTCCTATGTAGTGTTGGCCTGGAATGCAGCCAACACTACTACTTTGGAGAAACAGCAAGGGCAGTGCACAATGCCCTCGCTGTTTCTCCTATGTAGTGTTGGCCTGGAATGCAGCCAACACTACTACTTTGGAGTAACAACAAGGGCTGTGCCGAATGCCCTCGCTGTTTCTCCTATGTAGTGTTGGCCTGGAATGTAGCCAACACTACTACTTTGGAGGAACAGAGAAGGCAATGCCATCACTGTTTCACCGACTAGTGGACCAGCCAACATGTGATTTAAGTTCTGATGGAATTTGTGTAATAGCAGAAAATTGTAAACAAACCATTCAATTGCCAAACAAGTTTTATTGGCCATAGTATCAAAACGAGCCAAGTTAACTACAATACTTTCTATTCCGGGAGTCATGTTTTACCACATTCAACACAGCAGACTTCTTGTTACAAATGATGATGCTGTCTAATTCTGGTTAGAGGAACAGACACATTATTCTTGTTGTCTTTCTGTGGATAATGTTGCTGTATTTCAGTTTAGAAATTATTGATCAATAATCAGAATGGAAAGAGGTCGCTCGATTTTGAATTTGAAGGTCATTATCAAGGACACGAAATTTTTAAATGAGTATTTTGGATTTTTGAATCAATTAGATACATAATCCCGACATCTATCCAAAAAAATTATTGTTATTATCATGTAACTGACATGTAAATCGTGATGTTATAATGTACAAGTATTGTATAATGAAACACAAATACATGTCAGTTTTTCTTTATACATGGTTTTTAAATTTGAAATTGTGTTCAGCGGTGCCAGCTGTCTACTTTGGGTGGACTCTTTCCGACATGTGACTGAGCTATTATTAGTGGCTAGCTGATGCTTATGTAAGTAACACATTATATCCATGTTAAACGGAAAGGTAGACAGCAATTTCCAATTTAAGACTTTTAATGTCCATTGTAGATGGTAACCTGAATAGTGTAGAGTAGATTAAATGTTTTTTTTTAATTCGAATGATTATCATAACTAAGAAGCTAATTACTAATAGTAATAACATTGTTAAATTGTATAAATTAATATAAATCAAATACAAATTTTGTTTTAAGATGTAACTCGTAAACCTTTGAATGTAAATTATATAAATTAATACAAAATAAATTAAACACTATTTTAAAGATGTATAGTACTAAACCTTTGTATATAAATTGTATAAATTAATATAAAATTAAAACCTTTACTAAATCTGTGTATGTAAATTAGCTATACATAATTTAATATAAAACAAACACTGATTAAAACGTGTATAACACTAAAAAGAAATTCTAAAGCAGTGTCCGTCATTTCAAAACAATTTGAATTAATTGAAATGTCTAATAAAAAGATACGTAAAACACTTTCTAAACATAGATAATATTCCAGATGAACGAATGTTGCTACGGCAAGAAATGCCGAGTCTCCAGCATATTTCTTTGTTTTGCCTTGGTGCAATGTTGGCACAATGTACGTGTAGGCTTTGAAACTATGCTGATATGCCAAAAACATTTACATACACAATAACACTAAGATAATCACGTTATTATATTGCATTATCCTATACACATCGGTGTACATTTAAAATTTGGCAAAATATTAGTTCTGTGGTAAGATGTACTCAAGTAGATTTCAGTTAATCAAGAATAAAAAAACATTTGACCCCAGTTCATTTTCTGATCAACAAAATATCCTTTAAATTCAAGCTCAAGCTTCCACCGTAATCTTTTCGTAGTCCTATTGGTGATTGATCTGGCATGATGCCTGCTAATAACAAACAGTGCCATTAAAAGAAATTATACCGGTATTGTTTGATTGGCTCACCATGTGTAGTGTTTCCATGAATGTAGTGTAGGTCTGAAAAGCAGCCAACACTACTACATTGGAGAAACAACGAGGGCAGTGCCCAAACCCCCCCCCCCATTTCTCATATGTAGTATTGGTCTGGAATGCAGCCAACACTACTACATTGGAGAAACAACGAGGGCAATGTCCAATGCCCGCGCTAGTTCCCTTATGTAGTGTTGATCTGTAATGCAGCCTACACTACTACATTGGAGAAACAACGAGGGCAGTGCCCAATGCCCGCGTTATTTCTCATATGTAGTGTTGGTCTGGAATGCACCCAACACTACTACATTGGAGAAACAACGAGGGTAGTGCCCAATACCCTCGCTGTTTCTCCTATGTAGTATTGGTCTGGAATGCAGCAAACACTACTACATTGGAGAAACAACGAGGGCAGTGCCCAATGCCCGCGCTATTTCTCATATGTAATGTTGGTCTGGAATGCCCCCAACACTACTACATTGGAGAAACAACGAGGGCAATGCGCAATGCCCGCGCCATTTCTCATATGTAGTATTGGTCTGGAATGCAGCCAACACTACTACATTGGAGAAACAACGAGGGCAGTGCCGAAAGCCCGGGCTATTTCTCATATGTAGTGTTGGTCTGGAATGCACCCAACACTACTACATTGGAGAAACAACGAGGTCAATGCGCAATGCCCGCGCTATTTCTCATATGTAGTATTGGTCTGGAATGCAGCCAACATTACTACATTGGAGAAACAACGAGGGCAATGCGCAATGCCCGAGCTATTTCTCATATGTAGTATTGGTCTGGAATGCAGCCAACACTACTACATTGGAGAAACAACGAGGGCAGTGCCCAATGCCCGCGCTATTTCTCATATGTAGTGTTGGTCTGGAATGCACCCAACACTACTACATTTGAGAAACAACGAGGGCAGTGCCCAATGCCCGCGCTATTTCTCATATGTAGTATTGGTCTGGAATGCAGCCAACACTACTACATTGGAGAAACAACGAGGGCAGTGCCCAATGCCCTCGCTGTTTCTCCTATGTAGTATTTGGTCTGGAATGCAGCCAACACTACTACATTGGAGAAACAACGAGGGCAGTGCCCAACGCCCTCGCTGTTTCTCCTATGTAGTAATTGGTCTGGAATGCAGCCAACACTACTACATTGGAGAAACAACGAGGGCAGTGCCCAATGCCCTCGCTGTTTCTCTTACTAATCCAGGCTCTGTCCTATAGACCCGTAGACATTTTGTACTTAAGAAAGTTTAACTGCTGATTTGAATAATATATATACATATAACTTTAAAATTCTACTAAGTGAAACTTTCAAAAACTGGGCATAACATGCCCATTTTTCAAAATGGCTACCAAATTCAATATCCCCGTAAATTAATAATTGCGTCATTCAGAACAATAATTATGGTATGCGTATGAATGTCTTAGGTGACTCTAATTTCAAATAAACCATTTCTGGTCTCCTCCGACATTCATTTCTGCCATTTTAAGAGATGGCTGTCTTAAATACAAATGTCAACATGTCTCAAAAACTCCGTCACCGAGAGCAATTATGTTTACGTTGTTGTATAGCGTTGTAGATAACAATATGAAAGGTGGTAGTTTTGACCTTCAACAATATTAATATTCGCGCCAGTTTTAAACATGGCGTCTGTCAAAGCCTATTATTTCGCATCTTAAGAACATTATTTTAGATCCTTCTATCAACACATCGTGGATGCTTCATATCGTCGAAGGGTGTAGTTGATGTACAGTACAGACCTATTTGACCCATTTTTGACATTAGTTATAACTTTGAGACAAGGTCAACGCCGTACATATTATGTTCCCCATTATCGCTCAGTATACATGGAATCCTAATGGTAAAACCATTATTTGATGTGTCATCTGTATTTAGCCAAATCTAATGCCAATATATTGTTTATTTAATTCATGTATATTTGAAAGTGTTATCACCAGAACACATTAGAGATGAAAATGCATGTGAAAAACACGTTTTATAGCCTGCGATCCTCAGGCTAGAACTACTGTCGATCTATTTATATTATCAAATATTGAGCAGTCAATTTAAATTTTAAAATAGGTGGTAAATGCCCTTAGCAGTTAAGAGATATGGTCCCACTGTCATAGTTACCTCAAACGGTATCTGTCCGAGAAGTATTAAGTGTTTGTTTACAATAAGCTAAGGTTGCCTCATTGATTGAAGACATGTATTATGTACCAACACCATACGTGCATGGCCCTACCATTATTTCAAACTAAAGTTTGCTTCTTTTCTTGCCATATTTCAGATGATTGAAAATAAAAATGGCCATACAGCACAACTAGAAATACTTCACCTTTGGATTTCCACGTCTGCTCCTGCCTCTCCTGTCCTTGAACAACGTATTATTGGGCAAAACAGACTTCATGGTGTGGAGACTGGCAGGAAACGTGTCAGTGATGCAACAGAGCTCAAATATAACACTGTTCACAAAATAATAAGGATTATCGGACATGACTGTGCATTCAAGTATCACAATACGTATGAAATAAACTATGAATGTTATAAACGATACACTAGTGTACGCAATCTTCGGCCCATTTTGGTGGAACCCAAGTTACCCGATGAGACGAACAAGCTATCAGAAGCAACCAGCAACCTTTCCACATGCAGCACAAACTCTCCTATACCAGGATCCATGTTCATCCGGACTACATTGATTGTCCCATATGTGGGAGTGACAGGCTTCGAGTAAAAACGAAAAGAGTGAGGGAAAAGTTCAGAATATACTTGTAATTACAAAAGTGCAATGAAGTTTCTAGATGCAATAAGAAAAAAAAACAGTGTTCCTCCAAAATGGGCGGAAGATTCCGTACATCAACGTATTGTTTATAACATGCATTCGTAGTGTGATACTTGAATGTTAGGTCCGAAAATGCTCAATATTGTGTTAACAATATAATCTTTGAGTTCAACTACATCGTTTCCTGCCAGTCACCCTACCAAGAAGTGGCTCGAATTTCTTGCCCATTATGCAAATAATACACTGTTCAAGGTCAGGAGAGGTAGGAACATATTTGAAATTACGAAAGTGAAGTATCTCTAGTTATGATATATTTTATTCACGGCCATGGTTATTATTTATCATCTAAAATATGGCAAAATAATAAACAACCTTTAGTTTGAAATAATGGTGTGGTGTTGGTATATAATATAAATTTCTTCAACCAAAGAGGCAAACTTTGTTTATTGTAAACAGACACTTCAGTAATGCCTTTCAGTCAGATATCGTTTGAGATATGAGAGTGGGAATACATCACGTTTTTGTTAAGGGCAATTATCATATATTTTAAAACGTAATATGACAGCTCAATAAGTGATAATCTAAATAGATAGATGGTAGTTCTAGCCTGAGGGTTACAGGCTATAAAACATGTTTTTCACATGCATTTTCCACCTCTAATGTGTTCTGGTGATGACACTTTTCAAACAAACATGAATTAAATCAATCTTATGTTTGCATTCAATTTAGTTAAATACAGATGACACATGGATTAATGGTCTTACCATAATGGCCTCACGTATACTGATCGATAATGGGGAGCACATCATATACGGCGTTGAACTCGCCTCAAACTTATAACTAATGTCAACAATGGGTCAAATACATCTCCACTGTACATCAACTACACCCTTCGACGATATGAAGCACTTACGATGCGATGATAGAAGGATCTAAATAGTGTATATCTTAAGAAGCGAAATAATAGGCTTTGACAGACGCCATCTTTAAAACTGGCGCGATTTTTATGTTGTTGAAGGTCAAACATACCACTTTTGATATCGCTATCCACAGTGCTATCCACCAACATAAACATAATTGCTCTATGTGACGATATTGTGACAATTGTATTTACGACCGCCATCTTTAAAAATATTTGAAATCAGAGTCCCCTAAAACATACATACGCATACCATAATTATTGCTCTGCATGACGTATTTATTAAGATACGGGGAAATTACATTTAGCACCCATTCTGAAATATGGCCGTCGTCACGATATGCCCTTTTTTTTTAAATCCACACAGTGGAACATGTATATATTATTCAAATCAACAGTCATACGTCCTTAAGTATGACATGTCTACGGGTCTATAGGCAGAGCCAGCACTATATGTAGTGGTGGCCCTGAATGCAGGCAACATTGCTACATCGGAAAAACAGCGAGGGCAGTGCCTTCATGTTTTCCTTTATGTGGTATTGCCTGCCTTCTGGGCCAACACTACATAGAACAATCTTAGACCTTGAGGAGAACTTGTATAGGAGAACGATCAAAGAGGCGATTATCATCTCTAGGGGGAAGTCGCCAGTAAACAGAGACGTTGGCCAAAAGCTTCTGCCTGTCGTGCTCCAGCTTGTGTCACATGATATTGGTCATGTGACACGACTCATTCAGTCCACTGGAGAACACAGCAAGATGCTGCCTAAATGTTGCGCAGAAAAAACAAAGCGTAGTTTCTGCAATTGTTGCAAGTACAGGTGTACATACATTATCCCTGAAACATAGCGGAGTTTAGGGTTTACACGACTTGGAATAGTCACAGAAACTACACATTAACATATAAACAATCGATTCATGTCCCTTGCGAGGGTATTTTAGCAACAAAAGGTATTGCCTTCAAAAATGTACCTACAGAACGTTTGGTGATTGAGATGCAAACCATTCCGGAGGAGAATGATATCACACTAGCTCGATTACAGCGATAAAGAAAATTAGACTTAAAATAATTAAGTTGACATGTTTCCCAGGACCAATGCAAGTCCACTAGTCTTGTGCAGTGTAACGTACCGTACCAAAAAAAACTACCATTACCACTATAATAGGCATTCGTATTATATGCATGGTGGTCTGATGCATCTAATGTCGTGAGGCAACAGCTTGACTTCATCTTAATTGATAGTGAATTCGACTGTTGTGCAGCAGATACCGAGAAACGTCTGTCACCACTTTGGCTGCGAGCATGTACTGGTTATTGTTTGTAGTTGAACGTAACAAAAACTATAGCCACATATCGTAAAAAATCAAATATATATTTGATATTGCTTTTTAACCATATATTTTCGATGGTTTTATACTCCGATGACGACTTTTGCCTGTCCCCGTTTATGATTACGCCAAATGATTTTGTTACGTCTCTGAGCTCTCAATGATATAGGCGCTGTAGAAATGGTTATTATGATATGTAGCATATATTGTATCAGCGGACCACTAACCGAGCGGTAGCGTTTTGCACTCATTGTAAGCAGTCGGGGAGATCATATATAGTTATATGACAACATAATATAAGGCGGACTTCGGCTTTCTTAGTGAGACATAGACGCAATGTTCCTCTGATGGTAGTAAGGTGCAGCACACATGCGCCATTTCAAACACTGTTTACTTCAAGTTGCTCCAGTACACTTCACTACAGCCGCAGGTGGATATTTATGTCGCGCGACCCAGCCGTTTTGAAGATTCGTCGCGAACTGTATGTCGGCAACGCAATGTCACTGCGGATGTGGCAACTGTGACAACATCGCAAATTGTGCCACACAATACTCCATTCGAAAATACAGTAGCAGCAACTGCAGGGACAACATCAGCACCTTCACGGACGACAACGACAACAGTAGCGACAACTGCATGGACAACATCGGCACCTGCACGGACGCTAACGACAACAGTAGCCAACAGTAGCGACAACTGCAGCGAGTACATCGGCACCTGCACGAACAACAACAGTAGCGACAACTGCAGTGTCAACATCGGCACATGCAATGACTACAACGACAACAGTAGCGGCAACTGCAGCGATAACATCGGTACATGCACGGACTACAACGACAACTGCAACGACAACATCGACACCTGCACCGATTACAACAGTAGCGGCAACTGCAGCGACAACAGCAGTGCCAGCGGCGGCAGCAGGAACGGCAACAGGAACCGCAGCGGCAACGGTATTGTGTAGACTACAACGACAACAATAGCAGCAACTGCAGCGATAACATCGGTACATGCACGGACTACAACGACAAGAGTAGCGGTGTCGCGCTTACATTTTTCCGATCGTTAAAAACGTTCCGATTGACATTTCTGAGCATGCGCAATAAATGTAAAATCATCAATGTGCGGCGAAACAACAAAGCATTTTTGGTATAAATGCCACGAGCTGTTCGTTAACTCTCCTGTGATGATTACTGGGAAGAGTTTCTTAAAATGTCGTTCAATGCAATAAAATATTACGTTTTATATGAAACACTATCACGGATTATGGCGCACTACAGTCACGTGATTTTCGCTTGCTATCAAAATATGCTTCGAAACTTGTTTACCTCGTGTTAATTTGCGACAAATACCTTTGCTAATAGGTTATATACATCCTAACCCGTAGTATTTATACCATAAATGTTTGTTCTTTTCGCAGCACATTGATGATTTTACATATATAGCGCATGCGCAGAAACGTCAATCGGAACGTTTTTAACGCCGAAAAAATTTAACGCTACACCGACAACTGCAGCAACAACAGCAGTGCCAGCGGCGGTAGCAGGAATGGCAACGCCAACAGCAGCAGGAACAGCAGCGGTATTGTGTAGACCCAACGCTAAATTCTGTGCCATAAATGCCCAAACTATTCGCAATAAGACAACTGAATTTACCGAGTGTTTTCATTGAAAACAATCTGGACACAATCGCTATTTGCGAAACGTGGCTGAAACCAGAAGACAGTGTGATTATTGGGAACATAATTCCAGCTGGCTGCAGCAACAAACAAGTACCCCGTGCAACAAAAAAGCGAGGCGGAGGTATTGCTTTATTATACAAGACAGGATTTAATGTGCGTCTCACAGACACTCGTTTGCTACCAAGATCATTTGAGTTCTTATCAGCAGAATTCATCACCTCAACTGTATCCCGGCGTTTAATCGCTCTGTATAGTCCACATCAGAAGTCTACATGCTGCACTTTCAACAACACATCCACGGTGCTACCCATAAGAAAGACCTCGAAACGTTGATCCACCTGTCAGTGGTGATATAAGTATTATTGCTGGAATATCTGATCACTCATCAATCTTGGGGAAAATGGATATGCAACGACCTCCAGTGCAGGAAAAAGTCATAAGATCACGCAACGTAGCCAAACAACTCTCTACATTCCTCGCCAACAATAATCTTATCGATGTATTCCAGTCGGCCTATCGTGCACACAGCGTAGAAACCGCATTGCTAAACATTCATAACGATCTGCGGCAAGATCACTCTTCTCGTGTTATTAGATCTATCCGCAGCTTTTGACACTGTCGATCACTCCATTCTGCTATCCCGTATGAACAACTATTTTGGAATTGGCGGTGTTGCACTTGACTAGTTCCAGTCATTCCTGAATGGTAGAACATACTGTGTGCCCATTAACAACGTGACGTCGGATATATCGCAGCTAAAGTACCGTCTCCCGCAAGGACCTATACTATTTTCAATGTACACCTCACCCACGGCTGATATCATCCGGAAGCATGGCCTGACATATCATTGTTACGCAGACGATACTCAAATACACATTTCAGTCGACCCTACGCAGTCAAACGTCAGTAACGCAATAGAGCAAATTGAAGCCTCTCTTGACGAACTACGGCAATGGATGTCGCGGAATTTCCTGAACCTGAACAATGGAAAAACAGAATTCATTGTGGTTGTATCAAAACAGCAGAGATCAAAACTCAACATCACACAGATCAGAGTGGGCGACCCATGGTCATTCTTACCGACAGTGTCACGAACCTCGGCGTTATCGTTGATGAGAACCTTTCCATGGATAAACACGTCGCGAAAGTGTCCAGAGCTGTATGTGTATCAATCAGAAATTTTGGAATGATTGGTAAGCATATCAATCAGCCGGTTGGGGAACTACTCACTCACGCGCTCATAACTTCTAGACTCGACACGTGCAATTCACTGCTTCACGGCCTCAACAAAACGCAGCTAAAACGACTCCAGCGATTACAAAACACTGCTGCCAGACTGTTCACGCTCTCCAGGAAATTGCCTCACATCACACCTATCCTCAGACAACTGCAGAGAATCATGTTCATGTTTGTATTCAAGACAATCCACGGTGTCTCGCCTACCTACTTGTGTAGCCTTTTTAAAAACGTTACTTTTCACTGATAATGGTGTCACCGTTTTTATTACTACTATGATGAATGGCAATTATAAAACAAATTAAAGTCCAAAATGTCGCTTTATTAACATTAATAGAATTGTTTTAGCATGTTTTATATGTGTCTGATGAACACAACGATGTAAGAGCGCCATGAGCGCCACCACGTGGCACATACCGCATGAAGTCACTGTGTAAGAATATTATTTATTACGGAGCCTTTATGTTACTGCAATTAAATAGTTGAATGTCAGACATTGTTGGTATTGCAGATATATATTATAATATGATGTATTGATGACATTAACAATATATGTGATGGGTGAATAACGTAATACATTATATTTGCATATTTGTAATAGTATGTACCCCCTGGTAATCTTAGAAACTTGGTGCGTATGATTGATGTTACAATTGTAGTAAGACTACATGCATGGCTTGGCTTAATGCTTCCTAGAGGAGTTGAGATGGTGTTCCCCCGAAAAGGTCTGCCAGGGAGCAGTTCCAATAACTAGATCTGCACTATATGATAATGTTTATTTTAAGAGCTTTTATCTTACTACATTTACACAGTTTTGTGCCAGATACTATTACATATTTACAATTACTTGTATCAAATTTATTGATAAGATTGTAGTGTGTTAGTGTTACTTAGTACATTATGTTTGTGGTATTGTGTACCCCCTGGTAATCTTAGAAACTTGATGCGTTTTATGTTACTACATTTACACAGCTTATTGTCAGATACTATTACATATTTACAATTACTTGTAGCAGATTTATTGATGACACATTTATTGATAAGATTGTAGTGTGTGATTAACTTAGTACATTATGTTTGTGGTATTGTGTACCCCCTGGTAATCTTAGAAACTTGATGCGTTTTATGTTACTACATTTACACAGCTTTTTGTCAGATACTATTACATATTTACAATTACTTGTAGCAGATTTATTGATGACAAATTTATTGATAAGATTGTAGTGTGTGATTAACTTAGTACATTATGTTTGAGTTAATGCTTCGCATAAAAATATTGCATGTCATATTGCTTTTTGTATTGCGGTGGCGGGTTAAATAAAACGGTTGACAAAACCATTTCTGTTGGTTTTATCAAGTAATATTGTGTAATCTTATAAGCTTAATGTGTGAAGATGCTATGGTCGTGGTATGACTACAATACATGTTGAAGTAGCACTTGGTAAGAAGCTTAATGTGCATGTGTGACTATAGTAATACTAATACATATTCAAGTGACAGTGTGTGTGATATCCTTAATGCTTCACATGACAAATATTGCATAAAGTTGTGTTTATTGTATTGCGGTGGCGGGCTAAATAAAACGGTTGACCAAACCATATATGTTCCTTTTTAGTCCCTTTCGGTAGACATGATATGAAATCACTGTGTCATCCGTATGGCATTAGCTCCCACATCTCATAACCCATTCAACGTGTTTCTATAATTGTGCATGTACGTATCTTGATGTACTGTCACTGAGCACGAGAGTAGTATATAAGGTTCCTATCGTGATACGCTCGAGCGGTGGAAGGTCAAAGGTCAAAATATGGGGCAACGGTCATGTAGCGCCCCTAGCTGATAGTTGATGAACGGGTGGTGCCCCTTGCGGACAGTTAAAGAACTAGTCCTGTCCAAATTCGTGCGCCTTATTCTTAAAATTAGGTTATATAGGTCAAAGGTCATGTAGCGCCCCTGGTGGTTCTGTGGTGAACTCCAAACAAGGATCATGTGGGGTTATCTGACGGATATGTCGTGAACTAATGCTGTCCAAATTCGGCGCCTTATTTGTTTAATTAGGTCAATGGTCATGTAGCGCCCCTGGTGGATATATGGTAAACTATAAACTAGGTCAAAGAACAAGTGGAGCCATCTGACGGATAGGTCGTGAACTAATATCCTAAAAATACGTTGTCTTATTTTTGAACTAGGTTTAAAATTGTCAAAGAGCAAGGTCAAATGTCATGTAGCGCCCCCGGCGGTTATATGGTGAACTACAAACTAAGCCATCACACATGTTGTCACGTGACAACTTTCATAGTATATCCTTGTAGGTTATGCTTTAGTCTTTAAGCTATCTATAACAAAACATAGTATTTGTACTTATGTTATTTGACAAAACAAGTCACCGACAAAGACCATTGCACGTGTAATCATATGTTGCCCATCTTCTGGTAATGGTGATCCGATTGTAATGGGTGCGCAATGTCTTCCGACAACATACAATTGTAGTTCACGATCGCTACCATGTCCAGTATGTAGGTCACATAGGTCACGTTCTCCACGTAGGGAACTTACATATGTCGTTGCGCAACCCATACACACGATGCTAGGAAAGCTTCTATCATGTGCAAACCATAACTTACATTAAAATGACGCTTCCTACAAAAAAACCTGCAAAACATAACTTCTGGGCAAATGGCGGGCCAGATCACGACAATAACAACATTTCTTACAAAATATGCCTTCGATCATAGTCATAACGTAACATTTAGAGTTTCGATGCGATAACCTTGCCAAGTTTTCTTTTTTAACTGAGTCAGTGTGCCAAGTACGTAGCATTTCGTAACGCTTCTCCGTTTCATAGTGTTATACATGTGTTGTAAAGTCTGAATATATTAGTATTTCGACGCGTTCGCCTGTTCAACTATTCGTATTTTACTAAGTCAATATGGTGATGTCATAGCATTTACTCAACGAGATGGAAAGAGGGAGGTTTTTACCTCCGTCCACATCCGTACCATAACTTCCGTAAAAATGGCGGCCCCCATAACGTCCGTATCACAGCTTCCATCAAAATGACCGCTCCTAACACGTGAAAAACATAACTTCGTCAAAATGACGCTTCCTGTCACCTGAAAATCACAACTTCCGTAAAAAAGGCGGCTTCGACCACAGTCATAACATAACTTTTAGCGTTTCGATGCGATAATCTTGTTAAGTATTCGTATTTTATCCAGTCAGTATGGTGGTTTCCTAACATTTACCACCTTAACCATATAGAAAGAGGAATGTTTTCACAAGTGTTGCCAAGTTAGGGTTGTAACATTTTGTAAAGGTTTGACAAATTGTCATATTCTACTGAATTTGTCTATGTCAATAAGGTAATCACCTAAGTTATTACCTTCTCATCGAGATAACATGTAGTAAATGTTGAAAATTCTAGCGTTTCGGCGCAATAGGTTTGTCCCATTGTCATATTTTAGTAAGTCAGAATACTGACTTCGTAGCATTTCGTAATTTTTCAACGTTTCATTGCTATAGACAGTTGGGGTTTTCATATATTTAACTAACATAGGATTGTAACTTGTAGTACAATCTGAATATATTTCCGTTTCGACGTGGTAGCCTTGACAAATTGGCGTATTCTACTAAGTCATCTTGGTACTTTCGTATCTTTCTATGTGAACACTATACACAATAAATCTGTATTTAATTCACTTATTCTAAGGACACCTTAGGACTGCCGAAATGCATCTGTTTATATGAGTGATTTGGTTTTCAGAAGGTTCATCCCTTTTGATCAGCCAGGCAGGTAGGTTTTTAACGCTGCCTTTTTGATTAGCCTGTCTGGTCTTTGACTGGGTGTATCCTTACATAACTTGGACAACTGTAAACATCTGTCTGTTGGACTGGCCATCTGCCACTGAAACGGTAAACCTGCTTCTGCGCATGCAAAAATAAAAACAGCAATGAACAACAACTTTAGGCGTTCATACAAGAGGTTTTTAATGGCACGATATGCCAAAAGTATTATTAATAGTCTCTATTGACACAAAATCTCCAAGATTAATAATTAGATTTCAGATTCAATTACATTATTATATTGTCCGTTTAAAGGGATACTCTAGCCAGTGAGAGATTCACAGCATTTACTTACATCTGTATAATATATTGGTTGTGCACAGTAATTGTGCACAAAGATTGATAATAAACAATTAATTATAGCATAGTTGTACAAGAAACACTCCATGTTGGATTTAGGGCGCTGCCATCTTGATACTTATGCGCCAGTGCTATAAACCGCTTACGTCACTGGCGCTTGCACGTTCGAACATCCTATATCTGTCCAATGGTATTTGATGTATCCAGTACGTCGATAATTGCTTACGTCACTATCACAATTATTAGCGAAGATTCCGCCAATCCTTGCCTTTTTCAACAATGCGCCAGTGATGTAAACGATTTGTGTTACGTCACTGGCGCGTAAGTCTCAAAATGGCAGCGCCATGAATCTAAGATAGCATGTTTTTTACACCATAAAACTAAAACTAATTGTTTATTAACGACCTTTGTGCACAATTACTAGGCACAACCACTATAGTATACATATGTAAGTTACTACTGTGAACCTCTCACTGACTGGAGTATCTCTTTAAGTATTACATTAAGAACTGAAATATGTCTTACAGTTACACAGTAAAATGCCAGTAATAAGTTTGGTGATTTACAGTTGATAAGCACAAACATTTGTAAATTAACTTGTTAATAAGTACAATAAGTATGTAGAAAAAATTATAGATAAATATACAAGTATTTACATCGTACCATTCTTGCTGAAGGAGCTCTGTGGTACACAGTTTATTTACAAGCTAACATTCAGAATTAAATGAGCGATTTCTTTAAAAAAAAAGTGTTTTCGATACGGCACACAATAAAACTAATAATCAGTAATAAAATGTCAAATAAATTAATATATACTGCAAGTAGATGAAATAACAGATAAGTCACACACTTGTTCCTACATGAATTCTGCTCATTACAGTAGACCTACATTAAAAATATGTCAGAGACAGAGGGTGTAAACGAATTCTTGATAAAGTTATTTCTAGCTAGAGGAACCTTTAGACGTCTCCCTGAATTGAGTTTCTGAAAACATGCATATACAGATATATATGTATATATATATATATATATAGGATACATACACATACACTTGTAATATATATATATATATATATATATATATATATATCATCATCATGCTGTCGGTCGCGAAGCGACAAAGACTGCTTCCATCACTTGACTGTTGCTACATTTCATGGAAGCTGCTTGCAAAAAGTGTTCAAATGCCGCTGGCTTTTGCAAGTTACTAGCGACACTCTCTCGTGGAACAAATAGAGGTCTCACACCGGCAAGAACATGTCAAGACAGGCGCAAACTATTTGTCCCTGCAGTGGTTGGTCGAGAGATGTTGGGAGTTCCATACATCAACCGCCCTTGATGCTGCCACAGTGACATGGTTTTCTAGTTATGGTTTGCTCCCTTAGCCTTCGGTTCTGACAAGAACCTGTACCACAAGGCAGTGGTTTACAACTCTGCATGGCAGGGGCGTCAAACTCCCTGAGTTGTTGCAGTACCTGTACTGCAACACCTGCATACCAAATATATATATATATATATATATATATATATATATATATATATATATATATATATATACCATACCTGGGCAGCACTGATGCATCTGACAACACCATTGATGTGGAAATTACCAACCGTATTCATGCTGTCTGTGAAGCCTTTGGAGGACTGGAAGCGTGTATGGTCACAACGTGGTATTTCAGTCTCCACAAAGTGCAAGGTGTAGAAGGCAGTTGTGCTTCCAAGACTACGGTACTCAGCACAGACATACACTCTCTACCGTCGCCATTTTAGAAAACTTTCCAAAGTGCATCTCCAACATCTGCGACAAATCCTGCGGATCTCATGGAAAGATCACATTCAAAATGTTGAAGTCTTGAGACGGGCTAATATGTCAAGCATAGAAGCCACTCTACCGGCTTCTCAACTCCGTTGGACTGGACATATCATCCGTATGAATGACAGCAGATTTACGAAGGCTGTATTCTATGGAGAATTAGCCAAAGAGAAACGTCTTCGTGGTGGACAACGGCTGCGTTACGAAGATGTAGTCAAACGACACCTAAAGGCTACACACATCGCCGTAGACAACTGGGAGGCAGTCCATTCACAAAGGAAAGAGCCATGTAGAAGAAAAGATATCACAAAAATGCCAACAAGATCACAATCTCCGCCATGACTTTCCTGATGCTTCTGCCTTTATCATCTTCTGTGTCAACTGCGAGAGAGGCTTTAAAGTTCAAACTGGACTATTCTCTCACCAAATATATATATATATATATATATATATATATATATATATATATATATATATATATATATATATATATATATATATGTGTGTGTGTGTGTGAACGGGTTTTGTTTCATTGTGCTACGGTTAGCTAAGGTCAGTCGAAATCAAATCAAAGGTTATTTCGCAACAAACAAAATTACATTCTACAACGAGAAGAAAAGTATTGTTATGTGGTGGTCACATGGCACATTTTGTTCGGTCTTCCTGTGACCCAAAAACATCAACTTCGAAATGAGATCAATTAGTTGCACTCTACACATATGGGATTTAAGCAGTGTACATGGTTAAGATAGTTAGATAAATAATGTTTAGATAGTACAGATTTTAACTTATGTCTGGGTTTGAGATTTTGAATGTTATAATCAAGGTTATTCCATAAATTTATAAAATGATGTCTAGGTAATTTAGAAGAAAAGTGAGTTCTGGGCTTTTCTGTGCGTAGTAGGTTATGTTGTCTCGTAATTCTGGTGTTAGTGGCTAGATTCTTTTTGGTATATACTGTTCGAAGGATTTAGGCAGTGTATTATGGTGATAATCATCCATAAATAATGAGACATGTAACTTGTGTATATCAGCAATTTTAAGTATATTTTCAGATTTAGAAATGGGATCCGTGTGACTTCTGTATCTCTTATTGTTCATTATTCGTACAGCGCGTTTACTGTATTTCCATTTCCCCATGCTTGTATAATAATAATAGTAACTTCTTTTGCGCCAATATCCTCGAAAATCAAGCTCAGTTGCGCGACAAAACCATTAATCAATTTCATAATCGAAAGCAATGCATGAGTCGTCAACGGATGGATGAAGAAGCTAGGAGGCTAAGGAGGATAGGCAGCATTAAAGAGATATGTTTTTAGACGTCGGCTGAATGAAACTATATTACCTTGTGATTTAACACTGGCAGGAAGTGAATTCCACACCGTTGGTGCGGCAACCGATAAAGCTCGGGTCCCGGCTTTCGTTTTCACCCGTGGGATGTAAAGAGGGTTACTATTGGTTGAACGTAGCTGGCCACTCGTCACGAAACTTTGACAAACAGGTTTTCGATCCCTACTGCCTTCAATATAGTCATTATAATACTGGAAATAGGTTGTCCATATTGCTCTTGCGGAGAGCTTCCAGGGGATACCTAGTTTGGTATATCTATAATGAAAACTAATACCTACTATTGCAGATTATGTGTCATATTTTGGGTATTTTTGTGTAACTTATTACTAATTGTTTCTTTAATAGGTACACAACAGTATTAAGGCATCCAGTTAGAATAGAGTTATGATGGCCTATGTTTTGTGGATATAGCAACATTAAAATTAATGTATTTGACATAGATCCTGGATTGTGGGTATCATTTTTATGATGGGGAAGTTTTGTGAAACCGTGGGTATGCACTCATTCATATGGACCAATCTAGAAAAGAATACAACTATAGGACAGGTTTATCACGGTGAACATGACGTAACATACCTAGGCATTTGCGTCAACCGTGTTTTAAATTGGAAACAATATTAATAAATGAAGCATTTGGATAAAACTGATTTGGGGTAGGTTTTAGTGAACCCGTGAGTATGCTCTTTGATTATTCATTAGATCCAGATATGTATAGATTAGTAAGACATATTAAAACCAGATGATTGTCGAACTACTCCCGTATTAGAGGCCAACTCTTATATCTGTAGATGTATTACCCTTTTATTTATGACAAGTTCCTTCAAATATGAAGCCGGGAGAATGTTGAAGCCGTGAGTATGCATTAACAGTCATTCATGATGTGGGCCTGTGGCGTTGTCTACTGTTTTGTACTGGTACTAAAGACCGCCAACACACCAACAAGAGCTACACCGACCACGATGCACTGCAAGAAAACGTAAGTAACTTTCTTTTCCTAACAACTCAAGGTTTTGTGAAATCATGTGAAATTAATAAACACTTAAGTATATGTTAAACGCATGTTCAGTATTTTATATGGACATTAGTGTGCAATATGCTGATATTCATGTAGGAGGGGTGTGTCATTACAACTGTCCGCGATAATAAAGCAGATTAGGCGTTTTATTTTGGTTTAAACTGGCATAGACAAGACGCATACTCATGGCTTCATGCATACTCATGGCTCCATTCATTTATGGGATCCAAACTTAGATAGATTATTACTTATCTAATAGTTCTTTTGACAATGTTAATGAAAGGATTGACTGAGGACACATATAAGCTATTTTCCTGAAACAATTTCTCCATTACTGCATGTTATTTTGTTCAACCTTCACTTTAATAAATATGTCCAAGGGAACTTAAAATCACTCAACTAATGCCAACAATGAAAGTATCGGTGGCAAATCAACATGACACACGTGTACAACGATTAGCACTCTACCATTAACCTTTATTTGGTTTTTATTTCTTATGTAAGCACTGATGAATCGATGCATACTCATGGTTCCATGCATACTCATGGCTTCACCCGATTAAGGGACTTTAACTCAGGCAGATTGTTACCTATATCTACTACTTTTATATACATTACTACTGTAAGGATTGATGCTAAATCAATAAGCCACACGTGTTCACCGATCACAACTATAGGATAAATGTCTATTTGATTTCAAAATTGTACATAGTCACTGAAGAATTAATGCATACGCATGGCTTCTGCACAATTTCATCGCCACAAAGAGGCATGAACCTAACGTGAGGTTGTTACCCTTTTATTGCAGACTATGCCAGCCAAGCGTGTGAAAAGTGGAGCTAAAAAGGAAAAGGATAGGTTGAGAATCCAGAGATATCGGGATGAACATTCAGCAGATCCGGAGTACCGGGCATTTCATTTCTGTAGCCCTTTATTTACATGTCTTTTGCTTAAACGTCCCTTTTTGCACAGAGGCAAAAGTTGCTGCAGCAGCAAGAACCAATATAGGTGCAGCTGAGGTGCGACAGTTCTGGAGACTAGCAGGCCAGCAGCCAGACCCAGCCCCAATGGGGACCCCGAGACGTAGGCGAGTGAAAGCGAGTGACCTGGGATTATCAACCTCAAGGTACATTAATATGATCCCTCATATTATAACCGTTGTCACCATCATACACTTTCATAACGTTTCTAATTATTTTATTTTAAGAGCTTACCATCTTATTTGGCTATTTATATGTGTGTAACCTTCAACATAGTACCAAAAAAACACAATTTATAAATGTATAGAACAGAATGTGCTCAATAACTAATACTTCGTTTCTCATCTTCCGTGAATGCAAATTCCAATACTTTAAACATTCCAGTAAATTAACTGTATTTGTAACGGGTTGGTTTCCTTGGTTTATTTTCAGTATGATTGTAAAGATGCCCTTTAGCAAACTGCCAAGGGCCCGTCAGCTGAAGAGGGCACATGAAAATTGTCAGGAGGTAACATAACTGCGAAAAGAGCTTCGGAAGACACCATCCACCGATTTGCGGCCCACAGCTACACCATCACCTCATCGGGCAGCCATTGATATTCTAACATCCGTCAATGTTACACCAAATGCAGGCCGTGTCCGAGCCTTGCTTCCATTAACAGAGACAACTTCATGTGTACGCAAGGCTCCATCCCACGTGAAAAAACTGTGTTCAAAGCAAAGCTAGGTGCCCGTGGATACTCAAAGTTGATGAGTAACACAATTGCCATGTCACGTAAGTACACATCTAACTCCAAGAAGAGGATATCCGTGAGAGCCTCACTCGCCAGATCTCAACAGACCATGGTTGTCGAGTATCTGAAAATACCGAGTAACTGCAATGAGTTACCATCTAAAAAGAATCAGGTACGAGGAAATGGGGTGTTTGGGCTGACTGACACCAGGCAGAACCTGCACCGCAAGTTCGGGATGGATCACCCAGACATCAAGATCTCCCTGTCGGTCTTCTGTCTGGCACGACCAAAATACATTCACCTAATTAAGTACACCGCCCGTCGTCAGTGCTTATGCCAAAACCATGCTAACGTGGCCCTGATGGTTTATGCAGTGAGTGTCCTTCCGAAATCACCAGCACTCCTAGTTCAGTTGGAAGATCCGGGAAAAACTAGATGGCATGTCATGTGCGGAAGTCCGCTACAACAACTGGCATAGAACAGATGTGATGCACAGAGAGCCAGTGAAAGAGAGAGAGAGAGAGAGAGAGAGAGACAGAGACAGAGACAGAGACAGAGACAGAGACAGAGACAGAGACAGAGACAGAGACAGAGACAGAGACAGAGACAGAGACAGAGACAGAGACAGAGACAGAGACAGAGAGAGGAGCAAGACATGGAAGAGGATACATAGAAAGAGGTCGTGCAGAACAGGGAAGGGAAAGTGGATGATTATATATTGGTGAAGTTCATGCCACTTAAATCAAAAGACCCCAAGCACTATGTTGGAAAGAGCATTGAGACAGAAACAGATGACGAAGATGATGAGCTCATTGTTTCATTTTATCGTCAATCTCGAAAGATGCCAGGGAAATTTTTACACCAGTAGTTAAGGATATTGCTGCTATAAACAAAACTGACATTATCATGTTTCTGCCTCAGCCAGAAAGTGTTGGTGGAACTAAAAGGGTTGCAGCATGTCTTTACTTTGATGTGCAGCTTGAAAAATACAACTGCCAGTAGGCCGTAGGCAGCAGAAAATGTTCGCTTAACATTTGAGTCAATTCTCCGAAGTAACATTAACAACATTTACATACCATAGGCAGTAGCCAATAAAATGGATAAAGCAAAATAATTTCAGACATAATTAGGAAGGTTCAATGGATTGGCTCAATATTTGTATTTCATCAATCAGATACGTGTTTTTTATTTCGTCATACGTTCTTCTATTTTTGTACATCAAAAGAATGTTTAGGTTGTTAGCAATGCTTTCAAGAAGAAGCCGTGAGTATGCATGAAGCCATGAGTATACATCATTTCCTTAGTTCCTAGGTACATTGCTTGAAGCTATTCAAGCCTTATCATAGAGCTGCATTACTTATGTACGTATTCCATGGTGTTTGCATAGCTACAATCATATCCTAGTAATAATTTTTTTAGACAATGACCACATGAATCGTCACAGCAGAGAGTTCAGATTGCTGAATAAACATATACATACTTAGTAATACGTTGGGGCAAATCAGGGTTCTCATTTCTAAGTTACGCTGTTTTAGAGATAAATAACAAAAATAGATGTATATGAAACCATGGATATGCATAATTAAATAACCTCCAACTTTAAATATAATTGTCCTGTGTCGATAAGCCATACCTTTTTGGATTCGCACACTCTTCTAGAAACCCAGGGATGTATTATATAAATGAACCATACATGGACCTGGTAGAGGTATTAACTGACAGAAAGTCATGTCTATGAAAAGGAATATATTTTAGTGCACCAACTACTTTAATGCTATACCTTAAAGTTAAAAACATTAGAATACATCTTTATTTTTGAATCTCTAGCACGTATATATACTGTACACATATAAAATGTTCTATATAGCAGGCAAATTAGATATTAAATAGCAAACAAATCTCTTTCAGTATAGTGAATAACGTGCATACTCGCGGTTTCAGACAGCTAGTAGATGTACTTTCAAATCATTGTCAAAGTTTCCATTTTCATAGTTAAGGTGCCCAAATTCCACGATTTGCTCAATATATACTCTATTAATTTCCAAAAGCCAGTAATCATAGCATAACGTTTAAAACACACCTCTCTAAACTCCATTTGTCAACGATTCGTGACAACTGGCCACATATATATATATATATATATATATATATATATATATATATATATATATATATATAAACCAACCCTTCGGCATTTCACGATTCCCTCATTTGTCATTGATCTATTTGTGTGTGCGTGCGTGTGTGCGTGTGTGCATGCGTACATGTATAGACTAGGTCAAATTTCAGAAATTTTTAATGGTGCAGGCATTTGACGTTTACGACTGGCAAACAACATTTTTAGACTAGACGTATTTATATGTTCTACATCGATTTAGGGGGTTTGCCCGACTGTATTTTCAACGGTTAACCTTTAAAGGTGACAAAAAAATTCCAAATGGCCGCCACCGAAACTTTACAAATTAATTTTGGGTCATACCTTTGGTACCAAACAGGGTACGAACGTAAGTGAAACATCTTTTTGTATGTTTTCAAGTACAAGGAATCCGTTGAGACCATTATTTAACCCTCAATAATTATGCCAAGAAATTAAGATGGCTGCCATATTAGGGCCATTTTCATCAATGATTGTAAGCGATTATTACTGATACTTTTATAAATTAGTGATTGAACTTCATTATAATGTCACGGTTCTGATATGGGATATATTAAATGTCAAAGATACAGTTATAGTTATATTTTATTACTGGTCAACTTTGTACAGAAATGCAAATAAGCTTCATAATTAATTATTACTGCATGTACTGTATATATTGTTGCATATCAATAGTATAATGCAGAAACGGTTTTCAACAATTCGTTTATTTTACAACTTGCTTATATGAAATGACAACATACAAATAACACATGTATAGCATTTCAGAAATGTGTCTAAGGTTATGTTGTTGCATTACATTACCATTTTGTGTAAAACCACTTGGGGTAACTCAGTCCATGTGCCATCAGGTAGAACGTTCCGACATTCAGCGCTATGCCTGTGACATTTGCAAGTGACATTTGCAATTAAGTGACATACACGGATGTGGCAAGTGGCATAACCTAATGAACCACTTGGAACGTCACAACACCCTGTCTGGCCATCAGCATGGGTTCGATAAACGTAGATCCTGTGAGACGCTGTTCATTCAAGTTGTCGACGACCTTGCGAAATGCCTCAATGAGGGTGGCCAAATCGACGCTGTGCTGCTGGACTTCTCAACGGCGTTTGACAAAGTGTCCCACCATCATCTAGCAACCAAACTCCATCACTACGGTATGCGAGGGAAGATGCTGGAATGGGTGAAAAGTTTTCTGAGCAGTTGCACACAGGAAGTGATCCTGGAAGGGAAAACGTCTTCACCGGCCCCAGTGACCTCAGGCGTCCCACAGGGATCTGTACTTGCCCCCATCCTCTTCCTAAAACGATCTACCAAACCAGGTTTCCTCAACTGTACGACTTTTGCTGACGACTGTCTCCTATATCGCAACATCAACACAACACATGCCGCAGAGACATTGCAAGAAGATATAGACACACTGCAAACATGGGAAGCGGTGGAGAAGCTGGCTGGTGGAGTTTAATCCAGACAAATGCGAAATCATCCGAATCACGAACAGAAGGAAAAGGAAAATTGTCACCAATTACTCCATACATGAACACCAACTAAAGGAAGTTAAAGGCGCCAAGTACCTGGAGTAACCATAGACAGAACTCTGTCTTGGAATGATCACATCAACAATGTGACAAAGAAAGCCAACAACACCAGAGCCTTCCTACAGAGCAACATCAACAGATGTCCCGAGGCTATAAAAACGCTATGCTACCAAACGTTTGTCAGGCCAATCGTGCACTATGCCTCAACGGTATGGGACCCGTCCACAGAGAAAAACATCAAAACTGTGGAGAACGTGCAGCGACAGGCTGCACGCTTCGTGAAGAGCGACTGCCGTCGACGCAGCAGTGTGACCACCATGCTCGAAAGCTTGAACTGGGTGTCCCTTGCGAGCAGGCGGGCGGAAGCCAAGCTCGTAATGTTGTATCGTATTACAAACAACTTAGTGGACGTAACAACATCCGCACTCACAGCCGCTCCTACACGCACCAGAGGCAACACACACCGCTACTTACAACCATTCACCCGCATCGAAGCCTACAAACACTCCTTCTTTCCGAGCACCATCAAATCATGGAACAAATACACACACCAATTAGTTAGCAAACAATCACTCAATTCATTCAGAAGGCTTTTGCAGTCAATGCCTACATAAGTACATATTTATGGTTTATTATCTCCCACCCCCGCGCAACACCACCCACTACTTGCGACCGACCAAGCTCGACAATACTCAAGCCATGTATATACGTGGCTGCTACAGAGTGTTTCGCTACAATGAGAAGAAGAAGAAGTAGAAGCTCATTTTTTCTGCAACTGCAGAGCCTACTGAGGCATCCCTTGGTACACCCACATGACTTGATCTCTGAGCATGCTTTTGAAATGGGTGGTAGAGAGAGACGTCGCGGTACTAACTGTCCATCTTTACGATCCCAACACATACCTGTTACAGTGGGAAAAACTGGAGAAGGCACGTATCCTATTCATATGCAACAATGTATACAGTACATGTAGTAATAATTCATTATGAAGCTTATTTGCATTCCTGTATAAAGTTGATCGGTAATAAAATATAACTATAACTGTATCTTTGACATTTAGTATATCCCATATCAGAACCATGACATTATGATGACGTTCAATCACTAATTTATAAAAGTCTCCGCAATAATCGCACACAATCATTGATGAAATTGGCCCTAATATGGCAGCCATCTTAATTTCTTGGCATATTGAGGGTTAAATGATGATCTCACCGGATTCCATGTACCTGAAAACACACAAAAAGATGTTTCCTTTATGTTCTTACCATGTTTGGTACCAAAGATATGACCCAAAATGAATTTGTCAAGTTTCGGTGGCGGCCATTTTGGATTTGTCACGTTTAAGGGTTAACCGTTGAAAATACAGTCGGGCAAACCCCCTAAATCGATTTAGAACATAAAAATACGTCTAAAAGTGTTGTTTGCCAGCCGTAAACATGAAATGCCTCCATCACCGTTAATATGAACCTTTTCACATAGTTGACCTAGCCTATTATACTAAACATATTAATTTGTTGCGACGACCCAGTTTTGTCTTCACGAGTCTGAATATATAACACGTACGTTTGACAATTGGCTTGTATATGCCAACCTTTCTAGGCGAATGACATCATTTTATGAAGACTCGAAATGAGCATGCAATTATATGGCAGGTACGTATAAGAACTTACCCATATAAACCAATATTAAATTATTTCCCAACGAGTAATTGTCCACGTTTTCACTTGACCACTGGGCATCTGTCCACAGTCCATGACGAGAAACTCTTGAGATCTGTAGAATGTTCATGTTGGTGTATATATTTTGATAATAACGCGGAAGTAACGTAATACGTAAATATATTCATAAAGTAACAGTAAACACATCTTAGAAATATTTATTGATAAACAGCAGTCAAAGGTAATGTAATCTAGGTACTCGTCGGAGGCTTTGACGGACGTTTTGTTGAGTGTTAAATAAGTTTGTGTATCACTATATCGTAAAGTTCATCTAGCTAGTGTCCCGGATATCTCAACCAAATATATATCACAATGCACGGTTTTCAGTAAATTACAAAACAACGGATATTTATTAGTTAATAGTAAATCAAGGGCGAAATAACATTGTACAATGTTATACTCACACTGTCAAAGAAAAAACATTTTCCTGCCAAATCCATGTCTGCCAGGATAGTATGCATATTACCGGTAAATACTGTAACAATGTAAACTATATAATCAATGGAGTTCATAATAAATTCCATTATACAACTACCCAATAATATTCTTATTTTGCATAAAGGAAATGACCAGTATTGTGGTATTGTTTCATATCAGACCAGTTGATGCACATTTGTGGCAGATTTAATGTGTGAGAGTTTATGTCTCCTGACGCCGCGTCGCACCGCGACTTATGAATAGTCGTACTGACCAATTGTTAATGGTGTTTTTCATTCACACTAATACTAATTGAATTCGTGCCAATTTGCTAATGGCATTGCCACACCGTAGCAGTTACAATTATGACTCAGCGTTAACCTTGTTTTACCTGGCGGAACAAAATACTGCCCTTCGGAGAATATAATCGATTTCTTCGGCTGACGGGATGGTCAGAACTTGGAGCAGAATGAATATGAAAAGGTTCCATATTCTACTAGAAATAAATGCTAGCTGTGTTGAACAGTATACTATTGATATGCAACAACGTATACAGTACATGCAGTAATAATTCATTTTGAAGCTTATTTGCATTCCTGTACAAAGTTGATCAGTAACAAAATATAACTATAACTGTATCTTTGACATTTAATATATCGTATATCAGAACCATGAAATTATGATGAAGTTCAATCACTAATTTATAAAAGTCTCAGTAATAATCGCTCACAATCATTGATGAAAATGGCCCTAATATGGCAGCCATCTTAATTACTTGGCATATTGAAGGTTAAATAAAGATCTCAACGGATTCCTTGTACCTGAAAACATACAAAAACATGTTTCATTTATGTTCTTACCATGTTTGGTACCAAACGTATGACCCAAAATTAATATGTCAAGTTTCGGCGGCAGCCATTTTTGATTTGTCACGATTAACCGAAAATAAATATTTATGGGCGTTAATGGGTGCAACGTGTATATCAATTGTATGGATAGACTATAAAATATGTATTATTGTTTTTACACAGTACCCAATTTCGAAGTATATCATGTCTACCGTGACCGGGCACTGAATCCAAGATGCCGGTTAGCCAGTCGATTGTGCTCTAATATTTATATCACCTAGGTGACCTAAACTTGTTCCGCGACAATGACTTTGTAGTCTCCATTGGCGACATTCACTGTTGTGACAGACTTCTGCAGCGATGGACGTGTTGCGTGAAGCTTCCGTCATGTTCTGGTTGGTGTTGGTCTTTGCATTCGCCATAGAAGGTGAGTTTATCTGACAACGCAACAGTTGCTTTTATGCTGTAAGAAACACTACGTTAGGTTTTCCAGTCGAGCGAAGACACATATTTACAATTCGTTTCATCCGAAAATCGGACCGAGAAAACTTTTGTATAATGTTTTTAGAACGGTGACAGAGAAACAGGTTATTCGATTACGATAACATTACAACAATTTGAACTTCTACTACTCGTTTCAATGACCATTTAATTTCTCTTGTTGCAAATTGCTCCACGGCACGGTGGAGACAATCATTTTATTGAATGGTATAATAAAGATATAAGTGGTCTACTGATGGCTAAAACAAAATTTACAAATATCTCTCAGGGGCATGCCATCTAGAATTACTGTCCACTTGTCTGCCTAGTTTCGTGCAAGGTAGTAGTCATATTGTAGCAACGATTACTTGTTCGCCCTTCAGTAGCTAACGTAATAATAATTATCATAACCCATGTTCCTGACTGTGCCTGTGTGGGTTCAGAGGAAGGTGACGATGGTTTTCCTTGTCGGAAGGTTTCTGGAGCAGAGAGGGGGATAAGACAATATTGCTGTAAGAACTGAGTCAGTGGAGACGCTGCTAGCCCACGTTTTGCGCAATATCCGCCTGGTTTTGGGTACTCGCAGGTGGTGCCTCCCTTTGAGATTACCCAGCACATATGTAAATGTTTCCGTTTCTTTTCGTGTCAGTCCAGGTCTCGCATGCATAGAGTAGGGTAGAGGGGACAATAGGTCTGCAGACATTCCGCCTAGTTGTGAAACACACTTCTTTGCATTTCCACACTAATGACCGAAGTCTTCCGAACGCCACACTTGGCTTAGCGATTCGGACATTTACTCGGTCATCGATTTGCACACTGCGAGAGAGAGAGAGAGAGAGAGAGAGAGAGAGAGAGAGATAGAGAGATAGAGAGAGAGAGACTTCACTTCAGTGTTCTTTGTACTGATAACAAGTAGGTAGTTTGAACACAGAATAATACAATATGTTACGTGTGTTTATCGTCTACGTCATTTATAATCATTACCTTATTGTTTAAAAATTGATTTGCAAACATATATAGAACTGGTTTCGCAGTGAATGAACTAAACAGCATTTCAATTCATTATATATCATTAGCGTACGATCAGATACTCGTATGCTCTCTCGCTCGCTCGCTCGCTCGCTCGCTCAATAGCTTAATGGACCAGCCACTGCTTCGCCAGGACAACCACTCAAACACAGCCTTTGTCCCGTTAGAAACACTGTTTTTGGATTTCCAGTCGAACGAACACATACACAATAAACATTCTTTTTAGCTGAAAATCGCACCGTGATGACTTTGGTGTAGAATGTTTTTATTACGCTGACAGGGAAACAGGAGATTATATTACAACAACTTGAACTTTTACTACTCGTTTCAATGGCCATTTATTTTCTCCTGTTGCAAATTGCACCACGACACGGTGCAGACAGTCATTTTTATGATTGGTACAATACAGTCACTAAAAATGGTCTGCTGATGGCTAAAACAAAGTTGACAAATATCTTCCATACAAAGTTACTGCCCACTGAGCCACAGCCGAACGCTATCTCATTATCATCCAGAATAATCATTAGTATAGTGAACAACTGTAACTACGATTCGCCTTGAAGGATTTGATGGTCTCTTCGTCCATTTTGTTTGGAAAGTAACTTATTCTATTATATTTGTCTTCACGTTACATGGAAAATTGCATAGATGAGGTATCCTTGGCAAATTCCATCTTAGGTGTGGAAGAAGTCTGCGTTGATGTTATTGTGAAGAACTGCCCTGCTTGAGTCTTCATACAGCGCTGTGATGACCTCAATGAAGTTAGTGTCGAACTTGTTCTCAATGACTTGCCACAGGCCCTCGTACCATACACGATCGAATGCTTTGTTGAAGTCGATGAAGTTATGGTAGAGGACAGGTTAATGTTGCAGATATTTCTCTATCAGCAGTTTTATTTTGTTCTACTGTTCTTCTTTTTGGTCGAAAGCCTGGATTCCTTCAGCTTTCCCTTTGATTTGGTTAGGAAGAACCCTCAGCATCACATTGCTGGGAGGACTTATTAGGCTGGTAATTCTATAGTTCTGACATTGTATAGTCTCGGATTTCATAGTCTCAGATTTTTCTACACTAGCGACATGATTATATTTACGGTTACATACTGTAAATGAAAGTTCTATTTCATCACAAAAGAGAAATCTAACTGTTGTTTTAGTCTCGACAACGAATGGCAATGTAGCAGTGGGCAGACCTTCACGACAGTCGTCAACATTGACACCCGCCGACTATGACGTCGGTCCACACCTTGCCAACGACGGCAATGTGAACGGCAATATGGGGGTGGGCCGGAGCTGCACAAACACCCAGTTGACCGACTACCCTTGGTGGGCCGTCGACCTGGGGTCCGTTCGCCTCGTACTGTCAGTGCGCATCTACAACCGAGTCGACTGTAAGTTGGACTCCCATAGATAACACAAACACGACTATACCATAAACGTCTTCCTGTCATTTATTTTCCTATCATATAATATTTCCCTATTGCTTTTGCATATTCCAATATTTGATCAGTATGTTTTATTTTATTATTTTATTGATATCTGCTGCTGTAATGGTCGCCCACAAATTCTATTTTATTGATGTACCTACTATTAACACACACTGTTTACATATTTGATTTTATTGTGTACATACATTATTACGTGATTTAATACTATATTTTATGCACCCTACCCAGGACTAAGTGCATATTCATTTTATGGATGCACAATAATATTATTATGACTATTCGTATCAGGTTGTCCCGAGAGACTTCACGATTTGCGAGTTGGGCTGATGGACACATGGCCGGTAAACGGGTCAACTCTCGTTGCCATGGACACCATCTGTGCTACGCTCGACGGTCCTCGTACTGAAGCACGGTATATCACACAGTGCGAGAAGAAGGCAGTAGGACGGTATCTGGTCATACAGATGGATGCAGTCAGCAGCTATTTATCGCTGTGTGAAGTAGAGGTGTTTGCTTCCCAGCGTACGTATTGACACCTCCGTGTAATAGCTTGGAGCAACTTCCTCCTGCCGCCTGATGCTTGTGTTCTCTCGTACCTATCTGTTTCAAAGTGTGCCTATGGTCATTTTAACAGGGACTGGTATTCTAGTTATGGTAGAGAACACGGTGGACTTGAAGATATTTATCTATCAGCAGTTTTATTTTGTTCTACTGTACTTCGTTTTGGTCGAAAGCCTGCCTGGATTCCATCAGCATTCCCTTTGATTCGGTTCGGAAGAACCACCAGCATCACTTTGCTGGGAGGACTTATTATGCTGGTAATTCTATAGTTCTGACATAGTCTCGAGTTTCATAATCTCAGATTTGTCTACTCTAGCGACATGATATTATATATTTACGTTTACATACTGTGAATGAAAGTTCTATTTCATCACAAAAGAAGAGTCTAACTGTTGTTTTAGTCTCGACAACGGAGTGCCATGTAGCAGTGGGCAGACCTTCACGACAGTCGTCAACATTGACACCTGCCGCCTACGACGTCGGTCCACACCTTGCCAACGACGGCAATGTGAACGGCAATATGAATGTGGTCCAGACCTGCACATGCACCCAGTCGACCGACTACCCTTGGTGGGCCGTCGACCTGGGGTCCGTGCGCCTCGTACTGTCAGTGCACATCTACAACCGGGTCGACTGTAAGTTGGACTCCCATAGATAACACAAATACGACTATACAATAAACGTCTTCGTGTCATTTATTTTTCTATCATATAATATTTCCCTAGTGCTTTAGCATATTCCAATATTTGATCAGTATGTTTTATTTTGTTTATTTTATTGATATTTGCTGCTGTAATGGTCGCCCACAAATTATATTGTATAGATGTACCTACTATTAACACACACTGTTTACATATTTTATTTTATTGTGTATATACATTATTACGTGATTTAATACTATGTTGTATGCACCCTACCCAGTACTAAGTGCATATCCATTTTATGAATAGACAATAATATTATTATGACTATTCCTATCAGGTTGTCCCGAGAGACTTCACGATTTGCGAGTGGGGCTGATGGACACATGGCCAACGACTGGCGGATCATCTCTCGTTGCCATGGACACCATCTGTGCTACGCTCGACGGTCCTCGTACTGAAGCACGGTACATCACACAGTGCGAGAAGAAGGCACTAGGACGGTATCTGGTCATACAGATGGATGCAGTCAACAGCTTTTTAACGCTGTGTGAAGTCGAGGTGTTTGTTTCCCAGCGTAAGTATTGACACCTCCGTGTAATAGTTTGGAGCAACTTCCTCCAGCCGCATGGTGCCTGTGTTCTCTCGAACCTTTCTGTTTCAAACTGTGCCCATAGTCATTTGAACAGGGACTGGTATTCTAGTTATGATAGAGGACACGTTGGTGTTGCAGATATCTCTCTATCAGCAGTTTTATTTTGTTCAACTGTACTTCTTTTTGGCCGAAAGCCTGCCTGGATTCCATCAGCATTCCCTTTGATTCGGTTCGGAAGAACCACCAGCATCACTTTGCTGGGAGGAGTTATTAGGCTGATAATTCTATAGTTCTGACATAGTCTCGAGTTTCATAATCTCATATTTTTCTACCCTAGCGACATGATTATAGTTACGTCTACAACCGTGAATGAAAGTTCTATTTCATCACAAAAGAACTGCTGCTGTTTTAGTCTCGACAACGGAGTGCAATGTAGCAGTGGGCAGACCTTCACGACAGTCGTCAACATTGACACCCGCCGACTATGACGTCGGACAACACCTTGCCAACGACGGCAATGTGAACGGCAATATGGGGGTGGGCCGGAGCTGCACAAACACCGAGTTCACCGACTACCCTTGGTGGGCCGTCGACCTGGGGTCCGTTCGCCTCGTACTGTCAGTGCGCATCTACAACCGGGTCGACTGTAAGTTGGACTCCCATAGATAACACAAACACGACTATACAATAACCGTCTTCCTGTCATTTATTTTTCTATCATATAATATTTCCCTAGTGCCTTAGCATATTCCAATATTTGATCAGTATGTTTTATTTTGTTTATTTTATTGATATTTGCTGCCGTAATGGTCGCCCACAAATTCTATTTTATTGATGTACGTGTCCATATTAACACACACTGTTTACATATTTGATTTATATTATTACGTGATTTAATACTATGTTTTATGCACCCTATCCAGTACTAAGTGCATATTCATTTTATGGATGGGCAATAATATTATGATGACTATTCCTACTAGGTTGTTCCGAGAGACTTCACGATCTGCGAGTTGGGCTGATGGACACCTGGCCAACGACTGGCGGATCATCTCTCGTTGCCATGGACACCATCTGTGCTACGCTCGATGGTCCTCGTCTTGAAGCACGGTACACCATACAGTGTGAGAAGAAGGTAGTAGGACGGTATCTGGTCATACAGATTGATGCAGTCAACAGCTATTTAACGCTGTGTGAAGTAGAGGTGTTTGCTTCCCTGCGTAAGTATTGACACCTCCGGGTAATAGCTTGAAGCAACTTCGTCCTGCCGCATGATACATGTGTTCACTCGCACCTTTCTGTTTGTGTGCCCATGTCGTATAGTAATTATTTGAACAGGGACTAGTATTCTAGGTGCTGAGGTCGTTTTACGGCATTTGATGCAGTGTCGTCAGCGGTTGTATATGACAGTCTTCTGTGAGCTCTGTTTCAGAATCTGATATCAGGCCTTTACAATCGACGGTGAAAGTCCTTCGTCCGGCTATAACAGTCTGTTGTGAGGTCTGTTTCAGGAGTCTGGCGAACATAACAAACGAAGGAACATTCACCGTGTGTCAACGTCCTGCTGGTTGTAACGATCTTCTTTGAGCTCTGCTTCAGAAGTCAGGCGATGACGACAGACTGAAACATTCGCGATGTGTCGACGACCTGCTAGGTGTAAGTCGTCTTTGAGTTCCAGATCCAATATTCTGTTGTTTTATCTTGGTTGAAGTAGTTCACTCTCTGCTTGTTGATTAATTCCAGGTCTTCTCAAATTTGCCTGTGTTGAAGTTTCTCTTCCATTGCCAGAGAACAAAGGTACATGTACTGCATAGTGTCAATTATCTTGTTTAGAGTTTTTCTACAGTAATATAAACAGGATGCCAACCCCTAATTGGTTCAGAAACATGTGGAATACAAGTGTATTTTTACATTACAAAGAAAAACTCGTTTGCACCACATTAAGAAATATCTGATGATTTAAATTTTGTCTACAATTACAAATTTTAATTACCAGATCCGTTGTCTGTTTAACCTGGATATTTTGGCTGAGTGATTTTGGAGGTGGGCCAAAGTGTTTTTAATAGCGAAATGACAATTATACCTGACCACTTTCTGTTGTCATATAGTAATTATAATTGGTATGTGTAAACCACAGCTCATACATAAATGGCAGATAAAACAATGAATACAGTCTGACAATTCACATCATTGTTTGATTGATTGAAATTGGTGTGGTAGTGTATCGTGGTGTTTGTAGACACGGTGGAACACGACGAAGTGCCGTGTTATGACGCCGTTGGCAACGACTCAAGCTTCAAAGAGATGCCCAAAGTGACTTTCACAGAGAGACGTCGCTCGGCCACACCGAACCGGTGGACTAATGACGAGGTACGTTTTGATTTAATTCCCCTTGCCTTACCTGTAGTCCGCGTGCCTTACCTGTAGTACGCGTGCAATGCGAAACTGTTGTCGAAGCTATAGCACTGGCGTGAACCTACGCGTTATGGGTGCATTTGTCATCATCGTTCTGCAACGAACCAAACGTTTGTCATATCTTAATTTGCTTTCCCATTGTTTCCAGTCGTTAGTATGTTATTTGAGAACTTGTCTCTTGATATTCATTTCTTCGTTCTGGAGTGGTTGTCCTGTCCAAGATAACTTTCTCCTTTAAGTCTCTTTGCTGTTGTTTGTCTTTCCTTCAAATTACATCTTTATTATATTGTTTATATCAATTTGTTTTTGAGAATGCGTCTAAGATTTCTACATAAAGTAGTAACTAATGAATTACCACTTGTGGACTGTCCAATAAGCTGTAAGGCTTATTGCTAAGCATCATACATATTACATTGGTACTTCAGCAGTTTGGCCTGTTGAACATCAAACATTTCTGTTCTCGGTTAAAACGTGTTGAGATCTTTCCTTTTCTTGTACAGAAAATAAACATACAACGACTCTCTTTTACTGTGAAGACACATTTTATATAATGCTAGGATTACACTAAAACAACCAGGCGTGACTGACACTGTCGTTTGCATTGTGTTGCAGTACCAACGGAACACGGGCAAGTTGATACAGGAGTGTTGGAAGGCAAGCCCGCCGCACGTCTCTACGAGTACAGAAGTCAGTGGCCAAACTCCAGGAGGTTGTCCAGCTGAAGGTCTGAGTGGCTTGAGTGGTGGTCACTGTTCAGCTGAAGGGACAGTGACCACCACCGGTGAATACAGACAATGAGCAGCAGTGTGCAGTGATTGACAGCTGTCAATCGCGCTGCAGGTCCGGCGGTGGTCGCTAAGCATGTTCTTATGGACAGTGTGGCTGGTCATGTGATTGGTGTCATGTGACTCGTCAAAAGGGATCAGACGTGAGGCAGTTTCATGCACAAAGTGCAATAGGGGACACATGACGTGTCTGTGTCGCTAATTGATTGACATTGTATAGAGATGGCTACAATTGTTGGGTTTATTTTCTATATAAAGACTGTTTGGACGCGGGTGATCCACCTGTAAATAGAAGCTTCTGCGTTGATAATATATTTTAACTAAGGTGCTATTTATTGCAATAGGGTTATTTGTATTGAAACTAGGTTTGCGTTAATAACAAGCCACACATCATGCTTCACTTTACATCGTGTTTTATCTACGAGTGTCAAGTTCGAGTATATCTAAGCACTTCTTACGTTTTATAATAGTACAGTATGTGTGACGTTCAGAATGTGTTTGTATGTGCTTTAAGAAACCGTTTATGAAATGTTTTCATACTAATAAATATAACATTGACAATTTGCTAGTTTTGTTTATTGAACGCTTGATTCAGGCGGTGTTGTAAGAAGATTTGGAAAGTGTACTTAAATGTAAGTCTCGACAATCCTGGTTGTGATCTGTAGTTCACGTGAAACTGTTTCTTTTATTATGGAAGTCCTTTAAATGTTACAAATTTATATTAATCAAAATTAATATTGAACACTATGCTTGAATTGTGTCATTAAGTGACTGTGACAAGCTACCGGAATATATTTACAGCTATTACGTAATTTATCCAGAAGTTGACGGCATTTATCGTTTCCGTGGATACATCTGAAAATGGAGGCCGCCATATTTTGTTACAGTTTCTAATTAAAAATGAATGTCCATTTATTGGTATCCCGCAACATATGAATACTTTCTAACTTACATACACTAATTATTTTTGCTCCGGCATGTCGGCTTAGAAACATATATCTTCGTGATTGCAACGTTTTAGTCGTCATTGGCGTTTTTGATCAGACGCAAGGGTCTTAATGGACTTAATGTTAATTATGTAAA